>JARFIW010000803.1:805000-1405000 GCA_036346225.1 Platerodrilus igneus
ATCCCGGCAATCTTAGGTTTGGCAGATATGTGTTAGGCAAAGTTCAAAATGCCGTTATGTAGGCATATAAAATCAGCAATATCAACTTTATACGATTGTTACGCAATTGATTAAAATCTGTTTACAAAAAAAATGCTTATAGAATAAAACAATTCACATTTTTATTGAAATTGAAACCACGCACAAAATATTCGAATATAGTATAGTAACATTTGGTAAAAAAAAAACACCCGGTAGAGACAATAGCCAACAGTTGACAACATTCGTCTACACTGAAGAAGCAGTACATAGTGACAACATGTTACAGTGGCAAAAACTTCCTGCAAGTTGTTTCAGTGTGGATTTGTTTTTTAGAAGTATATTTTACATTCTTTATTTATTGATGTTGAGTGATGGCATTTTGAATTACAAAGTAAGTTTCGTTTTTGCATTTACAAGAGTTAGCAATACATTTTTTTAGTACAATTACACTTCACAAAGCTTTGGCCTCCAAAAGCAGAATTCTGACTGCTAATACCTCTAAGCGATAATTCTTTGTCTGTGACACCAACAATTTTTAAAAAATTTTCAGCACAACTTTGAATCTGGTTTCTCGAATATAGAGAACTAATTTTCCCTTGCCTACAGCCTACTTTGTACAAACCATCATCTGTTTTTTCCTAGTATAACTCCAATTATGTTACGGGCATCTACTTTGCTTCCGTCTAAACTAGGGATCGGCACTCTGACTACTTGAATCTCAGGAAATTTTCTCTGTGACTGTTGTTTCATCTTTTCTGCTTGAAGTTTTAGCCCCTCATAAGCAATCTGTGTATTCGTCCTTATTGTCTTTTTCTGTGCACAGCAGAGACAAAGAATTGTCGCTCCATAACCTTCCTCGTTAATAGAACTCTGATTCTGAGCGCAAATAAAGTGAACGTCATCACCACAGCTTCTGCATTTGTGTGTACCAGATGTTTACTGTTCACAAACAGCGCATGTAGTTTTTGTGGATCTGGAGTCAGCTACTGAGTGACCATCATTTTCTATTTCAGTATCTCCCACTTCTAAGCCCAATTCATCATTAACTTCGTCAGCGCTCGCTCCTTCCAGCTTCTCTTCTGTTGCCAATGCCTTTATAATTTCATCCGGCAAAAACTTAATTCCGATATGACTTTTCCTTCCTAAAGAAAAAAAGGGACAAATTAATTTGTATAAAACGTACTTGAAGCGTTACCAAACATTGCTTCAAACGAAGTTTGTCTTATTCCCCTGTGACATGCGTTGTTTTTGTGTAACTGGCAAAAACGTAGACCTTCACTCCACCGTTTGGTTTTGTTGTCCTCCATCCATGAAAATAACTTATTTTCGATGTCTTGATTTGCCTTCTCGACGATTCCCTGGCTTTGAGAATGTCTCAGCTCTCTATGAACTATGCATAACCCTTGCCACATCATTTTTAACTCTTCAACAATTCGCAAATTCGCGTCCATCATCAGACTGCAAAACCGACGAACACCGCAGAACGCAAAAAATATCTATCAAGTTGTATGCCACCTCTTCCGCCGTTTTTGTTTTTAGCGGCCGCAGAATGAGATATTTGGAGAGATGATCCTAATAATTCAGAATATATTTGAAGTCTTGATCAGGACATGTCTGCATATCAATAAGATAGACTTGTCCCCAAGAATTTACTTCTTTGAATAATAAAGGTTTCACAGTTATTCCCTTTTTCTTGTTTCTTTTTTTATGGCAGGATTCACAACGTTCCGAGTAAAATGTTATACTCTCACGAGTCACATTAGAATATTTGGCTTCTAATGCTTTGATCATAATATCTCTCCCAGAATGACCACAGTCTCTGTATATGTTATGAATTATCTCAAATAATTCTTCATTCGAAACAAAGTATTTTATTTCAGCCATTTGTTCAGAAAATGGAACTATTAGCTTCTTGATATCCCCGACACACCAAACATCAAAGCGATTAAGCCACCGATATTGCAGCGTCGATTTCTTAGCAGCTTTTTTGGCATCTTCTACCTCTTTAATTATTTCTTCGTTTACGTGATTTAACATAAAACGAATTTATTGGCTTCTTAACGCTTTCCAATTTCTTCATAAATTTAGTTCTCATCTCATCATAACTTGTTCTTTCGTCATCTAAACCAGTCATTCTCGCTCATTTTTAATGCATCAACGCAAGTTATGTAATCCCCCATTTGTTATATATATATAACTAATAATTAAGAAGTTATTAGAAATATTAGAAAATGCGCTAAGCAATGTGCAACAATGTCATAAAGGACAATTCATTTCAGTTTATTAACGTTCATGGGAACAGAAGCGCTACTTTGTAGCACAAGGATAAGTGACACTGCAGATGTCAGATCACAGGTGGTCACAGACAGTCACGTACCGAGATTACGCAGAAGTAAGCTCGCAACAAAGTACTTATGAATAGCTTTAAGATAGCAACTATGTATCATGAATAGAGTCAAGTGTAAGCAGACATTAGGTCTGCAAGTTCCCACAGACTTGTGAGGGGGTAGGAATGTTATAAAATGCCCAGGAGCTCCACTCACAGGCAGTTAATCCATCGTTCAGCTTTAGCATTGCAGTTCGTTAGATAACTCACTTGGTACAATTAATTAATAGTTTCGGACTTAGAGTAATAATTTCAAGATTGTCAAAATTCAACATTAATTTCTGTATAAAAATAAAATAAATGTGTTAAGAAGATTGGAAGTCTTTTTAAAAAAACCGCTCCCAAGCCACGAACCTTAACTGGCGCAGTCGTAACGGATGTCAAAAGAGCACTAGCGAATCCAAAATGGAGGAACTAGTGGTCTGGAATTTCAATTCCGAATTTGGTAGAACAAAACAGAAGTTGGAGGCGAAACAAGCATCCTTCAATCCCAGCAAAAAGAAGTTGAAGGCGAAACAAGAATAGATCAAATCCAAAAGAAATCCGAAACAGAGAAAGAAAACAATGAAATCAACAAAGCAACTAGTGTAAGTTCATTTTCCTTTAAACCAATTGACTTTTATTATCATTAACAAACATATTTGAAATTTGCTAGTTTATGATTTATATATTAACTATTGTTACAACTATTTTATGCAATTTTTTGAAAATAATCGACTTAGCAAGCGGTTATTGAAATTTCATTATTATTTTATATTGTATATGAGAAAGATATATAGGTACTTGACAAAAATTATTTCCGAGACATAAAAACTTAAGACAATCAAAAAAAAGTCGCAATTTTAAGCGCACAAGAGACTATATTACGTTTTAACTAACGCAAAAAAATCTTTAGAAACAAAATCAAACTTCTAATCCAACAACTTTAACTGGCGCATAAAAATAAATTAAATACCCCGAGAATAAAAAGCGAAAGCTAAATCACAAACAATTAAAACCAAAATCCTTATAACAACGCAACTATCCATACGAGAAATAACAAAGCGCGAATTGAACGCAATTATCTCATCTTTAAAAGTGAATAAAACCACGCATAAATCTAATTATAAATTACTGAACAAAAAGCTATTTTAAACATCGCAAAAAACCTTTCAGCATTGTAAATTGAAACAGCATAAATTACGACCGGAAACTTTTTATAAAGTATCAATTTAAATTACGTTTAAATTACAAAACCAACTCAGGAAAGCTATTATTAATTACTATTAAAAAACGCATATTGCAACCTCATTCAGACTTGATAATTTAATTAAATATTTCAATAAATTAACAAAGCATAAACTTCATTGTATAAAATCACAACGATTACTGAATAACACCTACAGTATATTTAAAAATAACCTGTAATAAAGACGCTAAACGCAACTAAGTAACTGACAACATCCTGCAGCAGATTGCAACATTGTAAGCATTGCAGACACCTTACAACCCACGAGAAGAGATAATTATTACGCACATAACCAAAATCGACATAATTAAAAATAGAGAAGTTTTAACTGACGCAACTGGCGCAAAACATTCAAGCAAGATAAATTACCACAAAAACCACTCAATCCTATTGAAACTTCAGAAATTAAAATTAACATCGGCAAATTAAAAATAAACTTAACTAAACCAATACCAAGCTTAAATCCCATTAAATAACTACACAACCGTGCAAGTAAACGCAAATTAAGCAAATTAAATTTTTAATAATCAGAAACGACCCAAATTAAAAACAGCAAGTAACCCGACGCAATCTAAACGGAAAAGTAATAAATCCAAGCAAGAAATAACACCACAAACTACAAAATAAATCCAAAATTTAAAAATTTACCAGAACATTCCCCCAGCCAAGATGACTAATGAAATGAAGCTGTACATGGACATGATCCCCCACTTTAACGGTAATCAATGTTTACTAAGTAATTACATTTCAACCTGTGAAATATTCCTAAAAACGTTCTATTAGCCAGGTGATAACGAAAGGAACTTTGCTTATCTGCCTTATAATAAGTAAGCTGACCGGAAGGGCACTAACATTAATTGCCAGTCGAGATGACGTAGATCAGTGGGATGAATACAAACGCATATTGATAGCACATTTCGGCGACCAAAGGAACCTAAAATGTCTAGTGAGAGATTTTATAAACCTTAGGATGGAACACAACCAATCCCCATACCAGTTTGGTATGAAATGCCAAGATGTAAGAAGCTTAATCTTGACAAAACTCAAAATTGAAGAAACCTACCCAAACGTAAGACTTTTAAAAACAAAAATGTACGACGAAATGGCATTAGACACCTATCTAAATGCACTACCCGAACGACTTTCAGATAAAATTAGATTTCAACATCCCCAAGACCTAGAAGAAGCAATGAACATGATAATCGAAGAAGAAAATGTAATGTATTACAGAAACCGACTATATAACGCCCACGCAAATAAAAACTATACGCCAATAAAAACTATGCAACCCGCGAGACAAATAAATCCACAACAAAAATTCAACCCGTTCAATGCTCAAACCAACCAAATGAGAACTAATAATCCACATTTTAATAACTCAAACTTTAACAATCAATATAAGCAATTCCCAAAACCAACATTTTACCCAAACTTTTCAAAACCCGTATTTCAACCAACATTTAACTCGAACTTTTCAAAACCCGCATTTCAACCAAAATGTAAACCAGCAAAGACCAGCATTCAACGCGATTCCTATTAGGAACTCACCAATGATAAACTATAATAATCCCAATAACTATTATAAACCCACACCAATGGATACCTCATCTGGTAACACCAGACCCAACACCAAAATAACACACATTAAACCAAACCCCAATCAAAAACGCACTTTCACCTCAGAAGAGCTATTTAATCAAGAAGTAGAAGAGTGTGAAGATTGTAACATTATTTTGTAATGTTAACGATTAAACAAATTAATTAATTAAAAATTCAGTAACTTGAATAAAGTATAAACAAAAATTTACACCAATAAATCACCTCATTCTATTTAGGATCCTTTATAATAAAAAACCACATTTACCGATAGCTTCGGGCTAGAAAATTTCAGCGGCAGGTCATCATTTAAAGCTCTAGACCCCCGTAAGTCAAATACAATAAACCTCTTAAAAGTTTAGTACCTTTTTAGCGTAAATAAAGAAAACCAATTTCAGTTTGAAAAGCTTAACACTTTCGTTGATTGACAGCGGGTTAGACAAAACAAATATTATAAATAGTGCAAAACTATTTCCAATTTGATTTGTTCAAATATTACAAGTAATTTTAAGTAGTCTGGAGACATCCATTGTATTTAAAATCCATTTCGGCTCAAGTAGGTTAGCCGGTCTTTGTTAATGGCAGACTACTGTCTCCATAGCACATTGCAATAACTAAGTAATTAGTAGAAAGTAAGATAATTTAAACCCGTAGGAGAATAATTGCTTCCGTGATTCTCATCTAGAAAGGGGTTGGTTTTGGTTTCTGAAATCTTGTTTTGTGGGAGGATCTGTTCAGTCATTGGATAACAGAAAATGAAGTACGTAACTATTAGGGTAGGAATTTAGTCTATATATTTGAAGGCTTTAGCCAAAGACAGGGAGTTCTTCCAATGGGGCCGTCCGTGGTCAAGAAGTAAAGAGAAACGCAGTTTGCGGGTAGCGTTCTCTGGCATGACATAGAATATTCCACTTCGTATCACGTTAGTAGAAAAAAATTGGAAAGAAGTGTTACTCTTCCAGTTTCGCGAGGGTTATGCCCATATGTTCGCGGATTTATAGTGATGCAAGATAAATATTAAAAACTTGTAGGCGTGTGACGCACAAGTAAGTGATATTGTCAAAAATTCTGCCGGGTTCGTGTGCCAGTCAATTTTCTTAAACATTACAAACAGAAGCAACAAGCGAGATTCTCTTCCCAAATTTAAGAACTGCTCTACGTTGGAAAACAAACCCCCAAATAATGGACAATCTTTAGTAAGTAAGTTTTTAT
Organism: Platerodrilus igneus; assembly: GCA_036346225.1. Classification (NCBI taxonomy): domain Eukaryota; kingdom Metazoa; phylum Arthropoda; class Insecta; order Coleoptera; family Lycidae; genus Platerodrilus; species Platerodrilus igneus. The sequence goes on from JARFIW010000803.1 coordinate 811,444, forward strand.
AGTTAAGTAGCATGACCAATTTTTAGTTAGTTTATTTGTTAGGACGTTTTGGCCATAAACCGTAGGATTAATTTAGTGTACGATTTATAATATAAGTTTCTTTCATATACAAGTGTTTGATAACTACTTATGTACACAAAATTTTCATAAATTCCATAGTCACCTATTCACTTAAATTTATAAACTAAAATCAATGCATGTAAGAGGTTCACGTTTATTGCTCTGTGAATTAAATAGTTTTGTTTGCCGTTGATTAAGTCAATAGTTTTCTTATTTTTATATAAGTAGTAAAAAGTGAGGAATTGATTAAAAGAAACAATTGTCTTCCTTGGGATGACAAGTCTCTCAAGGTTTTGTACGAACATTTGGACATTCTCGACTTGTCTGGCGCCCTTGGCAATTGTCATTAAGCCACAATATTTTATGAAAGGTAAGTGCCACATTTTTGTAGTATATTATAAATTAATTTAACCCTTTTTCAAAATTTCAACCCTCTATATGATCCACGACCTTCCGCTAGCTAGTGCCGGTGACCCCCCCTTTAAATTTTGTTTCACAGGCCGCCCCCATTTTATAATTCGACTGGAAAAGATACACTTAGTAGCTTTTCCGCCTGTAACAAGATGACCAGAATAATTGCAATCGACCGTGTACAAATAACAAACAAAACCAATCAAACCATTATGAATGCGAAGAGCCATACGAAACTTACGAAGAGGACGACGAAGAAAACGCGTGCTCAAATTTTCAAATAGACCAATTTATAATCGACCAAGCGTAATAAACCTAAATAATATGAATCACCTTGTACTACCCTATATCGAAATACCCCATGCTGAATTTAAATTAGTAATTGATACCGGATCTTCAAAAACATTAATAAGCCCGCGAACAGTAAAGAAACATTATTTAAACTATGTAGAAAGAGAACCCTTTAAAATTAAAACCGCCCATCAAACAACCCTACACCAATTCGTAACAAACATACCTTTACCAAAAACATTCAACGTAAAAATGAAACATAAATTCTGCATATTTGAATTTAATGACAAATATGACGGACTATTAGGAATGGACCTTCTAAGAAAATTAGGAGCCAACATAGATATTAAAAACCGTTTACTAAGAACCAAATATGGACAAATCCTCATTAAATTCCAAAACACCCAAATTGACGAAAAATATACAATAGAACCCCGAACAGAAAAAAGATAAAAATCCCCGTAAATTCAAATAATAAATTAGGAATAATAAACCACATAACTTTTCAACAAGGAGTAGAAACCCCAGCCGCATTAGTACAAATTAAAGATAACTATGCCACAACAACAATATTAAACTCAAACGACTACCCCGTAGAACTATCTTTAACAAACCCGATTAATGTAGAAGAATTAAATTTTAACGAAATGGAAATAGACGAAAACTCAAACGAAAATTACAACCCCGTAGAAAACGACGAAATGTTAGAACAAAATTTAAGTAATATCCGATTTAACCGCGACATAAATCCAGAGGAACAAAGAGTAATACAAAAATTATGTTTCAAATACCGCGACATATTCCATTGCGAAGGAATACCCCTAACCTTTACAAATACAGTTAAGCACAACATTGAGTTAACAGACAACAAACCGATGTTCACCAAAGCATACAGATTACCTCAGGCAAGTCAGGAAGAAGCTGACAGACAAGTAGCCGATCTATTAGATCAAGACATCATACAACACTCCAATTTACCATGGAGCAGCCCCGTATTGATAGTACCAAAGAAACTGGACGCATTAGGAAAACGAAAATACAGAATGGTAATAGATTACCGCAAACTAAACGAAAAAACGGTAGACGATAAATACCTGTTACCAAATATAACAGAAATTTTAGATAAGTTAGGCAAGTGCCAATATTTTTCGACGCTAGACTTAGCATCAGGATACCATCAAGTGGAAATGGAAGAAGGAGATACACAGAAAACAGCCTTTAGCACACCTAGAGGACACTACGAGTATAAACGGGTGCCATTTGAACTAAAGAACGCACCCGCAACTTTTCAACGAGTAATGGATAACATACTACGACGGATACACAACGAAAAATGTCTTGTGTACTTAGATGATATAATAGTGTATTCAACATCATTAGTGGAGCATATAGAAAGATTACGAGAAGTGTTCGAAAGATTAAGAACCGCGCAATTTAAGGTACAGTTAGATAAGAGTGAATTTCTACAAAAGGAAGTAGCATTTTTAGGACACATAATAACACCCCAAGGAGTGATGCCAAACCCCAACAGAATCAGTAATAGGAAACGTAGACGAAACAGAAATCAGAGAAAACCCAGATGAAATGGAAACCATACATTCGACACAAAATGACGAGCCAAAAACCGCAATTAAAATTTTAAACGAAGCTATAGACACGAAGCCCAATCAATTCATAATCACAGAAGTTTTAAACAACCCCAACCCTGTAAAATATACGAAAGTAGATAATAAAAAGATTTACCAAATTCAGATAACCAAAGATGACAACGAATCACAAATAATTAAAATTCTAAAAGAATACACCCCCGAGAAAAAACGATTTTACTTTTACTTTAACACGGAAAACTTGTATAAACGATTTTCAGAAATATATATAAAATTATTCAACAATTCTGGCCCTGAACTTATAAGATGCACAAGAAAATTAATAACATTAGACGACCCTGACGAAATAAATGACGTGATCAGAAACCAACACGAAGGTAAGACCAACCATCGAGGAATAAACGAAACCCTAAAGCAAATCATAAGACGTTACTATTTCAAAGACATTAAAGAATTAACGACAGACTATATCAATCAATGTGAACTATGTGACAGAGCAAAATATGACAAAAAACCCCCGAAGATACCCTTAATGTTGACTAAAACACCAGACAAACCTTTTCAGAAATTACATGCAGATACTCTAGTAGTAGAAGCACAAAGTTATTTAACAATCGTGGACGCATTCACAAAAATAGGCCAAGCAATAACAATCACTTCTAAAAATAGTATAGACGTAACTCAAGGATTTCTACACTATTTTACATTTTATGGAACGCCCGAAACAATCACGTTAGACAGCGGAAGCGAATTCAAAAACGAAACAATACAAAACACTTTGGAATTACACAAAATAAAAATTCACTTTATAACTGAAAACCATCCTGAATCCAACGGACTAATTGAGAGACTACATTCAACCCTATTAGAACAAATCAGATTATTAAGAATAAATTACAAGAAAGAACACATAACTAACTTAATGTCATACGCATTAATCGCGTATAATAACACAATTCATTCATCGAAAAAATTTTACACCTTTAGAATTAACCCTAGGACACTCAGATTCACGCAACCCCTATGATATACATTATAACAAGGAAATCTATCAACAATACGCCAAGGATCACAAGGAGAAACTAAAAATAACTTATGACAAAGTAAAGGATAAGTTAGATAACGACAAAGAACGCATTACCGCGACCCGTAATAAAAACACAGATATAAATAAATTTTCCATAGGACAAACCGTATTCGAGAAAAATTACCAAAGTAAAAGACACAAAACGGCACCGAGAAATTTAGGCCCCTTTAAAATCAAACGAATATCCGACAAAAACGTAGCCGCATTAGACGACGGCAAGATAACAAAATATGTTCACCTCAAAAATTTAAGACACCCTGTACTTTCAGATGGACAATCATCACCCTTACCGTCAACCTCCACCCAGGTAGAACGGACACAGAAATCATAATTGAAGACATAAAGAATAACCCCGGTATACTACCAATAAAATTAGGCAGTATGCAGAACACTATAGATTATTGGACCTTTGCACAAAAATTCGATTTAACCGAGCTGAAACAAGAATTTCAAATAATCAAAAATAATTATTTTCGACTAAAACAATCAATGGACACAACAAAATTCGGAAAAGAATACGCAATAGAAATGATGAACTATGACAGTATAACAGAAAGCATTTTGAAAAATATAGAAGACAAATTTAATCGACTAATACCCACGGAACAAACGGCAAGACGAAAAAAAGGACTAATCAACGAATTAGGAACATTATAAAAGCAATTACCGGCAATTTAGATAATCAAGACGCAGAACGCTATGACAACGCGATACAACAATTAATAGAAAACCAAAATGACATCAAAACCATAATTAATAACCAAATATCATTAACTCAATCAACGATCATCAAATTTAATGAAACCCTAAGAAAATTAGTTAGAAATCAAGATAGTATAGCCAATCGAATACAAACCCTAGAAAATTACATGCAAACTACCATGTTAGACATGCGAGATTTAATCAGATTCAACACGATATACAACCAGATAATATCAACCCTTACCTTAATGCAACAAATCCTAGCAACATTAGAAAACGCAGTAACCTTTGCAAAATTAAATACCCTACATTCCAGTATCATAGAACCAATTGATTTATTAAAAGAATTATTAAGAATAAAATCTTTTATAACTAACAGTAAATTACCTTTCGATGTAATAGAATCAAACATTTTAATATTTGAAAAAATAGCTATAGTTAAAGGCTATGTAAAAAATAACGATATAACGTTTTTAATAGAAATACCAATAGTAGAGATTAACAATTACAATTATTATCACTTATTTGCTTTTCCAATGAAAATGACTAGCACATACCAAGTTATTATTCCGAAAACCAAATTCCTATCCTTAAACGAACTAAGATATGGTTATACGAACGAAAAATGTGATGAAGTCACACCCAATCAATACTTATGCCAACCATTGACAACAACAACAATTCAAGAAGACAGCCCTTGTGAAGTACAACTACTAAAATTCACCAATCCTTACGAAAATTGTGAAGCCAAACCTGTACAAATCATCAATATGAAAATCCAGAAAGTAACGGAAGATAAATTAACCGGAAGTAAATTAATCACCCTTAAGAAAAATTGTTATTTGAAATTAAAAATGAAATAATTAGAGTTTACCAAGATCCCGTACAAACCAAGAAGTTAGCAAATCTACCCGATTTACAAATCAAGATTACTCACGACGAAGACAAAGAAATACTTCAAAAACCCCTACAATTGGAACACCTGGAATTAGACAACCTCAACCACGCCATGAAACTCATGGAAGACTACAAAGAACACCTGAACGAGATCAAAATGGCCAAAGTGCACTACGACAATATTAGTGTATGGACAATTATATTGATTATATTGACTATTTTATTGATCATTTATGTAACTTATAAAATGTGTATTAGATATAAAAATAATAAAGGAAACAATTTTAGATTTAAGGCAACTAAAGAAACAAATGTACCCTTAGAAAGTATGAATTTTAAGAAATGAGATTAAACGAATTTATTTAATTAAAAATCAAGAAAGGTAAAAACCCTTAATTTTTAATGTACGTCGAGAGGAGTTATGTAACCCCCCATTTGTTATATATATAAAAAACTAATAATTAAGAAGTTATTAGACATATTAGAAAATGCGCTAAGTAATGTGCAACAATGTCATGAAGGACAATTCATTTCAGTTTATTAACGTTCATGGGAACGGAAGCGCTACTTTGTAGCACAAGGATATGTGACACTGCAGATGTCAGGTCACAGGTGGTCACAGACAGTCACGTACCGAGATTACGCAGAAGTAAGCTCGCAACAAAGTACTTATAAATAGCTTTAAGATAGCAACTATGTATCATGAATAAGTCAAGTGTAAGCAGACATTAGGTCTGCAAGTTCCCACAGACTTGTGAGGGGGTAGGGATGTTATAAAAGGCCCGGGAGCTCCACTCACAGGCAGTTAATCCATCGTTCAGCTTTAGCATTGCAGTTCGTTAGATAACTCACTTTCTACAATTAATTAATAGTTTCGGACTTAGAGTAATAATTTCAAGATTGTCTAAATTCAACATTAATTTCTGTATAAAAATAAAATAAATGTGTTAAGAAGGTTGGAAGTCTTTTTAAAAAAACCGCTCCCAAGCCACGAACCTTAACTCGCACTAACACAAATAAATGGCTACTCCAACACAGCCAGATTACAAAATACAACTGAAAGCGAAGCGAAGGAATCAAGGAATGCATTGCATCAGTTAATTGCTGGTAGGTAGATGGGGTGGAAACTAGTTGTAACTAGTTTCAATGGCTTCTTCGCTAATTTTAAACGCCTACATAAAGATATTTCAAACTTTGCCTAACACACATCTGACAAACCTAAGATTGCCGGGTAACGTATCTGGCAAAGTCCGCAATACGAAATAATTTCGGACTTTGCCTGGAAGGCTGCAGCAATGCGCGGTTCGCCTAGACAAACTTAAGTTTACCGGCACAACGCGCTTTACCGCTAACTATATATATATATATATATATATATATATAATTAACCTATAATTACAGCAATATATATATATATATATATATATTGCTGTAATTATAGGGTTAATTTAGGGGTAGGTTAAGTCATAGGGGTTGTAGAATAAACAAAGGAAACTCCCAAGTAACAGAAGCACAGAATTACAGATATTAGAAGAGTAAATACGTCATTATAAATATTAGTAGTTGAGAGCACACTGTATATAGCAGTACAAACGATTAAAACAGATATCCAAGAGTAGCTATGAGCAAAGATCAGAATTTGAAAAGGTAACGAAACGCATTGAAATTAAATCAGTGAAAAACCTGCATGAATTGGCTAGACGAATATTCAAAAAGTGCGTTGATATATCATCTTAAACGCACTTAGAAATTATGTATTATTTGAAAAGCGTACGTGATTTAAAAGTATCACATTTGCTCAAAAATCCAATTTATTAGAAAATAAACAAACACCAAATTTATTCAATCCAGATTAGAATAAGGCTAACAAACAATACTACGTGATCGATTGAATGAAGGTTCCTGGGATTTCTGAATTAAATGTAAGGTATAATAATAATTTACGTGACAGAGTGAGCATCGCGTCATGCTATTAAACTATACAATTTTAAAGAGTGTATAATTGTGCAAAGAGAGCCGTACTTCTAAAAGACGTAAGTAGAAAAGATTTAGGGAAATTATATCATTTCTAATAATAAATAAAACAGGGCTCTGATTAAATACGTTCTGAAGAACTACGCTTTGAATTACGATACCAATAACGTTCTGAATAACGTTACGATTCCTGTTAAAACTTTTAATAACAATCAATTACGATCTTAACTACAATTTTGGATATGAAACTCTGGAAAATGCTGTCTGTTCAAACAATTTAATAATCTCTGAAAATGGTAAACATTCTATTACGGAAATGAAAAACCTTTCATTGGAATAACGATTTGGATACTAATTTTGGTTGGATGTCGACTTCAATTCTTGGAATGCAGAGCACCTACTGAACCTCTTCAAGTTAGATTTTTTTATAGGATTTATTTCTAAAAACTGTTCTAATCTCAATAATAATTTAAAGTGTAAGAGCCGACAAATTGGGGTTTCTTGTATAAATTTATGAAAAGTTATAGACATCTTGAAACGTTTCAACAGGTCTCTAAATGTAATAAAAGCTCGTTTTGCTGGCTTCATTTTTTAAAAATCTGACAGATGTAAATAATTCAAAAAGGGAGAAGATATTTAAAAAGGAAAAAGGTTGTAAATATTTAATCATTATACTGTGTATTGTGGAATTGCTTTATTTAATTGAATCAGCTAGTCGAGGCAAAGAAAATTATAAATTAACATTTTCACAAGTGCTTGAGTAACAGGGGTTATCACAGCATTTATGGGCTACCCAACCATAGGGCGAAATTAATCACAACATTTATGACATGCCCAATCGTGGGGCTAGAGTAACATAACATTTATGTACGCCCAAGCCGTGGGGCATAAGGGTTATATCACAACAATATATATATATATATATATATATATATATATGTATATATATATATATACATATATATATATAATTTATACGTAGGCTTTGTATCTTCATTAGCATATATAACAGATTTTATTATCGCTGATTATTAAGGTTTAGGTTAAGAAGAGCTCCAGATTTACTGGATACTAAACCTCACCTTACAATTTATGTTAACCTATACTGGTATTTAATATCTTTCCTTTTTTTCTTGTATATTGTTACAGAAATAAAGATTACTACTAATACTACACAGACACATGCATGCGCACACACACACATGCACTAACCTGTTGTTTTTCTTCTTGGTCACTTTTGTGTATTTTAACAATACCTACTGCAAAAGTGGAAGGTTGTACAGTACCTCCAACAGTGGACAACATTGGATGTTTTGGAACTGTCTGCCCTGCTGAACCGGGATCTGATTTCACATTTATTATTCGCTCCAATTTGAATTTCAGTTGTCTTTTTCCTTTAACATTCTATAATTCACAAAAATGTTTAGAGTAATATGGCTGTTCCAAAAATTTATAAAACACACACAACACAAACACACATGCACATGCATGCACAGATGTACCCAAGCATGCACGCATGCATGCATCCAAATACATATATGCACCCATGTATCCATGCACATGTGTGCATGCATGCACACATGTACACATACAAGCATGCATGTGCTGACATGTACACACACACAAACATGCACACACACATACAGCCCCCTACTACCAACCTGTTTATTATCTTGATCTATTTCTTGTTGTTTATCAACATCCATTGCAGAAGTGGAAGGTTGAACCGCACTTTCCCCAGTAGACGACATTGGGTCATCTTTCGGAGGTGTCTGTTGCATTGAATTATAGTATGAATCTATGTTTATACCCTGTGCCTCACAAATTTGCTCCAATTTTAAATTCAGTTCATTTATTTCTTGAAGATCCTATAAAAATGTTTACGATAATACTGTTGTTCAAAAGATATATAAAAACAATATATTATTACCTATAATCTTATAAACAAAATGTGTACACTACCTGCATGCACCCAGGCATGTATGCATCCACACGCATGCACGAGTGCATACATCCATCCATACATCCATCCAAAATAATCCAGCAATAATTTTACCTAATGAAACCATGTAACTGCAGATATATTGAACAGTGAACTAATGATCCGAAATTGATTTAGTAAGATGTGATTTGAATTCACAAAAAATGGAGGTGTGTTAATTTATATAAATCAAGCTATTTCATATAAAATAATTAGTGAAAACAAGATTGATAGTAGTTATTGGTGTATTAAAGTTAAAGTAAGGATTAATTCTCAAGAGTTGATAGTTGGTTGTTTCTATAGATCACACTAAATCTATATTGGAAGTTTTTAAAATGTTTTTCAAGAGATAGTGGAAGATATTTTTAATAATGGTAATAAATGAGTTTTGGTAGGAGACTTTAATTTAGATTATAATAAACAAGACGATTATTATATTAAACGTTTATCAAAATTGTCTGAGTCTTAATGGATCAAATCAATTAGTTAACGTGAATACTCGCATTACAAATGATGGTTCAACATTGATAGATTATGTTATTTCAAATATAGAAATGTTTAAAATAAATGTACTTCATACAAGATAACATACCATTCAATATTAAAGATCAGTTTAGATAATAGAAAATATAATATGTGAAATCATTATTCGTATTTCGCCAAAAATATAAATGAAGAAAAATTAGAAAATATTAACGACAAGTTATTTCGTTGTAACTGGTCTTTAGAAAGTGTCGATGTTAACGTTATATTTGAAAGGATAACAACTAAATGTGAAAATATAATAGATCAGGTATGCCCAATAAGACAGAAATATGATAAAGGAGAGTTACCGTGGTATGATGTAGTTAAGAAGATAGCAAAAATGAGGGATAATGCACTTATTACTTTTATTGATAGTCGGGCAAAAGATAAAGCAATACATTGGGAAAACTATAAAGTAAAAAAAATAGTAGTAAACTTACTAAAAGAAAATTAAATACTATGAGCAAAAGATTGATTGATTCATGTAAGAAGGACTCAAAAAAATGTGGAGAACAAGTAAAAAGTTTAATAAGTCCAACGAAAGCAATTGCGAATAATATTAGATTTAACGAGGGCTCAGTAGAACGCAAATTAGACAGTGAAATTGCTGAAAGATTTGACGAATTCTTTATTATAGTATTGAATCAATAGTGGATATTGTAGCATATTTTATAAAATGTTGATAGTCAATGATGGATATTATTATACGTTTTTCATTTTAGACATTATGAGTACAAGTAGATGTCAAAACCTATACTCAAACTCTCCCGAAGGTATACAATAAATGGTAATTATATCTGTTCCAAAATAAAACCTTCAGGGTCTATGATGAGACACGGGGGGAGGGAGACGGGATTCAAGCGCCACTGCAATTTCACAGTGGTTGTACAAGATTGACCATAAGGAAAAAATGTAGAAATCCTAGTGCTCAAAAAATTCGCTCCGAATAACACTGAACCCTCTAATAACTAAACCAATAGTGATGCTGAAAAAAAATGTAGTGTTAGTTATTATAAGTGGAACAGCTGCTTGCGTTCCAAAAAAGTATCACAAATATATATTCAAATATGACACTCAAAAACAGCTCAATGATTCTGTTCTTATTTTTATATTATTATTGTTGGATAATAAATTCTTATTCAATCGATCTTTGAAAATAACTAAAGTCAACTGTCATAGGCTTTTCGACTTTTCTTGAAATTTATAAGATTTTGGTGTTGTTCAAGAAATAAAATATCATAAATGTTCAACATGAATATATTCAGTTTTGATAAAAATTTAGTAACAGATACTTAGATAATTTATATACATGTAAATTGATCAGTTATTTCAAATTAAAAGTTCATGTAATTCTTAAGTGTCGCTAAATAATCGACAAAAAAAAACAATTACAATTCTATTTAGCAAAACCAAATTCGGACCTGTGGATGGTTTACATGAGTAATGTTTCTACATATAATTAAACAAGAATGGTAATTAATGCTTCATATAACCTACGTTTATAATTTAAATTTTTTATCATAGTTTAGATTCGATCAATAAGATTACTACTGTTAAGCTCTCTTTAGTTTATTTTTATATCTCAATAGATGTTATATTGAAATTGCAGAAATCCATATCTTAACCTTGAATTTAATTTCAATCAAAGGCATTATACACCAATGTATATACTTTCTAAAAAAACAAACTAAAGTTTTCTTGAATTAAACTCTTATCACGGTACAAAAAATACTATTTTTTACCCTTTATGTCATTGCTTAGAAATGTCAAGGTGCACTATGTTAATTATCAAACCATGTAATTAATCTCAAGGTTTATTCCTAATAAACAAATGAAAAGCAGATTGTTCCAAAACGACCCGATTTATAAAGTAAAAAACTTACCGACTGTCAAAATTTTAAATCTTACAAGTCGTTACAAACCAGTTAGAACAGGAGGTTTCTCTAACAATTAGAACAAAGGGCCTCAAAAAGATTCCATGTTAAATATGGCGTATGGACGATTCTAACGACACATGTTGTAGAAATCTCCAAATACAGCATTTTAAAAAATTTGTATTTTTAAGATGATGCTTGTTTGATGTCCTGGTTTATGATTAAATGTTTTATAACTGCATCCTTGCTTCTGTAAATTTAAATGTTTGTTTGAATTAGCGTAAAATGAACTATGCACTTTAATTAGGTACATATTCTCTTCAAATATATTAATTTATATAAATATCCATATAGCGCTGAAGAAAACGAAATTACAACAAATTTAATCTAATAATTTACTTACTATTGATGGATCTTTACAAACTGTTAGGTCCCATTCCTGTATCTAAAACCTCACTATTACCAAAATGGCAATTCTCAGGTCAGATTTCTCTCTTATAAAGAATAACATCTTGACCCGAAAATGGGAGAACGCCAACTGCCTAAAACAATCACGCAGTCTATGTGTCTAATTTCCGGTGAGTCCAAGAGCTAATATACTGTCTTGTGTAATTTTATAGCTGACTCATTCTTTTGAATATCTTATATAATATTTATGAAAATGTGTGTGCATTTTTCTTTGACCTTTTAACAGAGTGAGTAAATATTGAAATTTTTGTATTTATTTGGGATACGAAAATAAATACACTTCACAATGATTCATTGCGCATCTAAATGGAATAATAACAATATGCCAATAACACAAAATATTTTTAGTAATTTTAAACTGCTGGGAATCGCTGATTTGAGAAAAATAATTATATCATTGAAGAACAAAACTAATATTTGGCAACCAGTAAGTGGAAAGATACTTAAGTGTATCAGTAACTCTATTGGTCACATACTACTGCTCTTGATTAATGTTTCATTGGAAACTGGGCAATAATCCTGAAAATTTAAAAATCAGTATGGTGATGCAGGTGCCAAAGATGCTTAACTCAAATTTCCAACCGGTTAATACATTACCAGCACTGGAGAAAATTCTTGAAATGGAAGTACATAATTAATTAAAAGGGTATTTATTTTGAAGATAAAATTACTATATGTAAACCAATCAGGATTTAGGACTGTCCATTCGTGTGAAACAGCACTGCAATTTACCACATGTAAATAGAAAATTTTACTTGATGAAAATAAATATATAGTGGCAGTATTTTTGGATTTAGAGATTATTAGAAAAACTTAGGTACTATGAAATAAGACACATAGTTTTAAAATGGTTCACTAACTATCTAAGTAATAAATGACAAAGAACCAAATACAATAATAACTGCTCAGCAGAAAGGATGATTATACGCGGGATGCCGCAAGGAAGTGTACTAGGTCCATTCCTTTTCTTAATATATATTAATGATTTCCATCTCAAAGTGGAATGTGAATTTATGAATCTTTTTATAGATGATACATTACTTGCAGTTAGTGACTATGATTGGTCCAATAGCTATATCTAAGATTAATGCGGTGCTAAATAATGTCAACATATACTTACAAAAAATAAACTTAAAATTAATGTTAAAAGACTAAGGCTATGGCCATTACGTCTAGGTACAAATTCAATAGTGTTGACTTAGCATCTTGTAATATACTCATAAATAATTATAAAATTGAGATTGTTAGAGAAGTACAGTATTTGGGATTAAGAATTGATGATAATCTAAGTTACAAGAATTATTTCAAGTATAATTATACGAAAATATATGGTAAAATATTTTTCTTCAACAGAATATGCAAGCACCTATCGCTATGGTCTAGAGCATAAGGTTCCCAACGGGGGCGGTACCGCCCCCCAGTGGGCGCTGTAGCTTTCAAAGGGGGCGGTAGCGAGTACAGGGGCAAAAGGGGGGCGTTAGGAGGATCAAGGGGGGCGTTCGTGACGTACTTACCTTTTTAGAAAATAAATATATTAAAATACTTTGAAAATACCTAGTTGGCATGAATAGACAGTTTATTTAGCTATCTAAAATGTCTATGTTATTGTTATCGAGAAAATATACTTTAAAACATTTAATTCAGCATTAGGTCTATGAATACCTAATTCCGTTTAATATTGTCCGCAACAAGTCTTTGCAAGTTGATAAGCAAAGACGCGATATGACTTGCTTACAAAGTGCACCGGCATCGCAAACAAGATAAAACATACAAGTTGATGCTTGTATGAAATCAAACGTATAAAAGGCAGGGATAGCTCTAGGAATGTGTTATTATTTTGTGTGCTTTGCAAATAATCCATGTTCGTGAGTGATAAGTTATATAAGTCATTATAACCATTAATTTTATAATTATCTATAAATTCGTTGAAAAGTTAATTTATTTTAAACCGTGGCAAGTTTTGGATTTCAAAATGTCTGAATCTAAGAAGAAATGCCGGCAGTACAGTCTTTTGTATTTGAAATATGGATTTACGCACTCTCCTGTAAACCCATCATTACCCATGTGTTTACTTTGCCAAAAGTTTTCTCAAATGAAGCCATGAAGCCTTCTAGGCTACAAGAACATTTAAATAAAATGCATACTGATAAAAGGACAAAGATTTGTCCTATTTTCAAGAACTGCAGAAGAAATATTTGAAACAGCCAACTATATCAAACCTATTTGCGTCGACTTCTAAACAAGAAGATGATGGACTACGAGCATCATATAACATTTCATTGTTAATCGCAAAAACGGGAAAACCACATACCATTGGCGAGGAACTTATCTTGCCGGCAGTCAGAGAGGTAATAAAACTGTTCTTCATCATAAGACATCGGCAGATGTCATCAGAAAATTCCTCTGAGTAATAACTCAGTGCAAAGGAGAATAGACGAAATGGCTCAAGACGTTGAAATATCATTATGCGATTACTTAAAACTTGCAATTTTTCCATTCAACTTGATGAATCCACTCTACCAAATAACGAAGTACTGCTGTTATCATACGTTCGGTTCATAAAAGACGAAAAATTTATCAAGAGTTATTATTTGCAAAAATTTGGAAACTGATACAAAGGGAGAAACGATATTTAATACCATGAGTATGTTTTTCAAGAGAAAGAAATACCTATGCATAATATTTTGTCGGCAGCTACTGATGGTGCTCCAGCAATGACGGGACGTCATAAGGGTTTCATAGCTCATTTGAAACAAGCAGTACCAAATGTACTCGCTATACATTGTATTATTCATCGTCAGCACTTGGTTGCAAAAAATCTGAACGAACGTTTGCATTCGTCGCTTCATTACGTTATTAGAGCAGTAAATACGATTAGAAGCAATTCATTGCATGACAGATTATTTAGCCAACTTTGTAGTGAAAATGATGAAGATTACAATCGCTTGCTGCTGCACACAGAGGTTCGTTGGCTCTCAAAAGGTACTTGTTTAAACCGTTTTTTTCAACTATTTGATTCAGTACTGGACTTTCTTGAAAAGAGAAACGAAAAATTGCGCGAAAACCTGATTATACATAGAAATGACATCGCTTATTTGACAGACTTGTTTAAAATATTTAATGAAGTCAATTTACAATTGCAAGGTGACGAATTGAATTTAATTAAAACAAAAAACGTCATAGCTGCTTTTGTGGGAAAACTTCTTCTATTCAAACGAAATCTAGGGAGAGGTGAATACAGCCACTTTCCCACATTATCAGCAGTCTCTGCAAAACATGAAGATTTACTTACTTACTGCCAACACTTGGACGTTCTTCATGTTGATTGTGTGGAGCGATTCCAGGATATTTTAAACATGAATATACCGGGTTGGGTTTTAGATCCTTTCGCAAATGCAGATACAGCAGAATCATCAAATTTAGAAGAGGAACTCGTAGAACTCACAACTAACGAAGAACTAAAAGTAAAATTCAGAAATGGATATCAAGAGTTCTGGCTTCAAAAACCAATACCAGTTCTTTACCCTGGATTGTGGTCAAGAGTACAGATATTTTTAATTGCATTTCCTTCATCTTATTTGGCTGAGCGTGGGTTCAGTGCAGTAGCTAATTTGTTGTCTAAGAAAAGGAACAGACTGCACATTACTGAACGTGGCGATTTGCGGCTGATGTTAACGAAATTGGAACCCGACATTAGCAAATTGTTAAAACTGCACCAGCATCAACTATCTCATTAATTTTTTCTTCTTAATCTTTTTTTCTGTTCATTATGTATTCATATTTAAGTTTTTAATAAACAAGTTTGTACTACATTTGATAGTCGTTTTAATTAAGGTTTACTTTTGCGATTTTTAATATATATACCTTGTCCAACGCTTTAGTGAACGCTTCTAATAGCAGTCAAAAGTGCAACGTTCGTATATGAGTATCTATGTATATATATAGATAGATAGATACTATGCAACAATATTTAATATTCGTTATAATGCACTATGATGAGGAGGGGGGCGTTGGAAGTTTTTTTTCCAGTAGAGGGGGCGGTGGTTCAGAAAAGGTTGGGAACCTATGGTCTAGAGTCTTAATTTATATATCTAGAATTCAACCCTATTTTGAGTACTGTGGAACCATGTTATATTTGCTTGATTCTAGTTGTAAGCAATCATTACAAAAATTGCAAAACAGAGCAATGCGAATAATTTTAAGATATAATAGATATGCACCCATTAACAGTATGTTATATATACTAAATTGGTTACCACTTGAGCAACAACTATATTTCAAAAATATGGTCTTTATATATAAAATTAATGCAAGTTTAGTTCCAACATGTTTCGAACAATTTGTTATTAAAAATAGGGATATACATAACCATAACACTAAGAATAAGAAAAATTTTCATATTAAAAAACCCAAAACAAAAATACCATGAATTCGCTATTTTTTAAATTGTTTGATATGAATAACCAACTGCCAGTCAATGTAAAGGAATCGTCTAGCTTGAGTAAATATATAATGAATTTGAGAAAAACTTAATGATGATAACATAGTCGAAATTCATACTTAATGCTTACGTTAGAATAGTTTTTAATTTGTGATAAAATATACGCTACTATTTCACCATATTATATTATATGGCATTGTATATTGTATTGTGAAAATTGATATAAGTTGTATTATTATTAGGATTAATCCTATTTATGAAGAAAATACATTGATTGATTGATATAATGAAGATTAATTAAAAGATGTCTGATTTGAAAGTAATGTAAGTAAGCTAGATATAAAGATTCTACGCCACAATTTTTTTTTGACGTGAGTAGTATAACTGTGTAGTTGCTGGGACAACTTTATGAAAATTTTATACCCCATATTTTTCAAAGATTATGACTGTGTAGAGAGGAATCTACTAGAGTATGATGAGTTATGTATGCATGTAGAGAGAATTTTGTTTGAATTGAAACTTGATGAGATCATGTGTAAAAATAAGAAAATTAGAAATAAAGGATAGAATTGTTAGATTATAGGTGATGTTAAGATAGAGTTGTAGAAATTTTAGTTAATTTTAAGATAGAAATGAATGAATTGTTAAAAAGAGAAAAGCCCCAGTATGAAAAAGATTATGCATGCGTATTATGTCTTATAGAAATAGTTGCAGATAGTACGTAGTTTGAAATAAAAATAGTAAAATTACTCAGCCATGCGGAAAAATGGGGCAGATTTCCAATTTTATATTTTGATTTGGGAGAAAATGACATGATAAGGAGGTCACGAGAGGTCATAGAAACCCAAATTCTGTAAACAAACCCAACCCAAATAAAAGTAAACCGGAAAAAGTTGATATTTCCGAATATTCATTGTTCCACCTTGTATATAAATACAAGCGTACTTCTTTGTCATTAAAAGACAACGCTCGTATTAATTATGTGGTAGGTTTCGCGTGTGTAGGTATAAAAGTAAATGCGATTAATTTCTCCGTGTATTACTGAAAACAAGTTTTCATTTTTATGATATAAAGCCATTCATTATTATAAAAATACACCTTCAGCGTATAAAATATACGTTTCACTCGCCGTAAATAGCATTGAATAGTATCAATTTTACACATTTCACTTAAAATTACATTCAATATTGTTAAAAATAACACTTTTTTCTTTAAAAATATGCATTAAAACACATTTTATTTACCGTGAAAGCAAATATTTTCTATTTATAATTGTTAAGAATACAAATCTTATTGCATTACAAAATATAGACAAGCCCTTATTAATTATGTGTGTAGATATAATATTTAAATTCATTTAGAGGTTTTAAATGAAATGAAATGAAATCTCAAATATTCTTCATTAATCTAGACGAATACGTCAAATCCTAAGAAATATCGTATAAAAACCTGATTAATAAATAAACATTTATTCAAAGAACTCGCACATTATTAAAAAGCAATAAAAATCAATAAGAATTATTTGATAGGTTTCCGTGTCTCTTTAAGATAGAATGCGACGCGACATTATCTTCATTTAATCAGACAAGGTTCGATAACGCCTTGCAATGATCGTAAATCATTCGACCTAGGCGGTTTGACACTAATTAGACCATTAAAACTGTGAAATTCCTAAAAATTTGCACCACGTATGTTAATAAGATTCGAATTAAATCGCGAAAATTCTGAAGAACCATGACGTAGTTAGATAATTTGTATATAAGAGGAACTGTAAAATTCAAGATTCCTTCGTAAACCTAATAAAATGTAACGTTGATTATAAACCAAAATAGCATGCAGAGTTTACGATATGAAATTTATATGTTTCAATAGTTGTTGAATGCAGTTATTTGATTTGTAAAAATACAATGAAAATTGAATGTTCGTCAATACAGACACTACTCCAAAGCTAATTAATTCAAAATAAAAAAATGCACCTTGAAAATTAAGATTCTATATGAAAATTTACAATTATATGAACAAAACTAGAAAGCTGAGCTTGTAAAAACAATTTAAAAATGGAAGCAGAAGGTATTTACTACCGTTAATTACAAAAACCGCTATTAGATTTCGCAAGTATTAATTTTACATTACTTTGTTTGTAACTGATATTTAATTATCTTGTCATTGGAATTTAAGGCAGAATAAGTCTTAATCATATAATATTTTTTGTAAGGATATTTACTAGAAAGTTTTGGAGTTAGAGTTCGAAACATTTTGACCTTTAAATATAGACTATCTGTCAAGGATTTTTGGCCAAACATCTAAAATCGTGAGAGTAAAAGACGGGTAAATTATCCACAAGGGAAGAGATTTGAGTTCTGTAAATATTAACAAAGATTAGGTAAGGAATATTTTAATAATTAACTAAATATGTACTTGTTAAGAATAATTTTGTTTGAAAATTATGCTGTCAACTGTTCTGTATTCACTTGTATGAAAGAAAATTATATTTGAATGCATAGATGCTTTTTAAGAAAACACAGATAAATCATTTACAAGAGAAGAGATTTGAGATCTGAAAATTTTAACAAAAATTAGGTAAAGAACATTTTAATAATTAAGTAAATAGGTACTTGTTAGAAATAATTCAATGCTTAAAAATTATGCTGTAAACTGCTTTATATTATTTTGTATAAAAGGGAATTGTTTTTGAATGTATAGATGCCTTTTGAGATTGTTGTTTTGATTTCATTTTGTACATTCAATAATTTCCATTGAGCCAGGCAAAGAAAAGTTAGAAAGGAAGGTAAGTTAGTAATTTCAAATTTACTATTTACGTACCGTGTCACACCACTGTTTTAGCGCCTAATCCAAAGGAAGAGGGTAACACAGCAAATTTAGCGGCGCTACAATGCGAGGCTTTGTTATATCAATATGTATGTATGTATGTTTATATATATATATATATATATATATATATATATATATATATATATATATATATATATATATATATATATATTGCTATGATAATAGGGTAGTTTAAGGGTAGATTAAGTCATAGGGGTCGTAGGATAGATACAAATAACTTTAACTCTCGGAAAATCAACTAATTCCATTTATAGAAGTAAATCAACTATTCTACAAAAAGTCAATTGCTAGGACACTGTATAAAAAAGATATGTGATTAAATGCATGATAAAGAAGTAATAATCCGATACCATTTAATTAAAATAGTAATGTGTGCATCGTATAAGTATGTTTAAGTATAATTTATGACTAAAAATAAGATTTTAGAAGCAACTAATTGCATCAAAATAAATTACCGGGAAACATAGATAAATTGGTACTCCAAATATTTAATAATTGCGTCGAAAATATCAACGTAATTATTATGCAAACGCATCTTAATACGCCATTATTAGAAAATCGTTGTGACTAGAAAAAAACACATTTGTTCAGAAAACCAACATTCTGTAACAAAACAAATAAACACCAAGCGGTTCAATTATATGATAAACCTTGGACTTTCAATTGACAAACATTGAATACGTGACTTGATAAAAGCCATAATTGGAAATCCTAATAAAATACTGTAATTTAGCAGAACGCTTACGTGACTGAGAAAGCATTTCATCGAAGAATTAAACCAGGAAATTTGTGAAAATTCCGAGTTCTGCCAGATAAGGCAAAGTACAAGCCTTGATTATAAACACGCCAATAAAAACTATTCGTGGAAAGGGCTTATAAATTCAATAGAAAATGAATAACATTTAGTTCATATTCAACCGAGCACCAACTATGCTCGAATGCCGTAAAAAGTTAAGTAATTAATTAGTGAAATAAAATTAAGGATAAATGAAATTTGAAAGTGCAAAAATTTGTGCGACGAAAAATAGGCCGATCTACAAATAAACGTAAGTTAAACAATTAATTAAATTTATTTCTAATATTTAACAAAACAGGGCTTCTTTTATTGGAACGGTTTTTATTGGAGGCTTTTTGTATTGGGACGGCTTCTGTTGGAGGCTTCTTGCTGATGCCATTTTATTGGGACGGCATTTTGTTGATGCCATTTTGTGGAGACGATTTTTGTGGAGTCGATGTTCATGTCGAGATCTAAGCCTTAACGCAAATCTAAAAATACCAGAAATCAAAAGTGGATAATTTTGGCCAACAAGTAAAGTGGACACAACAAGGGATGCAGACCACAGACTATGAAAGAACTCCAGTAACCATTCCAGGTTAGCGATTTTAAACATTTTATTATTGAAAAACTGTTTCAAATTTAATATTTGCTATACATTGTGTATTTGTAAGAGTCATCAAAAAGGTCATTTGAAAAATATGAAAACAAGAAAAATCATCTTGGAACGTTCGAAGGTACTTGAGAGTAATTAAAAGATATTTTTGCTGGCTTTCAGGAAAGCATAAATTTGGTAAATGTAAATATTTTATACAAGGAAAAATTTTGAGTTTACACAGCATTGTACATATTATCAATTATTATATTGTGTGTTCTAGCACTGCTTTATTTGAATCCATTTAAAGGTTAAAATAAGATTTATTCAGTGAGCTAATCGGGGTGAAATCATAAAGTAAATATCATAGCAATATATATATATATATATATATATATATATATATATATATATATTATCGTGTAGGTTATATGTAAAATTGGATAAATAAGTCAAGAAAATAATTTTGTAAGGACCTTGTATATAGGAAACAAGAATATATTATTTATTCTTCAAATTAATTAGTTTTGACTTTAAAACAAACATATAGTAGCATACGTTTGTATCCATAAGTCGAAGTTTTAAAGTTGCATAGTGTGAAAGCTTTGCAGTGCATAAAAACTCAAGAATAATGCGAGGACAAGTAGCTTTAGTATTCTAAGGTTGTAAATCGAGCACATCAAATAATAGGGGGAAAGCTTTTATTTACAGAGTATAAAATCAATAATTTAAGCATGCTTTAATTCCATATAAGTAACGTGTAGTACGAAAAGCTTTGCAGTATATAAAATCAATCATGTAAATGCGTATATTCATTTAACTAACAAAGCGTCCGTTAAAAACAAATCTCTAGGAAGTCTACAGGCTAAACAACTTGGCAAAAATTAAATTTCAAACTGGCACACAATTCATAGAAAGGACTTTCAGATAAATAAACAATTCGAGAAATCATAATATACGTTGAAACATAATTCTTTAGAAATTTGAGCCAACGACCGAAGCGAAGGTTGAAAAACATCAGGTTATTGCAAAACAAAGCAAGATATTCCGGAGACAGAATATAAGTAGTACAGAGTAGAGGAAGATGAAGAATAACAGACGTTGTACAAAACAGCCGTTTAAAGCACGCGATAATTTGTAGAGGCTAACAACAATATTGATTTTAAGTTGCTATAGTGGGATTTTAACAAAGACATTACATGTGATTTTCCAATGCTCCACCCGAAGGTACTACATTGGCCAGGAGGCGAGTTTTTTTTTTACCTGGAAAATTTGGAATTTTGCCGAACCCTTGCTGTTCCAAGCAAGGTAGGGATCTTTAACGTGCGTGACAACACTCACACACGGGACCTCCATTTTACCTCTCATCCGAACGAGGGTGTATTTTTGTGAAAAATGCTCGCCTAACATTTTTCAAGCGGACCGTGTCGGGATTCGAACCCGGGACCTTGGGCGTAGTAGTCACACACATACCACTACGCCACGGAGCCGCCTGATTTTAACAAAGACAGCAAATATGGGGTAGACGAGGATAATAGAAGTAGAAGATAGACCATGAACGGGGGAAAAGTGTTTTGATTGGTTGAAAGCAATTGGGGTGGGAAACTTTTCTGAGAGAATTGCAACCGTTGAGCACACTAAACAGTATTTCGGACTAAAGCTACGATGGGGTGAGAAAATTCTTAGTTTCGAAAGATCGTTGTGTTTTGAAGCGAGGCAATTTCAAAAATCGGTTAAGGTGGAGGTAAAGTTCTGTGAAAATAGGTGACAGGGGTAGGCTTGGAGGCTTATAAATACACTAGGAGACGTAGTAAGGCTCTCTTATTTCTTCTGTTCGCTTCAGACCTATATGGTGTAACATCAAAGCTGAAAATTTGTAGATCGGGTGATAGTGCAGTCCGTTATTTAATTTATAAGCGTTTAAAAGCACGAGTTGGTGCAATTTCATGAACGGGGCTGTAAGTTTAAATACTCATAAAGAACAAGAGCTGTTACAAAGGTAAGCAAGCCAAGTTATTTCCGGAACGAGGGTGCTGGTTGTATGGTATATCCAGAAGCGGACAAACATATTTGGACGATTATATGGGTAGCTGTACTGAAGGCGTCTACTTAGAATTGGATGTACGTGTGGAACTGAGTTTGCTGTCCATGTAGCAGAGAGAAGTTTGATATAATCCAACGACGAGAATCTGGCAGACGAGGTCTACAGAGGTGATGGTTCAAGAGCATACACCAGGTAACGAAATTTGGTTTTTTTGTTATTGTTTGAACATCTGTGCTTGTATTTTGTGTTAGAGTGATTTGACGTATATGGTGAATATCCTATGAACATAAAATTTATTTTGAGGGTTATATGAAAAAGACAATTTGATTTTATTATTTGAAGGTATAAATAAATTTTGATGTGAAGAGTACACGGGTCTTAGAGTAGTTTAAGAAAAATTTGCAAATTTTTATGCATTCAGAGTAAGAAGGCTTACTGAGCTCACCATAGACCAAAATAAATTTCAATTTAGGGTTTCAAGATAGGCTCATCTACTTGAACTGAATATAAAGTGTTGAAATAAATTAAATTATGGAAATTTAGAAGAATTTAATTGTTGATATTATAAAAATTTATGGAGATGTTTTATATCCATTTTGTAAATGTTGAGCTGGTGTGACATAAATTTTGATTTGTATAAATAAAAAAGGTTGTATGTTTTGTTGAATTATTTGGTTGGTAATTTTTTTTATTGGTAGTCTAAGTGATAGAGAGTATGTATAGAATGGGTAAGTATCTCTGAAGAAGCTGGAAGCAGAGTTAGCAGTGGTATGCTGATTTGGGGGAGCTTTTCAAGAGATTTTAGAATAAAAATTTTTATTTAAAAATAAAATTTCGTAGGTGTTAACTTTATTTTTCAATAAGACTTCACAGCAAATTTATGACAGCCCAACATTGGGGCACGATATTTTTCAGGTTAAACAACAATTTTATGGTACCAACTCGTGGGGCACGATAACCAAATAGAAGTCCACTGCATTTTTATGGCTTCCAACGGTAGGGCGCAAAGGTAATCTCAAAGGACACTGCACTTTTATGTCAACCCAACGCTGGGGCTTAACCTCATTGCATTTTTATGATGCCCAAAGTGTGGGGCACGATTTTAGGGCTTCTTTCCCAGAAAGACCACTGCAATGTATATATATATATATATATATATATATATATATATATAACTTTTATAGTAACGACCTTGGTATAATCATATAAAGTGTTTTTATTACGGGTTTTAGGTCTGCTGATAGGTATATAAATGCTTTCCTTAATTGCCTAAATTTTCCGATTTATTTTTTAAATCCTCGATTACATGCTTTCTGTAATTATATGAAAATGAATGGGCTAAACTACACATAGAATGGAACTGGTTAGAAGTGTATCCTCATTGTTTTCTATTCTGAGCTAACCTATACATTTCCCTGATACTTCCACAGTCTGCATCTTTCACTATCTGCTTGCAATAGTCTGATCTAGGTCTACCTCTACCTCTTTTTTTCTTATGTTTGCTTGTAATATATCCTGCACTATTACCCAAAAATGCCTTAGTACATATCCTGCCCTTCTATTTCTCCTATATATTATTTTGTTTTCCACAAATCTTTATTTTCCTACTCTTTCTATAACCTCTTTGTTATCAACTTTCTCTGTCTATGCTACCATCCTGATTCATCTAAAGCGCAACACACCAAAACGCTTCTATCATTTTTCTGTCTGCTTCTCCTACTACTCCTATTTCATAGACGTACTATGCTATGCTCTACATATATGCTTTCAACAATTTTCTTCTTGTTTCTATGTTTGTCGTTTCAAACATAGCCACTGCTCTTTCCCGTTAGATACAGTTTGGTTCCGTTTCTATTGTTTACAAATATATACCCTATTTCTCCGATATTCAGTGGTATATGAAGGGGGTTAAGCAGTCTGTGGCTACCAAGAACTCCAACACTTGATCATTTGCCGAATTAATAGTTTTTCCAGTTTATCATTTCGCACAATCAACAAAGTTGAAAATATTTCAAAACCAACACCTAGGTGTTTATAATAATCATCAGATTTAAGTGCAATTATTTTTTCATCATTAGGTTTTCCGTCTTGAAACTGGTTGAACGTGTACCTCCACTGATTTCTATTCTGAGCTAGCCTACACTGTTCCATGTAATTCCCACAGCCTAGATACAGCTCGCTTCCCCTTCTGTTGTTTCCTAATTATATGCCCTATTTCACTGATATTCAGTGGTATGTGAAGGGAGTTAAGCAGCTTGTGTAAACTTAATTTTCCCAACACTTAGATATTTGCCGAATTACTAGTTTTCTAATAAATCCTTTCGCACAATTTACATTAGTTGAGAATATTGCAAAACCAATACCTGTAGTTGCTTATAATAATCACCAGGTTTAAGTACAGTTATTTTTCTCATCATTAGGTTTTCTATTTTGGAAGTGGTTGGACGCATATTGATTTCACTATCTGTTTGCAATAGTCTAACCTAGGTCTATCTCTACCTCTCTTTTTTCCTATCTTTGCTTCTAATATTTCCCACAATATTCCCTCATGCCTTAGTATGTGGCCTATCGTCCTATCTATCCTATTTCTTAATGTGTTTCACATATTTAGTTCTTTGCCTAACTTTTCCAGTATCTCTTTGTACTTAACTTTGTCTGTCCAAGCTATCTTCATCATACGTCTGTAGCACCACATTTCAAATGCATCTATCTTTTTCTTGTCCGCTTCTACTACTGTCCAGATTTCGCAGCTGTACAGTACTATACTTCACACATATGTTTAAAGCACTCTTTTCGTTGTTTCTATGTTTGCTTGCTTTTTACAATGTATCATTAATCGAATTAATTCTCTTGTAACTATAAAAATAGTGTGCTTTCTAACCACTGTAGTTGCTTTTTCTTGTTAAATATAGCACGACTTTGTGCTAACCTTCGTTTTATATCTTTTGCACTCTTCTCATCATGCGTTATTTGACTTCCTAGGTAGCAGAAATCCTTAACCACTTGTAAGTTCTCGTTACCTATTTGTAGTCTGGTTTTTAATTTATTTTTCCATCCTTTGCATACTAGTACTTCAGTTTTATTTGTGTTAATTTTCATATCGTAGATCTCTGTTACAACTGTTTCCATTTCATTAAGAGCAGGTTTTAATGCTTCCTTGCTAGATGCTAATACAGCTATATCGTCTGCAAATCTAAGCATATCAATCTTTTGTCCCTGCATAATAATTCCAAATGTCTTCCTGCATTTGACAGTATTCATTGCCTCTTCGATGTAAAAGTTAGGAATTAATGGGCATAGGGCACATCCCTGTTTCACCCCTTTCCTAATATATACTTCTCTATGTTCCTGCTGTAATTCTATTAACGTTGTTTGCTCTTTGTATAAGCTATGTACTATCCGTCTATCCCTAGAATTCATTCCAATCTTTTTGAGTATTTCGAAAAAAAATTTCCATTTTACATTGTCGAATGCTTTTTCGAGATCTACAAACCCTATATACACGCTTTCCCTTTTTTCTATTGCTTTCTCCATTATCGCCCTTAGAGCCAAAATAACCTCCCATGGTGCCATGTTTTGCCTAAACCCAAATTGATCTTCTCCTATTACTTGTTCAGTATCAAACTTATTGTTCGAAAATTTTCACATCTACTTTTGAAATCTTTGGGTATCTCGTATGTCTCATATTGATATATATATATATATATATATATATATATATATATATATATATATATATATATAGCTTACAAGTTGGAAGAGAGTTTCTTCTTGCACCTTATCTGTACCCAGCGCCATACCATTTTTCAAACCCTTTATTGCTAATTCAAACTCATCTCGAAGTATAGAGGATCACCAAAGTCATCATTTTCAATGTCTGGTTCCTGTTGTAATGCTGTTAGTTCCTATCTCTACATTTTCTATCATGACGTTTCCTCCCCACGTGCCTTATATTTTTGATATATGGTTTTATATCGATAAAATTCATTCTAATTAGTTTGAATACTTCATCTGTCTTTCCTATTTCCATCTTAGTTTGTACCTCTTTATGCTTTTCATCAATCCATTGTTCTTTAGCTTTCCTGCATTTGCGAATAATTTTCCATTTCATGGTTTTGTATCTCTGTTTTCCTGTATCGTCTGATCTATTTTTGTATTTTCGTCTTTCTTCTATTAAATCTAGGATAGCCTTTGTTATCCATGGTTTCTTATTTTCTTTTTGTGTATACCCCAGAACATCTTTGGCCGCCATGTCTAGACTGGATTTAATGTTATTCCAATCTGTTTCTACTTCCTTACTAGAAAAATTTTTCACGATATCTTATAGCAATTCATTTGATTTTTTTCAAATCTTTTGAGAATATCTTTATCTTTTAGTTTCTTAAAGTCAAAGTGCCCTTTTCCGTTCTTTTTTTCAAATTTTTAAATTTAAGAGCGGCCTTCATAATTACTATGTTGTGGTCAGTGTCTATATCTGTTTCTGGGTAGCTTCTATAGTCTTTAACTGTTACCTAACAAGGATATAATCTATTTGATATCTTCCTCTATCTCATGGCATCTTCCACGTGTATCGTCTTCCAGCATGATGTTGAAATAATGTGTTTGTGATGGTTAAATTGTTTTAGTCGCAAAATTCTACCAGCCTATTTCCTATCGTTTCTCGTACCTAAACCAAATAAACCTACTACCGCTCCTTCCCTACCCTCACATACCACTGCATTAAAATTTCCTGTAACTATTAAATTTTCATGTCCTTTTACGTATCTTAATGTCTTCGATATCTTTGTAGATCGCTCCTACCTCTTCGTCACTGTAACTAGAGGTGCGCATGTATACTTGTATTATTACTGTATTTACAGGTTTATATTCTAATCTAACTATCAGAACTATTTCGTTCTTTTGCAAGTAGTTTTCTACACAGTGCCCTATCATTTTTCGCATAACTATCCCCACACCCGAATTTCCTTCCACTGATCCTGTATAAATTACCCTAAAGTCTCCACTCCAAAAATCCCCCCGCCTCTGGCTACCGAACTTCGCTGATCCCTACTATGTCTAGAGCTAACCTACCATTTCAATTTTCAAGTTCTCTAGCTTACCTAATTGTTTCATATTTTTGACATTCCATGCTCCAACTTGCAAAATGTTCCTCGCTTTTTCTTTAAACTTTCCAGTCACATTCCGAAGTAGTCTCCCCCAAAGTAGTCCCCTCCCGGAGATACGAATGGGGGCTATTTTACCTCTGGAATCTTGTACCTCAGAGAAGGCCATCATTTTAAATACAATTTAAGTACGCTTTGTATTTGGGAGGTAATGTGGTGGTTTCCCGTTTCCTTCCATATCGCAGTAGTGTGTCTTACAATGCCATACCGACCCCTATGGTCTCTGCCAATCTAAATACGGAAAGATCTGCTGCTCTCTTTCGGGGACCTGTCTTAGTTTGGTTCCTCACTAAGTTTTAAACTAATTTTATTTTTATGACTGTTATTTTAAAAATTTGTTTCATATTTTAAAGGTAACTGTTTTTATTCTGTTGATGGTTTTTCGAATTATTCGGAACTCACATAGATTGTAAGTAACATCTATTTTGTAAATTTGTATTACAGCCTATCACTTATAGGGCATGACTAAGGGAATAAATTACCCAAAACGTCAACATATTTATAAATGAGCGTTTTATTAATGAGTGGACGAACATATTCCCAAAGAAGATTCTAACACCTTAAAAATTTTATATTATATATATATATATATATATATATATATATATATATATAATAAACACCCACTTTACGAAAAATCGAAAGAGGGTTTTAACTATACAAAGCAAGCTAGTAATAAATGGCTATGCAAATTACTAGCTTGCTTTGTATAGTTAAAACCCTCTTCGATTTTTCGTAAAGTGGTGTTTATCTATACATCGTATATACTGTTTTATTTATTAAATTTGCTATAAGCAATTATTTTTAATATCATTATATATACGCAGATGATACGAAGCCCTCTGTGGTTTTATGAAGCCCGAAACGGACTTCCTAAAAATTTGTGTGTATTAAATTTTATTTCGATAGATATGGCCATAAATAGCGTTTCTACAAAATTTACATGGGCTTCGTAAGTGTGTATAGTATCGCAACTTATACACCTTTAGTTGATGGCATTGTCCTTAAGAGGGCGCATTAGTTCTGCCGTATATATACTGTATATACTGTACAGTCTTTACGAGCCAAATATGTTTGATGCATTATAAGAAGCCCGTAAGTCTGGCAACCTTCTGATGTTCAGATTAATGTGTGTTGCAGACAAATACTTATTTCTTAATTAACAGATTACATTTTAAAGCTACAACAGCTGTTCACACAAAATATAGCATTAAAAGTTTATATTTTAACATTTGTTGTAACAGTAAAAACTCGATACACATTCTTGACTTTTGAAATAAAATTATTGCGAATTGTATTTGCAAATATTCAAAAAAAATCTTCAACAACTGAGCAGTAATTTATACAAGTGTTTCAAGAAGCTGCATTTTCATTACATTAACTTCATTATAGTAATAAGAATCCTCTCCTGCTACGTAAAAGGATACATTTCTCTAATAGTCCGAGAGGCATGATCACCGAAACGTCGGTCATTTGATCATTGTTTAAATTATGTATTCACTATCTGTAGGCTAAAACAAAAAGACTGCTGTAAGTCTGCCGGTCTGACAGTGATGGAGACGAGGGCTATGGGCGCCACGATTGTAGTAAAATCAAATTTTTTAAGTGATTTTAACATGTGGGAGACCATGTGCAAATAAAAGTTTAAAATTATAATTAATAAAATATTGGTCTACCACCACTACGATTGTGGATTATAACTCTGCCAGGGGTGGTTTTGACTTGATATAGAAATTTTTTCAAGTCATTTCATCAAATGGTTGTTACGGTGCGTCGGCGACTCCTTTTGCATTTGCCATTTATTTTACTACAACTAAATATTAAACTGTTAGCGCTTTCACTTTAGTGTCCCGATAGAAACGCTCACTTCAATTTATACTGTTACAATATCAACATAAAGTAATAAAGTTTTGTAGCTGAGAATCGGCCGATCTTTGACTATGATACGTCTTGATAAAGCAATAGGATCGAGAATGAGGATCGAGTGGGGGGTGTCAAGTATGACAGTAGAAAAAGTTAAAAATAAGAATAAAAACGACAGGTATGTTTTGTGCTGCTTGCTGATTTTCCGTATTTCTATCTTGGAAAACAAGTAAGTTTGAACAAATATAGTATTGTACTGTAATTGTCGACGTAATTCGACCTTCCTTATTGATGCGCGGCAGAACTTCAGAATGGTTAAGTGGACATCTACCCGTGCAGCTTTGCTTGCGATGTCCCAATAAAATCAATGTTTTCTTGTCGTTTTGCATGCACTTCGCTGTATCTAAAGTCTGTACTGCGTAAAAACTATTTAATTAATTTCGTTTGTGATTGCTTACGGTTACTGTAGTAGGGGATAAAGAATACTACTATAGTAAGCCTGCTTATCGTAAAAGGCGATTAAAAGGCGCAGCAAGGGGCAGCAGCCTTGCTGGCTAAAAGATATTGGAGGAGAGTCGGTTGGTCTCGGGCGATCCTCAATAATTTACAAGCTTGTTGGGGGTTGGCCGTGACGGATACGGCTTTTTGCTAAAATCTTTAAAAACTGCGTTGTGGAAAGATATGGGAGCCTACCACAATATTTCCCAGGTGTGCGTGGCCTAAAACACGAAATACATATGATGGAGAGCTCACAAGTAAAATTCTTGTCCGAGGTAAAATACTCCCTCATTCGGATCTCCGGGAGGGGTACTTGGGGCTCGTCATCGTAAGAATATAAAACAACAGTTCGATTTAGTGATAGGGACTTGGAATGTAAGGTCATTACTTAGAGTAGATAAGTTAACGAATTTATTAGTCGAAATGAGAAAAGAAAAGCTGGACATTTTAGGTATTAGTGAGGTGAGATGGCCAGATAGTAATGACTTTTGGAAAGATAATTATAGAATAATTACAACTTCTTCAACTAATGGACAGGCAGGCGTAGGAATAGTGTTAGGTAAAAGATTAGGGCATAAAGTTAAAGAGTACTTACAATTTAGTGATAGAATAATTATGGTTAGATTGAGTACAAAACCCACAGACACTGTTTTAGTTCAGGTTTACATGCCAACAACTCAGTACGAGGATGAGGAAGTAGAAAAGGTATACGAGGATATAAATAGTATAGTGAGAAAAGTAAAGGGAGATGAGAATTTAATAGTTATGGGCGATTTTAATGCGTCAGTGGGAGAAGGTAGTGAGGGAAAAATGGTAGGAAAATTTGGGTATAGCAGACGAAATGATAGAGAAGAAAGATTAGTTGAGTTTTGCCAGGAACATAGATTAGTAACTGTAAACACCCTATTCGAACAACATGTTAGGAGAAGATATACCTGGAAAGCGCCAGGTGATAGGGCTAGATACCAAATAGATTATATTTTAGTTAAACAAAGATTTAGAAACCAAGTTAAAAACTGTCGTAGTTATCCAGGGGCTGACATAGATAGCGATCATAACTTAGTTAAAATGAAGTGTAAACTAAAATTCACAAAATTGAGAAAGGTTAAAAGAGAGGGATGGGATCTAGGTAAGCTTAATGATAGTAGGGTAAAGAGGAATATAAACAAGTATTAGATAATAAGAGCAAAGAGATAGCTGTAGGAGGAAACGTAGAAAATAGATGGAAAGAAATAAAACTGACTGTACATGATACAGCAACACAGACTATAGGTAAGAAAAAAATAGAAGCGAGAAAACCGTGGGTAACAAAAGAGATATTAGATTTAATAGAGAATAGAAGAAAGCTTAAACCTTTCAGAGAAGTGGATAGTGAAAGTAAGCAAAATATAATACAGTTAGAAATAAGATAGTACATGAGTGTAGAAAAGCTAGAAATAAATGGATGGAGGAGAATTGTAAGGAATACAAGATGATTTGAGAGTAGGTAAGATAGACAGGGCTTACAGGGCAGTTAAAAAGTTTTTGGGAAGATAGAAAAATATAATGGTATTAGAGACGAGAATAATGAGCTTCTAATAAATAAAGTTGAGGTAGCAGATAGATGGAAAAGATATTTAGAAGATTTATATAAGGGAGACGAAATGGATGAGTTAGAAAACGATCAAGAAGAGGATGTAGAAATAGGGTTCTCAATATTAAGAGAGGAATTTGATAGAGCTGTTCGGAATCTTAAAATAAATAAAGCGCCAGGGATAGACGATATTCCCGCAGAATTAATAAAATATGCAAGTCAGAAAACTTTAGATAGATTATATGAACTAGTAAAAGCAATATATGACACAGGTGAGGTTCCAATAGATTTCGAAAAAATTATTATTATCCCAATCCCAAAAGTCAGGAGCTGATAGGTGTGAGAATTTTAGAACGGTTAGTTTAACTTCTCATGCTTCCAAAATACTAACAATAATAATTAAAAATAGAGTAGAAGCTTTGACTGAGAATTATTTAGGCGAAGACCAATATGGTTTTCGTAAAGACAGAGGGACTAGAGAACCGATACTAATGATTAGGCTAATTATCGAAAAAAGGTTACAAAAAAATAAAAAGACTCATTTCGCGTTTGTAGATTTAGAAAAAGCATTTGATAGGGTTAATTGGATTGTTATGTTCAGGGTTTTGCAAAAAATAGAAATCTTTCATAGGGATAGAAAAATTATTTACAGCCTATATAAAAACCAAAGCGTAGTAATTAGATTTGATGAAATAGAAAAGGAAGCTAAGATTAGAAATGGTGTTAGACAGGGTTGTATACTGTCTCCCTTGATTTTTAATGTTTATATCGAGGAAGCTTTAAACTTAGCTAGAGAGAGAAAAGAGATAGGTATTAGTGTACAGGGACAGAAAATAGACATGTTACGTTTTGCAGATGATATAGCCATTATAGCAGAGTCTAGAAAAGAGTTAGGAGAGTTTTTAAATATTTTAGATGAGATACTACGGAGTAACTATAGTATGAGAATTAACTCAGTAAAGACAAAGATAATGACAAGTGAGTTACAGCCTAGTTCTAAACCAAAATTGAAAATAGGTAATACCGAGTTAGAGGAGGTGGATGAATTTTTCTATTTAGGTAGTATAATTACAAAAGATGGACGTAGCAGAAGGGATATATTAGCTAGAATATCTCAAGCTAGAAAAATGTTTTTAAAAAAGAAAAACTTACTAATAGCTAATAGTATTAGTTTAGATAATAGAAAAAGTTTCTTAAAGTCGTACGTATGGAGCGTTCTACTATACGGTAGTGAGACTTGGACAATTAAAGAAGTAGATAAGAAAAAGATAGAAGCTTTTGAAACTTGGTGTTATAGGAGAATGTTAAAGATTAGTTGGACAGATAGAGTAACAACCGAGGAAGTTTATAGAAGGATAGGTGAGAATCCCTGTATATGGAAACAATTGAAGGTCAGGAGAGATAGAATGATAGGGCACCAGTTAAGACATGAGGGACTATTTAGTAAAGTCTTAGATTATAGACTACCAAATAAAAATAGAGTAGGAAGGCCTAGACAAAACTATATTAGTCAAATTATTAGAGATGTAGGTTGTGAAGGGTATGTAGACCTTTTTAGACTAGCTCAGAATAGAAAAGAATTTAGAGCTGCGTCAAACGGACTTTAAGTAAGTTCGAAAACAAAACAAAAAGAAAAATCAGTTAACTAAATGTCACCAGGACATGACTCACAATTGGTTAGCGGTCTGACATGTTGGTAGCGTTTCGTTGCTTAAGCCTTACCATAACATAATTTAATAAACGTCACCATGACATAACTCACAATTAGGTAGCGGTCTGGCATGTTGGCAGCGATTCGTTGCTTAAGTCTTACCATAACATATAATTTAACACTTTTCCTTTTTGAAGCGGATAACCAGGTTATATTTCATTTCCTTATAAATGGTAATCATGTAAACATGGTAGAGTTCTGTAACAACCATCAGGTTGCAAATATCTATGTAGAGCCAGCTGGATAGGAAAAAGATAGAAGGATATAGGAAGACCTAGACCAAACTATTTTAGTCAAATTATTAGAAATTTAGGTTGTGAAGGGTATGTAGAGCTTTTTAGATTAGCACAGAATAGAAAAGAAGTTAGAGCTGCGTCAAACCGACCTTAAGTTAGGTCGATAACAAAATGATGATGACTGTAAATGTCTTGCGTTTTGTTTAGTATCTAAGTTTAGGTTTATACTGTACTATATGTAAATTGACGCTATGTGTGCATCACGTTATACCGAACTATTACGTAAATGTGTTTTTGACTTTTGTCTGGACTGGGGATTTAATAGAAAAACAAAATTACAAATTTTCTATTAATTCCCCGTAACAATAGAAAAACAAATGTGGAGAGAACGTACCTCTTGGCAAAAAAATACTTAAAGAATCATCCCGATTTAACAATTATATAAGCAGACAAAGACAAGGTAACGTTGGTACTAAGCAAACTAGATTACGAAACAAAATCTTTAGAAATACTAAATGACATTAGTATATATAAAAAGTTAAAACAGGACCCCACGTTTACAATAGAAAAAAGAGTAAATGATCATTTAAAAGCATTGTATACAAAACAGATAATATCTGAAAATATAAAAAAATAACTTTCAAAAAACAATTTGGTTTCGGGAAAATATTATGGATTACCCAAAATCCACAAGTAAGTTCTCTCGTTAAGGTGGATTATATCATCTGTCAATACGCCCACCTATAATATTGCTAAATACATGACCACACTATTAACAAAAGCATTCCCGTTAAGCAAAAGTTACAGTATTAAAGACACTTTTAATGTGGCGGAGAAGCTCAAAAAATTTCAATTACCTAAAGATTTTATCTTGGTCTCGCTGGATGCCAAATCATTATTCACAAACATCCCATTACCGCTAGTTATAAAACTATTATAAAAAAAGTAGGATGAAATTCAACCTCACTGCAATTTTTGTTGTCAACTGTTCATCGCTACAATAAATTTAATTTTCAATAACACCTATTTCTCGTTTCAAAATCAATTTTACTTACAAACTTCTGGAACTCCAATGGGTTCAGCTTTATCACCGACTATTGCTCAGATTATACTCGATCAGTTAATAGAAACAACCCTTCCGTCACTTTCACTTCAGATGCCCTTCATATTTAAATTCGTAGATGACGTTCTTTGCTCCATACCAAGTAACTCTGTAATGGAAACGTTAAATGCATTCAATAATTTTAATCCTAATCTAAACTTCACAATCAAAGTTGAACAAAACAATAGTATTCCTGTTCTTGATATAAAAATAACAAGAGACAATAATAACCAACTAATGCTAGATATATATAAAAAACCCACTGACTCCGAAAGGTATGTTAATTTTTACTCGGACCATACAATTAAACATAAACTTAACACCGTTTTAACTCTAAAAAATAGAATTATTAAAATATGTCACCCACAATTTCTTAAACAAAATCTAACAGGCTTAAAAAACACTTTAATAAATAATGGTTATCCTAGAACCCTACTACAAAAAATATTATTCAATACGCTACTGGAAGTAAAATTGATAAGAGAGCTACCACAATCTTGCATAAAAGCCTCCCCTATATCCAAAACTTAACTCTGAGCTTAATAAAAATATTAAATACACCGGATATGAAGATTGCGGTAAATTATAACAGAACCCTAAGAAACCTCTTCACTCCGCTAAAGAATCCTACAAACAAAAAATTATTAAGTAATGTAGTGTATAAAATTCCTTGTGAATGTAATCAATGCTATATTGGGGAAACTAAACAATGGTTACGCAATCGTATAAGCCAGCATAAAAGTGATAATAAAATAAATAAAAAATCTTGTGCCCTTGCAATACATCTAAATAAAGAAACACATAGCACTAATTTTGACGATATAAAAATTTTAGAAATAGAAAACAATTACAAAAAACGATTATTTTTGGAATCTTTTCATATAAAAAACAACAATTGTGCAATAAATTTCAAATCCGATATAGATAATTTAAATTCAGTTTATTCATTACTATATAGACTAAGTAGGCGCATAAAGACAGCAAAGCCATGATTCACACTCACCATGTTGTAATGTAAAATTTCTAATCAACCTTCGTTATCAAAGAAATCGTGGTTGATTTTCTATACCTATCAAGAATTCTTGTAAATTGTAATAAGCCCAGGGTAAGGTTGGATGACAAGCAGCTTTTAGAAAAAGAAAACTCTTATGACTTGTAGTTAGCTGAGCTTTTAACCCACGGTCGCATGATATTGGGTCAGTGGGTTTATTAAAGTTAAAAAAAGATAATGGACGCCACCTAAATTTTTTATAAAGCAATTGAATAAATGAATTTACTTAAAGAAGAAATTTGGAAACCTATTTTATCACAAACCACTTCAAATACAAGATTGATTGTCACCAATATGTTACTTACTTTTCTTTCTGCTCTAACAAAGCTCTAGGATGGCTCTGAAACATAATTACTACTAGCAAGCATATAATTTATTTAATAATTCTGTGATATACAAAGTCCTTAATTTTGTTTCAAATACTTATCACTGAATCGTTAAATTAATTCCTTTAGCAGTTAAAAAATCTTCGGGGAAATTAAATATTCATAAAATAATGAACTGAAGAAAAAAAGGTTTCTATATTCTCATTTTAAACAATTATGTACATGATAATGCAACTCAACAAAGATAAATTCTTATGAATATAATTATTACGTTACTCAGGAGATGTAAAATTAAATTTATATGTCTACTGAATTTTAATTGAAGTCTGTATTTCATTTAACAATATTCATTTATACTTAGTAGTTCGGAGTAGCGCTACTAGAACTTTACAAGAGGTTCAAATTTTTATACATGCAGTAATGTATTTGTTAATTAATCTCAAAACAAAATTTCATTTGTTAGAATGAAAGCACGCTAACAACATGTTGAAATAAGGTTTCGGTAAACAAGATAAGAATTAACATTTGTTTAAACAAATGTTGCAAACAACATGTTACTATGATTGATTTAACTTAATATCTTTTTATACATAGTTTGACAAAGTATGACTTCTAAATTTGAACATGTGATTAATAAAATAAATCATTCTATATATAAGCATAAAGTAATTCACAAATGAACAATTAAATATTACGTCGAGTCATATATGTGTATACAAAATAAAATACGGCACATGCAGCAAAATTTCAGGAAATCAAATGGGCTTACCCACCGGCGTGAAAAACCTAACAACCTGTCAGCACTTGTTGCGATGTCAGCATTCTGTCACGTGCTGGTACTATCCAACAAATCTGCTTACCATTTTTTTGTACGAAATGAATTTCCATGTAGATAAATTATTTATACATCAACTAAGTAGAATAATCATAATATTCCATTAGAACCTATGCAGATTACAGAAGTTGCATTGTAGATTACAAAAGTTGCCGTTGTAAAGATTAATTACTTCATAACTGTAAGATTAAATTTTTACTTGTTTCGGCGCTTACGCCAGGAAAACTTAATTTCCTGTAACATGTCGTCTGCTTTTATATCGCATAACAGTGGCCTTTCGGCTCGAGAAGAGGACAAAAAGTGAGCAAGTGACACAAGTCGACAAACAACATGAGGATCTTGGATATTCTACATACGAGTAGGGAGCACGTGCAAGATTTGTAATTGTGTTATCAGTTATATTAATAAAATGCTTTAATTTTATTGTTTACTAAATATACAAAAGTATTGGAATTCATATTGGTTAAAGCGTTAAATAAATAAGTGCTAAATTAACGGCTTTGCAGCAGTAATGTTGACGAATAATTCAGTTACATGTTACACAGTATATTGTCAAAATGTAATTCATATAAAATATCAATTCTCAATTGTGATAACTAATCAGTATTAACATGCAAACCAACAACACTATATTGTGAGCATCTTGTTTGAATTGGTGACCATTCTTATATGTTATAGTACATTCTAAGTTTTAAACTATATTTATTTTTAAGACTTATTTTTTAAAATTTGTTTCATGTTTTAAAGGTAACTGTTTTTATTCTGTTGATGGTTTTTCGAATTACTCATACCTCACATAGGTTGTAAGTAACATCTATTTTGTAAATTTGTATTACAGGCTAACACATATAGGTCATGACTAGGGAATAAATTATCGAAAGCGTCGACAAATTTATAAAGGAGCATTTTATTAATGAGTGGACGAACATACTCCCAAAGAAGATTCTAACACCTTAAAAATTTTATATTATTATTAGTTATAACGTCCAATAACACAGCTGCTATATATATATATATATATATATATATATATATATATATATATATATATCGAACTAGTAATTGAAAACCACTAAAAGAACGGCTACAGCAGGACTTGAACCTGCAACCTCTGATTTTCCGGATCAGTGCTCTAACCAATTGAGCTATCTAGCCCAATTGTTTAGATGATGTTATACTTAATACTACTGAAGCTTGGCTCTTGTTAACGATTTTTAATTACGTCTTGCATTTAAGGAAATTGAATCTAGTTATATACATAATTCATGTACTAATAACTTGATCATCCCATTTTTGCAACGTTCGGAATAATACAAACATGTAATTATATTATTATTAATAGAGAAGAATAATCCACATTTGGAATGCAAATAAATGCTTAATATATATTAATAGTTATTAAGATGAAATGAAAACCCAACTTTGTATTTAATGTTGAATTACCATTTCAAATCGAACTAGTAATTGAAAACCACTAAAGGAACGGCTACAGCAGGACTTGAACCTGCAACCTTTGATTTTCCGGATCAGTGCTCTAACCAATTGAGCTATCTAGCCTAATTGTTTAGATGATGTTATACTTAATACTACTGAAGCTTGGCTCTTAAATGCAAGACGTAATTGAAAATCGTTTACAAAAGCCAAGCTTCAGTAGTATTAAGTAGGAAAGTGATTGGTTTTGTTAACAAAGTGTTAATGTGCTCCTCAAAGTATATTAAAATTAACTGATAAAAAGTGCTACTTATATATCAAATTTGGTATCATCTTATAGCTAACTACACAGGCTTACAAACTACTAAACTTTTTTTTATAAAAAGTGCATCACAACTATGATATCAACAGATAACTAACATTTTAAATTGGTAGTATACAAACTTTTGGTTATTATCAACAGTTATCTTCATAATAACTAGCTCTTATCTCTGCAATTACAAGTGCCACATTGTTTTGTTATTGTACAGGACTGAACCCAGCAAATTAAAAGAAAGTTATTTTGAAAAATATGCAAACATATTTTTGGTAAAAGTATTAATAATAAGGGTATAATATGCAAGTTTGTTGGGAATGTAATCTAAATATAGAAGATGACAAATGTTGTGAGTGTGATGGGTGTACAAAAATAGTACATTTTGACTGTACAGACTTATCAAGTTCTGAAATAAGATGTATGCAGTTAAAAAAAGGAAGAGTTTTAAAATTTTATTGTTCAAAGTGTGAAAAGCAAGTGACTGAGACGAAATATGTACTTGGGGAAGTTATGCAAAAATTACAATCCCTGGAAAGAACTCATGAGGAATTTTTAAAAAAGTTTGATGAACAGGGTAAAGACTTGGTAGAAATAAAAAATAAATTATTCGAACAAAAGTGTCCAGAGGCAGAACTCAATGTTAATAAATTGTACAGTGCAGTCACTAAACGGAATGTATCTCAACCTCCTATAGTAATAATAGATAAAATTGGTGGAAAAACAGACTCTAAGGAAATCCTTAAAAAATTGAAAGATAATATTGACCCTGTTAGTTTAGAAATTGGAGTAAGTGTAGGGAAAACTACAAAAAATGGTGGTATTGTTATTGAATGTGAAAATAATAGGGCAGTAGAGGTGATGAAGAAAACTATATCACAAAAAATGGGAGAAGAATATACAGTAAAGACTCCATTAAAAAGACTTCCAATGATAAAAATTATAGGAGTAGATGAAAGTGACAAAGAAGGCATTTACAAAAAAATTATAAATCAAAATAAGTTAGATGAGCATAAACAAAATTTTCAAATGAATATTAAGTATGAAACCAAAATTGTTAAAGGGTTATTCAACATTATTGTAGAAGTGGATACAGATACATTTAAATACATTATGAGAGAAGAACTATTGAGAATAGGATGGAGGAGATGTAAGGTATTAGAGCATGTGGCAATAAAAAGATGTTATAAGTGTTGTAAGTTTGGGCATATTGCCAAAGAATGCAAAGGAAGTGTAGTGTGTCCACGGTGTGCACAATCTCATAATGAAGCAGATTGTCGAGAAAGTCAATTTAAGTGTATTAACTGTGTGAAAGCAAAAAGTCGTTTAAATATAGAATTAGATGAACAGCATACAGTATGGGACTATAATTGTACATGTTTTAAAAGGATTATTGAATTACAAAAGCGTAAAATAAACTACATATAGCAATTACCTTCTAGATGTTTAAATATAACAGCAGACTATAAGTCAATAATTTTATGCTTAAATACACAAGGCTTAACTACACATTTTGACGAAATACAACAGCTAATCAATCGAGAAAAACCAATATTGGTATGTTTAACAGAAACACATCTGACAAATTGTATTGAAAGTAATGAAATAGCCATTAAAGGATACAGTTTAGGTAGGGTTGATTCTAGTTCACGACACACAGGAGGTGCCATAATTTAGTATCAGTCATTTCTACAGTTTGAAATATTAAAAGAGTATAGCCTAAATTTAGAATATTGGGGTATTGTTTGTAATATTAAGTTGAATAGTAGAAGTATAAGTATAGCTGTGTTTTACCGTTCACCAAGTGGAAGTTGTGCAAATTTTCTAAACCTGTTGGAAAATTTGTTAGAAGAACTAGTAGAATCACGTTGTAGTGAAGATATAATTCTGATTGGGGATTATAATATTGATTGGAATAAAATAAATGATTTCTATACAATTAAGTTAAAAAATATTGTAAAGGACTGTGGATTTGTACAACTAATTTCTGAGAGTACAAGAATTACTAAGGAATCTGAAACATTAATAGATTTAGTGATAACTAATAATAATGGATTAAAAAGTACAGTATGGCACACTCCAAAAGTTACAGATCACAGTATTGTTGTTGCAGACATTAGTCACATCACACAAAAACTCCAAGTTGATGCAGAAAGCAAAATAAAGAAAATTCTTAACTATGAGGCCATAAAGAACGAGTTAATATTGGCAGATTGGAAGTATGAAATAACCAACATCGATAAACTTTATAAAACATTTTACACAAACATTAAAATGCAATTGACCATAATTCATATGACAAGGAGGTGTCACAAAATAGTTCAAAATTATGGTTTAATGGAGAAATACAAAGAGTAATTAATATGCGAAATAAATTTTATAAAAAATTTACATTCACAAGAAGTATGGAAGATTGGAAAGCATACAAAGAATGCAGAAATAATGTGATATTCATGATCCGTAGAGCTAAGATTAAATATTATGAAAAGAAAATAGATGAAAATAAAGGTAACCCAGTAAAATGTGGAAGACTTTAAAACTTGTATTAAAAACCGAACGTATTCAAAATAGTAAGCACATTATATTTGAGAATACACTAGAAACTAATGGCAAAATTATTGCTGAAAACTTCAATACTTACTTCATAAATAGTATAACAGAAATTACATCATCAATTGGTATTGAAAAGTTTGAGTTTCACGACCAAATACGTACAAGCCTGAAGGAATTAAGTACTTTTAAATTATTAAAATACATGAACTAAAAGAATTGGTATATAAGCAAGCAAATAAAAGCAGCCCAGATGGTGTAAACAGTAGAGTTCTTAAAGAACTTTTGATATTATTGGTTATCCGCTACTAAACATAATAAATATGTCTCTTATGCATGGTATTGTGCCCAAAGACTTAAAGATATCAACAATTACACCAATTCAAAAGTAGTATCAACAAAGAAATGCGAAGAGTACAGGCCTATAAATATGTTGGCCACAATTGAAAAGGTATTAGAAACAGTAATATATAAGCAACTGAAGCAATTCTTGGATGAGACTAATATATTAACCACCTATCAGTCTGGTTTTCGAACGAAACACTCGTGTGAAACAGCGATTCAGCTAATTATAAATGACTGGAAAAATCAATGGATAAAGGAAAGGCAGTGTGTGCAGTCTTTATAGATTACAAAAGAGCATTTGAGACTATAAGTAGAAATATTCTCATTCAAAAATTGGAAAAATATGGGGTTAAAGACAATGCGTTAGAGTGGTTTAAAGACTACCTACAAAACAGGGAGCAAGAAACGAGATGTCAACGGAAACATCTAATAAAGCAGAAATTGAGTGGGTGTTCCACAAGGAAGTATTTTGGGACCATTGCTTTTTATAATTTACATAAACGATATAGTGAATGTAGTGAAGGTAACAAAGATGCATATGTTTGCTGATGACACTTTAATATATGCTGAAGGTGCAAATGTAATAAACCTGATTCAATCTGTAAATAGTGACTTAATAAGAATTAGCAAATATTTAGTTGGAAATAAGCTGAAGATAAATGTTGATAAAACAAAATGGATGTTGTTAACGAATGATAGAAGTTATCAAATGATCAAAACAGAAAATAGGAATGTACAAATAGATGGGTCTGATATTGAACTGGTAGAGAACATTAAATACCTTGGCGTAATAATTGACCGAAAATTAACTTTTAAAATGCATCTACAGATGGTTATAAATAAAGTAAGCAAAAGGTTGGATTTCTGAGAAGAATTAGTGCAAAGTTATCAAGTTTTGCTCGAATAACTTTATATAGAGCAATAGTTTATCCACACCTAACATATTGCAGCACCATTTTATTTGTCTCAAACCAAGGTGATTTGGAAAGATTGCAAAAGATACAAAATAGTGCAATGAGATGTTTATTAAAATGTAGCAGATTTGCCAAAGTCCGTAAAATGTTAGAATGCCTTAATTTTTTAAATGTTCAGGAACAAATGAAATATAATAGTATGGTTTTATATATAAAATTATAAATGGTTTGCTGCCTTCGTACTTGGTTAGCAACTTAATTAAAGTGTCAGATATACATAACTACAGCACAAGACAAGCAGACAATTACTATATATACAAGAAGAATAAAACGATAACCACAAAAAATGTATTTCATTATGGCGTTAAGATATATAATACATTACCAAAATCAGTTACAAATCAGCCTTCTCAAAGAAAATTCAAGAGTAATCTAAAAAAATATATTTTAAGTTGTAGAAATGAAAACTAATTATATTATTAACTGTATTTTAATAATTTGCTGTATAGTATAATATTTTGTTTTATACTTTATTAACCTATATTGAGTTATGCAATAAATCTACTTACTTACTAACATCATCTAAACAATTAGGCTAGATAGCTCAATTGGTTAGAGCACTGATCCGGAAAATCAGAGGTTGCAGGTTCAAGTCCTGCTGTAGCCGTTCTTTTAGTGGTTTTCAATT
Source organism: Platerodrilus igneus (assembly GCA_036346225.1). NCBI lineage: Eukaryota > Metazoa > Arthropoda > Insecta > Coleoptera > Lycidae > Platerodrilus > Platerodrilus igneus. The sequence goes on from JARFIW010000803.1 coordinate 854,627, forward strand.
ACTAGTTCGATTTGAAATGGTAATTCAACTTTAAATACAAAGTTGGGTTTTCATTTCATCTTAATAACTATATATATATATATATATATATATATATATATATATATATATATGATAACGTCATACGCCGATGTGATAAACGTCCAGCTGAACGCCACCGCTCTGTGTTTTTCTCAAATCTTCTAATTTAATTACGCCACGGCTAGTCCTTTTTAATTACAAGACGTGCACAATGTTACGATGATCAATTTTTATTTACCCCTTTATGGTTACCTGTTTGAATTGATAAAACAAAGTCAATCCACATTCATATAATGAAAGGAAATAATATTTACACTTCACAATTTTTGTAATCCTTTAAATACACCCTTCAATCAATTAATATTATATAGATTATTTATCCCAAACTTTATATCCTTTTAATTTAATATAAAGTCACAAAAAACGACACCTTTTACAAAAAAAAATCAGGAACGTTCAAGACCCTTTTATGATTTTTACATAAGTTTCAACATATTCAATGTTCTTGTTGACTCCTTACAAACTTGTAAGAAAATTAATATATTCAGTGTTAAAAATTTAAATTTGAAAAGATTCCTTAAAATTAGGTAGGCCTGACCTGCAATCTCCTGATGAGTTGTTTCGCGTTGTGGATCAACACCTCCTTATTATCTTCAATCGAAAACCAATGCTCTGCTTTGTACTCCTTATGTTTGAACCAATAATTCAGAACGCTTTCCGTTAATTACCACTTAGAATTCGTCGGTTTCTTAGTATTATGAATTTAGAATTATTCCACTTATCGTCGTGAATTAGAATTAGATTAGAAGTTGACTAGAAGTCTATTAGAAGCGGATTAGTATTGTCTTAGAAGTGTACCAGAAGCCGATTAGCAGTGGATTAGAAGCCGTTATCTGCAAAAACGGCAAACACTTTTTCATATATTCTTCACGCAATTCTTACACAGCACTATTTTCACTATAATATAAATTTTATTTATCTGTCGTGTAAATATTTGATTAAGAGTATTGTGGATTCGACGTGCTTCAAATTGAGACTGACTGTTTCTTATCACCTCTGGGCGTTATATAGCTTTTGCCCTCTACATTTGGATTGGTTTTCCAAACAGCCTTACAAATTGTTGCGACCAACCATATTTGTCCTGGACATTCCTAGTATATTTTCAAGCTGATTTCTGATGAAACTATTTTGGAGTTTCGTATCATGCTGTTATTTACTATTGTTATCGTTGCTGGACTTTTAGCTTATGTCTGTTGTTTTGTGTAGATAAAGCTTTTGGAGAATTGTACAAAAATAAATGATGTAACACGAATGCTGTTTTCGTTTATGTATTTATTTAAACTCATATTTGAAAATGCGTTTTCTTATCAAAGCGCTTATTGTTCCAGCGTAATTTCATGAAGATTTACTAGGTTTATCGTATCTTCTGCGTATTTATTTTATAACTTGTTGAACACTCTTCTACGTAGTTTAATTACAGGTATGATTATTTTTCTGCTGAATATGCATTCTATTATTGGAAGATATGCTTACTGGCATTGATTAAAGTTAATTACAGTCCATATACAGGGTGTTAAATGCTTGCTACTTACATAATGTGCGAATTATAATAATAAATGCAGTTTTCTGATTCCCATTGCTATTTACAGTTACTACACAACCCTTACTACTCAATACACCCCTAAACAACCCTTTATCACAGCAATATATATATATATATATAATATATCGAGTGACATATTATCTGTCAATAACACTATTATTCAATTAAACAAAGAACTTTCTGCAGTCTGCAGGTGGGTGCAAAATAATGGGCTAATCCTGAAAACAACAAAAACTGAGGCCTTTTGTGTTGGTTCAAAAACAAACTGTACGCGGGCAAGCATGCTACAAAAAGTAAATCTGAAAGTGAACAATACTGTGATTAATATCAGTGGTAGTGTTAAATATTTAGGGCTAACCTTTGACACTGAACTCAATTTGTAAGTCATGTCAATAAAAAAATAGCAGTATGTTATTATAAAATGCGTATGTTATGCAGATAGATACAAGCACTTGCTAAATTCTTATATTAAGTGGAGACTGTAACAGCTTAGTTATTTGTCATCTAGATTATTGCAGCGTTGTATATTATAAACATCTGACATCTCATCTTAAAGACAGAATACAAGTGCTGCAAAATGTATGCTTTATATTCTCGTTTAATATACAACGCAGGATACATGTAAAGCAGTACTAAAACTCAAAAGCTATACATAAATTTGATAGAACAGATTTATTACAGGCCATTCTTATATATGTAATAATAGTCACCAAAGAACCAAATTACCTTCATGAAATATTACAACCACGATCTAGCTTATATTGTCTAAATTTGAGATATAATACTAGTCTTATGATACCTGCACATGTTACTGCTAAATGTAAATTTTGTTTTGCTGATGTTGCTCCACTGATATTTAATAAATACACGGAATTATTCAGCAATAAAACTGAAAAACATTTTGTACAAAGTTACATAATAGTCTATGGGAGGAGTAGAAAAGGACTTGATATTAGAATATACATATACCTACCTACTTGTTTACTATATTTAATATTAATCATTATTTTGTATACATGTTTTATACTGTAGGAGAGGAATTGAAAACCAGCTCTGCTGAATTCCTCACCCGTTGGTGCAATTTATTTGCCAATAAAACGTTATTCTATTCTATTTTAAAAACTGAACTTTTATTCATACAATTTCAAAACGACAGGGGTACGCAACATAAAACCATTCTCAGAAATAGAATGCTAAATATTCTACAAAAGCAAGCAAAAACATATATATATTTCAGAAAACGGCAAAACATTCTTAGAAATGCAAGCAATAAAGAAATCAAAATACAATAATTAATTCCATTGAATTTCGTTGTTAGCATGGGAAAGCAAAATATATTTTAAAACATCTAAGCGATTATGCAACTAGGTACATGCCCAAAGACAGCCATTTGCCTAAATTTTTAGAAAAGAGTAGAGGATTGTATTATTATCAATCAATGCTACGAAAATACCATGAATGACTTTAATTAGGAGGAACAATTTTATTATCCATAAAACTTGAGCGAGCTCAAACACCTGCAAATATATTGAAGCTTATATACAAAGCAATTGTTTTCGAACATGTTTTCGTAGAACACACTATCAGAAATAACAAGCAGCTGTTAGAATGTGTTATAAGAAATTGATAAGGCGAGCTTCTAGCATTTTAGAAGTGGTTTTAACAACCAGTAAACATTTCAACGAATTTATCAACTGTTATAGAATATATTCCATGTACTGAGAAAAAATGTTAAACAGGACGATTTAATACGTATTTATTGACCTTCTTAAGCTTGTATAATTTGAGAATAACATAAAAAGACTTTAGATTAGCGTTTTGAATTAAGGTAGTTGCAAGTTAATGCAAAATCACTCCATTTCATACAGTTAATGTACCACACTTGAACCATCCTCAAAGGAATTCAGCAAAACAAACATCGCTGCTTCTCCCATATGGTCGCTCAGATCCTACCAAATGTTTCAAAACCATGATCGACGACGTATGCAAGGACAACTGTTCTTTCATGAAATGGAATGCAAATAACAATTAACTTCACAGTTTTATTGACTACACGTGTTGGAAACGAAGATAATATAAGTAATCAGTTGAAAAACTACAATGCACCTAGAACAGTTACTAACCGAACAAACACCACCCTCTATCATTTTAACAAGCGAAACTATAACCAGTCACGGGAAATCCAGTTAACGTTCTTTCCCGCAGAATCAGCTGTAGCATTCTAAACTACAACAAATATACATCAATGTGTCTAATCATCATCATCATTAGGTCTTCAGTCCTGGAACTGGTTAGATGCGTACCATCATTGTTTCCTATTCTGAACTACCCTACACATATCCCTGAAATTTGCACAGTCTGCATCTATCACTATCTGATCTAGGTCTACAAATACCTCCTTTTTCCTATATCTGCTTGTAATATATCCCATACTATTCCCCAAAAATGCCTTAGAATGTTTTCTGCCCTTCTATTTCTCCTATTATTTTCCACAGATATCCTTGTTCCCCTACTATTTCTATAACCTATTTGTTATTAACTTTGTCCGTCAATGCTATCATCCTCATACATCTGAAGCACAGCCTTCCAAGAGGCTGCTTCCGTTTTTCTGTCTGCTTTTCCTATTGCACGTATTTCATAGGCATACTGTGCTGTGCTCCACACATATGCTTTCAACAATTTTCTTCTTGTTTCTATGTTTATTGTCTTTCATCATAGACGCTTTCCTTACTTCTTAGATGCAGTTCGGTCCTCTTCTATTGTTTTACAATTATATACCCTATTTCTTTGACAATCAGTGGTTGTGAAGGGGGGTAAGCAGCCTGTGACTGCCAAGTTCCCCCAGCACTTGAACATTTACCGATTTAATATTTTTTCCAATATATCTTTTCGCACAGTCAACATTAGTTGCAGATATTTCACAACCAACACCTGTAGTTGTTTATTATAATCATCAGATTTATCTGCGCTTATTTTTTCGTCATTAGGTTTTCCGTCTCAAAACTGGTTGGACACGTACCTGCACTTATTTATATTCTGAGCTAGCCTACACAGTTCCCTGAAATTCTCACACAGCCTGTATACAGCTCAGTTCCCATTCTATTGTTTTTTAATTTTATGCCCTATTTCACCGAGATTCAGTAAAGGGGTTAAGCAGCCTGTGACTGCCAAGATCCCCCAACACTTAGACAGCCGAATTAATAGTTTTCCAGTAAATCCTTTCACATAATTAACATTATTCGAGAATATTGCTCAACCAATACTTTTAGTTGCTTATAACAATCATCATGTTTAAGTACAGTTACTTTTTTCGTCATTAATTTATCCATCGTAGGACTGGTTGGATGCGTATCTCCATTGATTTCTATTCTGAGTTAGTCTACACATTTCCCTGAAATTCCTACAGCCTACATCTTTACTATCTGTGTGCAATAGTCTAACCTAGGTCTACCTCTACTTTTCTTTTTTCCTATCACTGTTTCTAATATATTCCGCACTATTCCCTCATGCCGTAATATGTGGCCTATCATCCATCTCTCCTATTTTTTACTTTTTTCCACATATTTCTTTCTTCTCCTACCATTTTTAGTACCTCTTCGTTCTTAACTTTGTCTGTCCATGATATCTTCATCATACGTCTGTAGCACCACATTTCAAAGGCTTCTACCTTTTTCTTGTCTGCTTCTACTGTCCAGACTTCACAGCCGTACAGTGCTGTGCCCCACTCATATGTTTTAAGCAATCTTTTCCTTGTTTCTGTGTTCGTTGTCTTTGAACACAGTAGTTGCCTTTTCTTGTTAAATGTAGCACAACCTTGTGCTAATCATTGTTTTATATCTTTTGCGCTTTTCCCATCTTGCGTTATTTGGTTTCCTAGGTAGCAGAAATCCTTAACCTCTTGTTAAGTTCGTGTTACATACTTGTATTTTTGTTTTTGATTTATTTTCCCCTCCTTTGCATACAAGTACTTTAGTTTTAGTTTTGTTAATTTTCATACCGTATCTCTTTGTTAGAACCGCTTCCATTTCATTAATAGCAGTTTCTAACTCTTCTTTGCTAGATGCGAATACCGCTATATCATCTGCAAATCTAAGCATATCAATTTTTTGTCCCTGCATAGTAATTCCAAATGTCTTCCTGCATTTGACAGTATTCATTTCCTCTTCAATGTACAAATTAAAAAATGATGTGGAAAAGGCACATCCCTGTCTCACCCCATTCCTAATGTTTACTTCTCTACGTTCCTGCTTTAATTCTATTACTGTCGTTTGCTCTTTGTATAAGCTATGTACTATTTGTCTATCCCCATAATTCATTCTAATTTTTTTGAATATTTCGAACATTTTTTTCCATTTTACATTGTCGAATGCTTTTTCCAGATCTACAAACCCTATATACTTTCCCCTTTTTCTATTGTTTTCTCCATTATCACTCTCAGAGCTAAAATAGCCTCTCGTGTTCCCCTGTTTCGCCTAAACCCAAATTGGTTTTCTCCTAGTATATCTTCAGCTCGTTTTTCCATTCGTCTTTGTACAATTTTGGTTAATATTTTTGATACGTGTGCTGTCAAACTTATTGTTCGAAAATTTTTACATCTATTCGCGCCTTCCTTTTTTGGTATAGCTACTATGATGTTACGTTTGAAATCTTTGGGTATCTCGCCTGTATCTTACATATAGCTTACGAGGTGGAAGAGACGTTCTGTTACTGTTTGTTCAGTAGCTTTTAGAGTTTCTGCTTGCACCTTATCTGTACCCGGAGCCATACCATCTTTCAGACCCTTTAATGCTAATTCAAACTCATCTCTAAGTATAGGATATCCCAAGTCATCATTTTCAATGTCTGATTCCTGTTCTAATGCAGTTAGTTCCTCTCCTGCATATAAATTCCCTATATATTCTTGCCATCTATCCACTTTTTCTACATTTTCTACAATGACATTTCCTCCCGCATCCCTTATATTTTTGCTATATGGTTTTATATCCTTAAAATTGATTCTAATTGGTTTGTATGCTTCATCGGTCTTTTTCCTATTTCCATCTTAATTTATACCTCTTTACACTTTACATCAATCCATTGTTTTTTAGCTTTCTTGCATTTGCAAATAATATTTACTAAAGTGAACGTTGCTGATAACAAAACACCGCGTTTTTAACGCTATATCAAAATAGAATAGACTGAAGTATTTAGATACTTTGACGTAATTAAATAGTAACTGTTTAAAGTGAAAAAGCAGTCAAAATTGTTAACAAATATTCAAATGCAGGAACTGCACGTAATAACAATTTCAAGGATTTTATAAACAGCATAGTGTTATGTGTTAAGTGAATTAATTCGTATCATGCCTTTCATTTATTGGATATTGAAATTTCCATTTCATATATTTATTAAATCTATTGTTTTTTGTATAAGAGTAGAGGAATTCGTTTGCTTCCTAAACACGGTCCTAGATATTTTATAAAGTATTATTTACATTGTAAGAATAAAATTGCTTTAATATGCATATAAACGTTAAGATACCCTCAGCCATTTTATCGCTTTCGGGGAATGTAACATGAACATATGCTATCGAAGTAACGGCGTTCTGTGTTCTAATTGGTTGTAAAATGTGAAATATTTAAAATAATAATTAGTTTAGCGCATGCTCATAGCGGTTTAGTTCCTTTCTGATTATGTTACGTGCCATTGCCACTTAAACAGTGTTAGTAGTTATTTTTTAATGTACGGAAGTTTTCCCGCCATAATTTTCAAATACGCGAGACGCGGGAACCTTTTTAAATAGACTAGGCGGAGCTTCCGGCACGTAATAGTAGTGAGTTTGCGCCGTGTGTTTATCCTTAGAGGGTTAGACCAATACTAGACAAGGAGTGGTGGTGATGCGCTGAATCGTGGCCATTTTGCCTTTGATCGTGAAGTTATGTGCGCGTGATTGTCTGGTAACGTATCTATCTTAGGGTTTACCTATGTAGTTCCTTCTCTAATTATCTCTTTGTTTGTCTACCTTTACCTTCTTCCTGTCAAAACCCTACATAGGTATAAATCTACCGCCACCTAAGGACTTTCGAACTTCATGCCTGTGGATGTCCTCCATGTCTACCGCAGCTAGCCGAGCCGAGCTGTAGCTGTTCCTTACGCATATGATGGCGTCGACGGATGATCTCTAATTCCGCCGGATACCGGATCCCTTATGTAAGTACTCCTTTGCTTATTGTTGATAAAACGGAATAATTTGTTGTTAAAATGACTCTCGTTTATCTTTAATTGTTTAATTTTTATATGCCAATTATTGTGCAATATCGATGACATCATCAGTATGACGCGCCGAAATCCGTATAAGAGTCGGCGCTGCAAACTGTGATAGTGTCTCTTATACCATGCTACCGGTGTAGTAATTATCGAACTTTTAAATTTTAACTACCGTTCGCGTATAACAATTTGGCGCTCCAACGTGTGTATTTTAGGTGGCACTATACCTATGGAATGTATAAATTAATTTTAAACAGGCTTTTTCACCTAAATAAATTCATGATCTATCTTACCTAAGATATCTGTGAAGTTTTTAATTTCAGTTGGCAACTTTGAAAATTCCCCCAGAATATTTTCAGAATTGACAGATTGCATTCGTAATTAAGAACCGTCATTGTAATAAATAGTTTATCTAAAAAAACGTCATTCTATTTACCTTAATGTAACTAAAAAAAATACTGTTCATAACTACAGTGCCTAAAATATGTGTTATTTATCTAAAACTGTGTGTAGTCTCTAAATAAACTCCAAAGATGTATGGATAACCTCACTTTTTTTCTCAAGTAAGTAAAATAAATATTTTAATTGCATTTTTACCTTATATCAGTTAAAATATAATCCTTATTTGTTTTCTTAACCATAAAAGCCCGTTTTTTTGAAGCTTAAATGCACTCTTGTATGTTACATTTTAAAAAAATGCCTATTTAATAACAAAATTGTTTCCTAAATATAGAACTCTTGCTTACCTAAGTTTTCAGTGTCTTTTAAAGCGTTTTAATCAATCACTTGTTTAACTAATATTTAAACTCCCTTTTTTTAAAGAAACCTTATGTTTTAAAAAAAAAACATTTAACGTAACGATTTGACCTCTGGAATATATTTTGAAAATGCTGCATTAAATCGTTTTATCTATAAAATAATACCTTACCTTATGTCTTTAAATACAGTTATTTACAAAATTACCTATTAAAATATAACTTTTGTTCATTCCCGTTTTTGAAACTTCAATGCGCAATCGGTTATTATATCTTTTTAAGAAGGTTTGACTATAGGTTGTTGTTTTTATAGATTAAATAACATATCACCTGCGTCCTTTTTTTCTATTTTGAAGGACCTTTCTGTATTTATCAACAAAATATGTATTTAATTCCTTCCCTAAATACCGTATCGTATTAATTTAAAAGTAGCTGTAACGTTTATTACCTCCCGAATTGCTTAACTATTTTATATTTTATATATCGTGTCTTGAATATTTTATTCACAATGAACGTTTCACATTTAAAATCCCTCGAATTGATCTACGAGCTGGAGTGTAGGAATATTATCGCAGCGAGTAATCAGAATGATAGGCGATCTCAGCTCAGGGCTATTTTGGCTCAAGAATCCAAAGGCATTGATATCTTAAAGAAACCCGTTGGCGATTGGCCCCTTAACGTATCGGAAATTAAATTATCTTTGGATGATATATCGGGTATAATAAATAGAACGGATCCTACTGCTACTAATATCGAGCTAGGGAGATTGACTTCGAGAATAACTCACGTCAAACAGCGTGTTGAATTACTATCTTTATATAACGACGACCAAGCGACTCAAGCTAAACAAAGTTTGTTGTCCGAGGTATTATTGCTCGAAGGGATTGTTTTAGAAAGACTTAATCCAAATGCAGACGTAGATATATCGTTACCTTTTTCAAATCTTGTGCTTGCCGAACCTAAACCATTAGGAAAACCTATACCTGTATACAAATGGGGTCTCACTTTCGAAGGGTTTGATTCGAAGGTCTCTTTATCATCCTTTCTTGATCGTATCAATGATTTTAAAATCTCTCGCGGGTGTACAGACCAGGACCTATTTGTCTCAGCTGGTGACTTGTTCTCAAACTCAGCGTTAATATGGTATAGAAACATACGACACCAAATTTCTACCTGGGAGGAATTAGTTGCCTGTTTAAAACGAGATTTCCTACCTTATGGCTACATTAACGACCTTTGGAACGAAATACGTAACCGAACCCAAGGTCCCGACGAAAATGTTGTGTCTTTTATTACCTCATTAGAAGCTTTATATAGCAGACTCGACCAAAAACCTTCCGAATCCGAAATTATTGATCAATTACTTAGAAATTTAAACCCCTATTTCTCAGAACGTTTGGCATTACAGCCCATATCTTCGCTAGCCCACTTTAAAGACCTATGTCGTTCTCTCCAAGAAGTGAGGTCAAGAATTAACAAATATCGACCACCGCCCGAGAAATTATCTGGTCTTCTAGAACCTGATCTAGCTTGCCAAGTTCGAGCTTCCCGTAAAGTATCTACACTTAACGTTCCTTCTACCGTCACTAACAACTCACTTACCTGTTGGAACTGCAAGCGAAGTGGACATAACTACACTGTCTGCACATACCCTAGAAATATTTTTTGTTATGGCTGTGGTCGCTCAAATATTTACAAATCTAACTGCACCAACTGTAATCCTAACGTATCGGGGAAACTCCCATCGAGATATTTCAAATCAGGGGTGTGAATATCTCAAGAAACCAAAATCGCCCTCATCACCAATCATCCAACGGACACAGACGCCAATAAATTCAAATTATAAAACCACTTCTAACGTTGTACCGTCATTAAATTTATCTAATAATAATACCGCTACTATTAATGTACAAAATACCTTACCTTCATTAGAGGAACTATGCTATACTACTCCAGCCGAGTGGTCTAAGTGGTTACAAACCGTCAATTCCTTTTATCATAAAAAGACTGCTGCCGTTTCACAACTCGTTAAAAAGCCCTTCGATAACCGTCCACACTTATCTATCTCAATTGGTTCCTTAAATGTAATTGCTTTACTGGATACAGGTTCTTCATGTTCTCTTATAAATAACGAAGGTTTACATCAATTATCTCAACAAAATATCAAAATTCAAATTATTCCCGAAAAAACTTCCATAAATTTAGCTGACGATAAGCAAATACATGTAACTGGTTCCCTTAAGTTAAAAATTCGAGTAGAATCTCTTGAACGTGACGTTTTATTTTTGATTGTCCCTGCATTAGCATATCCTTTTCTACTGGGCATTGATTTCTGTAAACTTTTTAATTTGTCACTTTACTTCCAAGATTTTTCATGGCAAACCTCTATTAAAACGAACTCCTGTGCATCTACAGGAATATCTAACAAAATCTCTCTTACTGATTCCCAAAATGTAACCCTTAACGCTACAATCGACAAATTTCGCAAACTTAATACCTCCGAACTTGGTTGCGTTACAACTGCAACACACGTTATCTCTACAGGTGATGCCCTTCCTTTTAAGCAACGTCAATATCCCTTATCGCCTGCCTTACAAAAGCATTTACATGCTGAAATAGACAAAATGTTAGAATCTGGTGTTATCTCTCCTTCAAATTCACCGTGGACGTCCCCCGTATTACTAGTTCGGAAAAAGAATGACGAATGGTGTGTCTGTTTTGATGGCAGAAAGTTGAATTCTGTGACTGTTCCAGATGCTTACCCTCTACCAAGAACTGACTCAATTTTAAGTCGGCTTCGAAACGCAAAATTTATCTCATCTATCGACCTTAGACAAGCTTTTTATCAGATACCTCTCGACTTATCTTCTCGTCAAAAAACTGCTTTTTGTGTCCCAGGCCGAGGTCTTTTCGAATATAATTTTTTGCCATTTGGTCTCTGTAACGCTCCACAAACTTTACAACGTACTATGGATCAAACGTTAGGTCCTATCTTACATCAAGAACGTGCCTTTGTGTTTTTAGATGATATCTTAGTTATCTCAAGTTCTTTCGATGAACATATCGCCACATTAAATGAAGTTGCAGAACGTTTAAACGCAGCAGGTTTTAAGATAAACTGGGAAAAGTCTCAATTTTGTCGTTCATCCCTCACATTTCTTGGTTTTATTATCAATGGGACTGGCTTACGAGCCGATCCTGCTAAAGTAGATGCTATTACTAAATTTAAAACACCTAAAACTGTTACCGAAATCAAACGTTTAATAGGAATGATTAGCTATTATCGCATCTTTCTACCCAATCTTTCAACTATATCTGCACCCATTACCGCTTTAATTAAAAATAAAAAGAAATCACAAACTATCGAGTGGAATTTAGAATCCCAACAGGCTTTCGAACAAATTAAAACATTAATCACTTCAGCACCTATCTTAATCTCACCAAATTTCGATGATAAGTTTTATATACAAACCGATGCCTCACTTACTGGGTTAGGTGCAATGTTATTCCAGGTAAGCAATGGTTTAGAACATCCAATCGCCTATGCGAGCCGTGCCTTAACTTCTGCCGAACAAAAATACTCTGCTACCGAACGGGAATTATTGGGCGTTATCTTTGGCATCGAGAAATTTAGAGGATATGTCGAAGGTACACACTTTACCGTAATCACTGACTGTGCAGCTTTCACGTGGCTTAATAACTTGAAACAGCCCGCAGGTCGTTTGGCAAGATGGAACTTGCGTATATCCCAATTTACTTTTGACGTTAGGCATAGGCCTGACAAATTATATATCGTACCTGATGCCTTATCTCGAGATGTTGTTTCTCTAAACCTTCCAAATTTAATTCTGGATACCTGGTACCTCAATATGATTAAAAAAGTTTTCGATACCCCCGACAAATTTCCTACCTTTCGTGTAACTAATAATAGACTATATAAATTTGTATCTTCGTCCCCACATAAATTATCGAATATACCTGAATGGAAACTGGTCGTGCCCACTGCAAACCGCAGTGAGGTGCTCAAATTATGTCACGACGATCCCATTGCTGCACACCTTGGTGTTACAAAAACTCTCGCCAAAATATCTGAATTATATTACTGGCCCACACTTAAGCAATCTGTTTGTCGCTACATTAAGAGCTGCAAAATTTGTGGTTCCCATAAGAGTTCGCAAGATGCTCGCCCTGGTTTAATGGGTAACTTTAAACGTGTATCTTATCCCTTTCAATTAATATCGCTTGACTTATTAGGACCTCTCCCCCGATCGAAAAGAGGTAATCAATATCTTTTAGTGGTTACCGATTGGTTTTCTAAATTTGTTATGGTGCAACCCTTACGTTAAGCTACCCCCGCAGCAATAATTAAATTTCTAGAACAGAATGTCTTTCTTATCTTTGGTGTCCCACAGATTATTCTTTGTGACAATGGTGCACAATTTATCTCTAAAGATTTTCAGAATTTCGTTAAAAGTTATAAAGTATAAAAAATTTGGTTTAACGCAAAATATCACCCCCAAGTAAACCCTACCGAGAGAGTAAATCGAGTGTTAATTACCGCTATCTCGTCTTATATTGATTCAGACCATACTACATGGGATGAACATATCTTTGAAATTGCTCAAGCTTTGCGTACATCTAAACACGAAGCAAACCAATTCACTCTGTCTTTTCTTGTTTTTGGAAGATATACCCCAATCGATGGGAGTTACTATGGTTTAGTGCCTGACGATACTAACGTAATTGAATTTGACGATAAAGTACGTTGGGACAAGGACCAACAGTCATTACCTTCTATCTTTAACGACGTTAGAAAAAATTTGTTAAAAGCTTACGAAAAGAGCAAGGACCATTATAACTTACGTAAACGAAATATTTCCTTTGCCTTGGGCGAACAAGTTTGGAAAAAGAACTATGTCTTATCGGATGCATCTAAGATATTTTCTTCAAAATTAGCCCCTAAATTCATTCTTTGTAAGGTCATTCGTGTCATTAGTCCCCTTATCTACGAACTTCAGGATGCTGAAGGAAAACGCCAAGGCAGGTGGCATATTAAAGACCTTAAGCCATTCTCTGCTGACCCAAATGCTACTTAAGTTTTTCACGTTCCATTCTCCTCACTATTTACCTAATATTTTTTGTTCTCACCATCAATTAGTATCTTTAATTACTTATTCCTTCTCTCATACAGTATATAATTTCTTACACGTTTAACTTTACTTACCTTAATTTAGCTATCTTTTTCTTTTGGTTAACTTTTTCTTAATCATAACGTAGTTATATATCATTTCATCCTCTACACCCCCAAATATAACTCTGTCGTTTCATTTAATCAACCCTTGAACTTTTCCTACTACATATTAATTGGTTTTTAGTGTTTATCTTACGTCATTTAATTTTGTGTGGTAATTGTCGTAACTTTGGTTGTAATAACTCATTGAATTTTTATGATTGGTTTTAGCTGATGTTGAGTGAATGCTTTCTTCTTTGGGCTCACATAGGACACGCGCGATCTATGCCATTGAAAGAAATAGTTCATATTCGCAGTTGCAAGAACTAGGATTGCCTATTCCATGTGTTTTTCTTCTGAATTATTGCAATCGCCCACATTATACCACATCATTATTTGTTTCTCTTTCTACTAAATCAACATAACTTATAAACATTTTTTCGTTGTTTTTATTGAACTTTGTGGTGAGGTGCTATGGCTTCCTATTGTTATCTTATTAAATTCTCGGTTGTTTTAGTATATTGGGACAGTGTATCTGTATTTAACTGCTTATAATTGGACATTTTGTGTGTTTAGGGTGCTACCGATTTAAAAACTACCTTAAAACAGTTTGTTTTGTGTGTTTGTATCTGTAATGATACTTTTAAGTTGTCGTGTTTACCTTTGTCTGATTTTCTTATCGTAGTCAATGTACTCGTTAGAAAATGATCGCACTAGTTCTCTTAGGAGCCTAGTGAATGTTAACATATGTTATACCTTATCTTGTCGGATTAATATCGCAGGTGGTCCTTCAGACTGCGCTGTGTTTAATAGGGACAATTCTCTACCTTCTCTTGGACGCTTGTCTAAAACTATACTTTTCTTAACCCGCTATCTCCGCTATGCCTTATTCTTCTCTCGGTGGACCTGTTCTTGTCCCGGAACACCCGTCTGCCACATAAGAATGATGTTCCTCATTCCGAGCTACTGACCACACTGGCTGGTTGAGTAGCGCTTTGCTATCCACCTTTCCTCTGTCGCTTTTGCTCAATGCGAGCCCTTCCTCTACTTTCTTCTACCTGGAGGTGCCTCTTATGCACTCCAAAACCAACCTCCTTCTTTTTACCTTTCCTATTTCTACTGCCTTTTCATTTCTGTTAGTCACCGTGTGGTTGCGCGGGAGATTTCCACAGACACCTGGACCATGTCTCTGCGAATCTTTCGTGGGGTCATGCGGTGCCGCTGTCAGTGCATGGGCTCTGGCAGTGAAGGTACGTATGAGTGTGTGAATGTGTGAGTGAATGAGTATATCGTATATACCGAGTGGATATCGGGTGATAGTTCACCGATATCGATCAACGCTGGGTGCAGGAATGCACCCAAAGGTCTTTGCCGGTCCCCCGTGCTGTTCTTGGGAACGGACCTGCCTCACAGGTTTCTCTTTTTAGAGGGCACGGGTCAATCCCATTTCAACGGCTCTACTGGAGCCACTCTTTTGTTGTTATCATTGTCTTGGGTAATAACTAGGCCAATATCTTTGTCTTCTTTATTATCTTCGATAATACCTTTAGGGTTAATATCGTTATCTTATTGATTACCTTTGGTAATAATTTAGTTTAGTATCGTTATCTTACCGATTACCGTTAGTAATAATTTCGGTTTAATTTCTCGTTATCTTACCGACTACCGTTAGGAATAACTTCGAGTTATTTCGCGTTATCTTATCGGTTATCTTTAGTAATAACTTTTTTAAATTTATGTCACTTTACCTACTATCTCTTATAATCACTTTAACTGAATATCGTGTTATCTTATCGAGTATCTCAAATAATAACTAAAGCTTAATACCGTTATCTTATTCATTACCTTTGAGGATAACAACTTAAGCTTAATGTCATTATCTTATCTACTATCTTTAACATCAATTTGAGATCTTATCTTATCTTTTTATCGTCCTAACGTGTGGTATATATGACCAGACGTGGGAATTATCTCTCTGAAATTTAAGTGAAAAAGCTAACCCGATTTAGAAATGTAATTTGTCAGGTTAGCATATAAGGGTTTAGTAGGTGGTACTTTTGGTAAATTTGTTGATTCACAACGATGTCATGGACAAGTTTTAAATGTGCATCATTAGGAAACCAAAGTACCAGTAACAAAATTTGCTAGAGTGCAAGGTGACGCACTCTCATGAACATTTTTAAATTTGGGCACTTCTTGCCAAAGGAAGAATAGTTTCAATGCAACACTCATGTGAATAATTTGTTGTTAAAATGACTCTCGTTTATCTTTAATTGTTTAATTTTTATATGCCAATTATTGTGCAATATCGATGACATCATCAGTATGACGCGCCGAAATCCGTATAAGAGTCGGCGCTGCAAACTGTGATAGTGTCTCTTATACCATGCTACCGGTGTAGTAATTATCGAACTTTTAAATTTTAACTACCGTTCCGTGTAACAATTATTGGAAAAATGTGCAGTGACTTCTCTTGTTTAAGTTCGGTTGGGGTGAATCTCCTGTTGCAAGTGGTGGTGGTTTGAAATATTTTCTATGCATTGTGGATGATTATGCGCGTTGGGTAGCAGTATATCCCATTACAAATAAAAATGATGCGTTTGACAAAATTAAAGACTATTGATCGGTTTAAAGGTTGTGTCAATAAGATCAGATAATGGTATGGAATTTTGTTCCGATGAAGTAGAAAAATATGTTACTCGCTTAGGTATAAACCATCAGTTGACAAATGTGTATTCACCAGAACAAAACAGTGTAGTAGAAAAAATTAATTTAGATGCTGTAGATGCTGTTCGTACACTATTGATATCGTCTAATTTACATCTGAAATTTTGGGCAAAGGCACTCCAATATTATGTGCACACGAAGAATCGATTACCTCATGCCACAAATCCAAATAAAACCCCATATGAATTATGGACGGGTAAAAAGGCACGTATATCTTATTTTCGAACATTTGGTTCGTCCGTATTTATATATATTCCAAAACGACATCCTGAGAACATAAATTAGTTGGATATGCAATGTTTACTAAAAGTTATAGGATACTCGACCTAAAGCTCAATAAGATTGTTGAATTGAAGCATGTCAGAGTGGACGAGTCAATGATTAATTCAAATACTGAGTGTGAAAAGGTCATCCCTATTACAGACGGCATTAGCATTTTTGATAATGCAGACTCGGAAATCAATAATGCCACAAACATTAACTCTAGAAATAAATGCACCATCGGGAAGAATTTAAAAAACGTTGATTATCGTGAAAATGTAAACAAAAACAACTCTTCTGATATGAAAACTTTGCTGGAATGGTAGCATCAGGAGGTGTCCAGAAGAGACGGTTCACATACTGACATTTATTATTGGTATGGTCAGCACAAATGTCGTTCACATAATGATGTTAAGAAAGTTTGTCTTGAAAAAGACTTGGAATATAATCCGGGAAGTTTTGATTTCTCTGATCCTTCGAAGGTTTCAAAGTCTATTAAATATATAGAATACAGTGAAGATGACTCGGTGTTAGCTTGTTTCATGCAAGTACCTGACAATTATGACGAGGTAGTTAATTCCGATTACAGGATTGAATGGGAAAAGTCTGAAGGAGGAATTGTTTACAAATGAAGAACATTGTGTTTGGGAAATTATACCAAGACCGTCAAACCAGAAAACTATAACAAGTAGGTGAATTTACAATGTAAAAACTCATGTCGATGGTTCTATCAAAAAAATTCAGAACACGTCTAGTGGCACACGGTTTTAAGCAAACGTACGGTGTTGATTATTTCTACACTTTTGCTCCCGTTGTGGATTTTAACTTGGTGAAATTATTTTTTGCATTGTTGGTTATTCTCCAAGGTTGGGTACATGCACATTTAGATATAAAGTGTGCTTTTCTTTATAGTAATCTAGATGAGGAAATATACATGGAGATACCGCCAGGTTATAGAGATGATTTAAATACTAAACTTAATATTCTTTGCTTAAAGAAATCTATTTACGGACTCAAACAGTCTGGAAGGAACTGGTATCATGATATCTCCAAAACTTTAACACAAATAGGTTTTTCAGTATCCTCGTATTGTCCTTGCATCTTCAGATTAAACACAAGCTGTATCATTTTACTATATGTTGATGACATGGCAATCTTTTGTGAAAATGAGGATCCGTTAAAAGATATTTTTGACTGCTTAAATAAGTATTACGATGTAACACATTTCGGTCCCCTTCGTGAATTTCTTGGGATTGAATTTGAGCATTCGAGTACTGGATATAAATTATACCAAAAGAAATATATTAACAAACTAATAGAACGTTTCTCTATCGATTTAAGTATACCAGTGCGTACTCCTATGAATGTTGGTCGTGTTTTTTACAAGAACACAAACGTTGAAAATAAAAATAAACTGCCATGTAGAGAATTACTAGGTGCACTGTTATTTGTAGTAAGCAGAACGTGTCTCGGCATTTTGTTTCCTGTCATATATTTTGCTCAGTTTTCCTCACAGTCAACTATAGAGCACTTTATTTATTTAGAAAGAATTATTAAATATGTGGGAACAGCTATTAATTATTCAATTAATCTATCAAATTGTAATTCTTATGAAATATTAATGTATACAGATGCTTCTTCGGGTAGTGCTTTAGATTGTCGCATGTCTTTTAGTGGCTTTATATGGTCGATTGGAAGCACTTTCATTGGTTGGAGATGTAATATACAAAAATGTATCTCACGTAGTGCTATGGAAGCTGAATATGTAGCCTTAGATTCGGCTTGCATAGAAATTACTTGGATTTCTAAACTTATGTCAGAATGGAAAGGTTTCTTATTTGAAAGTGTTAAACCTATTATATTATGTGACAACCAATCTGCGATACATTTTTCTAAAAATTATTCACTCAATAATCGTACTAAACATATCGATATAAAATATCATACTATTAGGGAACTGTTGAACAATGATTGTCTAGTTCTAAAGTATGTTAGGAGCGCCTCTAACTTAGCTGATTTGTTAACGAAACCGCTACTTAGAAATAAGTTGTTAATGTATGTGAAATCAATATTTAATATGTCTGATTAAGTTTTAAATAGGGGATTGTGTAATATTTAAAATAATAATTAGTTTAGCGCATGCTCATAGCGGTTTAGTTCCTTTCTGATTATTGGAAAAATGTGCAGTGACTTCTCTTGTTTAAGTTCGGTTGTTTGCTTTATACAGTTTTGTTATGAGATATATTTTATTTTATCTGTTTAATTAATAAAACAAATATTGCCATTGTATTTACGATTCATTTCACATAAAACACCGGCCAATTTGAATAAACCAATCCAGTAAGAGATGAATAAGTGCGGGACAACGGATGTAATTATATGAACCACTTCCGTAGCGGAATTCACAGAAGCAACTGTGTAGTTTCGAGAAGGTGGTTATTGTGTGTTTCGATGTGTGCTTGAGTTTCCTGTCCCTACCTTTTCTAACCTTTTTCCTTTAGGGCACTATAGCTATTATCGGCAAGCAGTGTCATTAAATCTGTGGAACATCAAACAGATAAGTTTTGAAAGAAAAAGACAGATAGTTCGTTTGCTTTGCAGCAACAGTAAGATAAGGTAACATCTCAAAGATAATTTTAGAGAGAAAGATAAACATCTAACCGTTTATGGTTTAGAATATTATTTAGATGATAGCAAGTCAAACATAATTACAAAAAGAAAGATAAATAAGAAACCATTTGTGAATTGAAGTATTAATTAGGTAAGATAAAATCTCCAAGATATTTTCAAAAAAAAAAGATAAACAAATAACCATTAATGGTATAACCTAATAATAAGATAAGATCTTAAGAAAAACTTTCAAAGAAATAGATAACAGGGAACACTTATTTTTGTTCAAAGGCACACCGCCCCTACAATAAATATAGATACCATAAAGGAACCCTTAAAGAAATAGAGTAATCCTATAGAATCCTGAAGAGGGTTTGTTTCTCAGGCACTCCAAAAAAGAGAAGTTCAGTAAAGAATAGCATGAGGGACCAGGTAAAATTTGGATGCAGACCCTGTACCTCTGTTGGTTAAGAGAAAATCAGCCTGCAAGCCTAATTGATAATAAATTCACTGTCAACGGCTTAATCACACACCAGGTAAAAAACAGTGGCAATATATAGCTATACTGAGGTTCCCATATCCACAGCCCAATGCCGTGAGGTAAAAACGTTTTAACCATGCAGTGACTTAGAAAGTAAAATAAAAAATAGAAAAATAGAAAAGATAAAAAAGCAGATGGGAGTTTGTAGCTTCATAGCAGCTAGGTAGAAGAAAGAAGAAGTACTTGCATTGAGCAAAAGCGATAGAAAAACAGTGGCTAGCTAAGCACTATTTGATCAGCCAAAATGTAATTATCAGCCTTGCATAAGTTAAATTTACTAGAACGGCTGTGAAGTAGCACGTAAATATTTATTAATAGTAAATGATTAAGAACTTATTCATTAATAGGTATCATTAGAATGAGCGATTTTCCTTTGGCACGGGGACTGCAAAAGTCGAGTCACCATAACTCCCGTACTTCACACGGTATATGTACACTATTTTATTTCTATCTGTGTCATTAAAAATCGTACTAAATTTTGAAGCCCGCCGGTGTTATTCGCATAAGCAAAACAAGGGCGACTGGCAGAGAAGGGTTTCAATGTGTACATTACCGCCCGTGGTGCTTATGGCTGTTTTTCGCCGAGCCCCCTCCCCTCGGTTATTTAAAAATTTGTGTTTGGTACATTTGTGTTTGGATAAAAAATGACAGTCGACATCGACATAGGTAATATCGTAAGACCTTGATAAATAGTCGGCTATTTTATTGTGATTAATTTATCTTGAATGTGATGTTTGTCAAACCGACAATACCAATTTGCCATTTTCTGACTATTACTCGAGCACTTCAGTCTTCGATTGTTAATGGCAATTTCGTCGAGTCTGATTGCAGAGCACTCGAAGAAACTTTATTCTAAAAAAACAACTAAAAAACAGCTAAATTGTTATTTTTTGTATTTACTTAACGAAATAAAGCATAAAAAAACATTTACCGCCGAAGGGGGGTAAATCTAATTTACTAACCTAATATGAAGGCGGTAAATTAGATTTGCAGACTAGGCTGGCGAAAAAGTGATTTAATATAGGCTTAGACACGCTACCGTGGATTTGTAACTATGGTTTTTGACTAGTAATCAATCATTTACTTTCCTAGCGAAGTTGTTACTTTAAATCCCTGCAAGCGATCTATTTCTGCATGAATATTAAATTTAAACTATATTTATTTAAAACACCCTAAAATATCTAAATTAAACTACCTTACATTTTTTATGTTATTAAGACGCCTTCTTGTTAAGTTGTTTTACTTAGTGTTACTGTCTAGTGCAATTGTTTCATATAGTATCTAATCCGTCGGCAAGTGTAATACACACTTGTAGGTCCACTACGATAGTACCAGAAGTAGAGAACTACACTTCTAAAGAACATTTATTCAGTTTTCTTCTTCTTGATGCTCCTATGAAAGTTACGTCCTTGGTTGGTTGATAACCACGTAAGTGATGTAGTTTTCGTACTCCTGGTTATAACAGAATAAATTAGAGACTGCGTGTTAAAATTGATTTTCTCATCTCAATGCACAAGTGATTCCATAATTATTTTACAAGTCACATTCATATAAACCGAAGCTTATGTTAGAACGATTTTCACTTGTTTTAAAATTAATATTACGAAATGCTAAAGTCAACAACCTGTTTATTAAATTATAAACTAGAGTAAGTTAACACTTTGTTTATGTCAGTTAGGGTTACGTTATTTCTTTTAGGAAGTGCACTTCACAGAGCATGTAAAAATGCTGTGCACAATTGTCTAATTTTCTTCTTGTATTTATTTAGGGCTGGAAACATTGTGTAGGTATCCTTGTATGTATTATTTAGATTTTAAGATTTTATAATCGAGATTGGCTTAAATGTATACAAGGTGGCATTAGTTTTGTCATTAATTTAGAGAGGGCGTAGAGCCCAATAAGACAAACAAAGATTGATAATCAAATTGTCATCTAAAATGAATGGTTAAGCTAGTAACGGACACACAAAAAAAAATTATCTAAATTTTTATAAAACCTCTGCAATGTTTAGCTATGCCATGAATCAAATACACAATAATATCATTCCTTAGAGTCGACCAACAAAGTTGTGACATTATGCAAACGTAACTTATTGAAATATGGTATCTGTTAACTATAAAACAAAATAACCCATGCACCTTACCTGCTACTAAAGTCATTTAAAACTGAAGTTCTGATGATAATCACAAAAAATAAAATTTCTTTATGCTGATTTGGTCGACTGTATTAGGTTTCTGACCCTGTAGCCTGAATATTCTAGCAATTCAGCAATAATTCACTTTAAGTCGATTGTACTTTTTCATTTAACATATTAAACGTTTTGCAAGCTTGTTTTTCCTGTTTGCTTTTGTTACTAGTGTTGGATGATGCAATTCCATCACCTGCTTGGGTAATATACTTAAATGTAGTGTTGTGAGATAACTGTAATTATAGGTTTTACAGGTTTTTTATTTAGCTTATCAATATCCACCACCTCCTCAATTTAATGACACAAAACTAATGCTACCCTGTATTACTATGTTGTGTTATACATGGTGGCATAAGTTTTATGTCATTAATTTAAAGGGAGTGTAGAGACCGATAAGATAAACAAAAATTGTTAATACACCTGGGGTCTAAAGCAAACAATTTAGCTACAAATACACACCCAAAAAGTATTAAAATTGCTTTAAAACCACTGCAATGTTGACTAAGTCACAAATAAAATATACAATTACATCATGGTTTTTGAAGTCGACCAATTAAGTTGTGATCTTCACCAAACTTAAATTAGTGAAATGGAGTGTATTTTGCTGCCCAATAAAATAGCTTTATGTACTTTAGATGTTACTGAAAAAAATTTACAATTTTTTCTAAAATTCGCATGTTTAGATAATAATCACAACAAAAAATGGTATTCCATAATGCTGATGTGGTCGACTGTATTTTGTTCCTGACGTTTCTGAAGCGTTTGTTGCAATTCAGTATTTATGCAGAATATGATATCCTACTTTAAATTGAATGTACTTTTTCATTAAATAGCTCGTAACCGGGGTTAGATGTTCTAATTTTAATTGTGTGTAGGTGTTGTGTGTTTCACCTACGTGCTTAGGTAATACATTTAAATGCAGTGTTGAGAATTAATTGTAATTGGATATAGGTAATTGGAGTTTTTTGTCGCGTTAGTAGATTATTGAGTTGTTTTTGAAAATACAAAAACCAGAGAATTACACCAACAACAAACTTGAACACTTATCGTGAAATAACTTCTGTGCATGCTATGATTCAGGATAGCACTTTTATACGTAAGTACTTCTTAAAAAATGTATAACAAAACAGCAGTCTTAAAACTTTTACTATATTTGACCTGGTTGAGCAT
This sequence comes from Platerodrilus igneus, assembly GCA_036346225.1. Lineage (NCBI taxonomy): Eukaryota > Metazoa > Arthropoda > Insecta > Coleoptera > Lycidae > Platerodrilus > Platerodrilus igneus. The sequence goes on from JARFIW010000803.1 coordinate 877,979, forward strand.
TTAAAAAGCGGTTCAAAAGTAAAATCCTTATAGGTTTTGTTTAGCTAATTAATCTCTATTGCCTCCTAAATTTAATAACATAAAACTAATATTATTTTGTATACAAGTTGACGCTCTTGTTTCCATTATGTTTTAACGTGATGATTACGTAAATGCTCGATTTGGTGTCTGTATATATTACTTTTTATACTATGTTAACTAACGGTTTTATAAATAAATTTCTTACTGAGGTTTCCAATTTTTTTCTTTCTGTGTGACCCACAACGACGTTCTGAGCTAGCACAAAATCCAATTCTTTTGGATTTCTATTCTACCTTCCATTTTGTTGCGGTGTTCGGTGTGGGCGATTTTCATCACTTACTTTACTACTTTCTTTCTTGTCTGCATGGAATACCGTAATAAAGTAAATAAAAATGTACGCCTTGTTTAACAAACAACCATCCTAGTAAATTCAACTTACACAAGTGCGTTTTAGTGACGTAAATGTTAATTACGCCTAAAGTAGGGCAAAAAGATTTATTTGAACTCGCAAATCCTTTGATTATTACTATAGTATAGGATAAAACTTCATAAAGTATGAATTCTAAAGCATGTAAATGCGCATCTACAGCAATACCAGCTGGCCGTGCATTGTTTAATTTTCTGAAAATTGGCAGGATGACTTATTAATGAATTGTGCATAATTAACTTTCATTTGCATTTAGTCTACCATTTGATGAAATCACTTGAAAAACTTTCTTTATTAAATCAAAACTTCCCCCGGCAGAGTTATAGTCCACCATCGAAGTGGTGGTAGTTTATTATTTCATTAATTATAGTTGATAAATTTGCATTTGCACATGGTCTCTTACATGATAAAATCACTTAAAAAATTTTCTGATTATACTACAATCATGGTGTCATAGCCCTCGTGTCCATCACTGAAAGACCGGCAGACTTACGGCAATCTTTTTATTTTAGCCTACAGATAGTGTATACAAAATACAAACAATGATGAAATGGCCAACATTTCAGTGATGCTGCCTCTTGGACTATTAGAGAAATGTGTCCTTTTGCATAACAGGAGAGGATGCTTATTACTATAATGAAATTAATATAATGAAAATGCAGCATCTTTAAACAATTGTACAAATTACTGCTGAGTTGTTGAAGATCTTTAAATAACTGCAAATATAAATCTCGAAAGTTATGAATGTGTACGGAATTTTTACTGCTAGAACAAGTGTTAAAATATAAACTTTTAATGCTGTATTTTATTTGAACACTGATTGTGGCTTTAAAATGTAATCTGCTAATTAAGAAGTAAGTATTTACCCGAGACATACATTAATCTGAGTAGCACAAGGTTGCCAGACTTACGGGCTTCTTAAAAGACATCAAACATATTTGGCTCGTAAAGACTGTATAGTACATACAGTGTATATACGACAGAACTAACGCGCCCCCTTAAGGACAATGCCTTCAACTAAAGGTGTATAAGTTGCGATACTTTACAGACCTCTGAAGCCCATGTAAATTTTGTAAAAACGCTATTTATGGCCATATCTATCGAAATAAAATTTAATACACACAAATTTTTAGGAAGCCCGTTTCGGGCTTTGTAAAACAGCAGAGGGCTTCGTATCATTCACGGAATATGTCTTTTTGGGCTTCGTAAAGGACGTTAGTACGTGATATATATATATATATATATATATATATATATATATATATATTGTTCTACACAATTTCTTATTGCGGACTGCAAATAACTTGTCTTATATATATATATATATATATATATATATATATATATATATGTACTAACTATGCGCTACGGCCTCCAAATTTCGTATAATGTATACGTTGAGACCTCATATATGACGCTATGGCCTCCGAAATCGGAGGCCATAGCGTATTTAACAATTTCGTGCATGTAAATAATCTATAGGGTGCATAGAGCATAACTGCAAAATTTTTTGTGGAGGTCACTATGCCTGTTTTTATGATTTCATAGGGGGTTTTAGTTCCTTGCGTTAGCCACTGGCGCTAGCGTTTTTGATACATCGTACGGATACTACAAAGAGACCTCCATATATGTTTCCTTCAGTAAATGTTATAATTCTCGTACGATGTGGCCTCTTATTATTGGCAACATTGCAGTAGCATGGAAGGGATAGAAGCGCATCAATTCAACGGTGTGTTTGCGTCTGAATCCAGCCAGTAATTAAACTACCGATTTTGCCATAACATATAATTTTAGGTGCGTTATGGAGAACAGATTCTTTCCCTCCGCATATACAAGTTCCTATGTATTTATACGTATTAATAATTATCGATCTTTGTATAGTTCGATTTTAAAAAAATCACTTAAGATTGCGGTTTGTCCTAAACAAAATATTATTTGTTCTTAAATCTCATATTACTGTAGCAGTACCATTGTGGTGTAGACATAAATAGACTTGTTAATATAATAATGTGCACCTGAATAAAATGTTGTATTTAGTCTTTATTTGGCGAATTATATACTCAGCATAGAATTCTTCTTGAATTGAGTGTTCACTTAAAATTGGTACATCACGGTGTGAAGTAATGCATAAAAATAAAATTAACTTAGTCTTCAGGTTTTATAACATTTTCACCCAAATTCTATGATCATATTCTATAATTACGCTAATTAATATAAAAGCATGTTTACGTTATATTTGTAAACAACTTTATGTTGTGGAAACCACTGTCGCCAAATAATTAATTAGTTAAATGCAATAAAACTTTGTTTCGGTCTATTGTCATGGTATTTAGACACGTCAACAACCTCGTGAGTTGTCCTTGAGTATTTATTGATCGTTGTTCAATTTTAAAGTTATTTCAATTTCTTAAAACATGAATTATCGTTCAAGGCCTAAGCTTCCAATTTTACTTAAAGCGATTTATACTCGCATCAATTGCTTCGATAGTAGAGGCATTTGTTATTAAAATTATTTAGTTCGGAATCAAAAATTCCAGTCTTCGTCTAGTTTTTGTGTTGTTAATGAGTTACAAATTTATAATTATACAAATAATACATATTAATAGCAGGCGTTAGAGAAAATAACAGTTTTATCGTATTGATTGATTATCGAGATTATATTTTAATAAATACCTACAAATGCATTTTATTTGAATTATCTTTGGAATTTTTGAAATAAGCCACGTATAGGAAACGATTTTGAGGAAAAGATCGATTTAAATAAATCAATACTCGAACTCCCGTTTGATATAAGAGTAATATTTTCTTTTTCATATTTGCGGTAAAAATCTTTAACTTTAATACATATGTATTTCGATGTTATATATCAAACCAATGGCCCAATAAATAAACAGATCATTGTCCGTTACAGTATTTATTCAGTCACCGGCTCACTCTACAACTTGCCGACCGAGTCATACTTGCTCACTCACTTACTCACTTGCCGACTGACCAATTGACACGCTCACTCATTGACTCCCGCCAACCGTCCGATCGATAATGGTTACTCACTTGCCGACTGGCCAACCTTCTTACTCACTCACTCACTGATTTGTTCAATTACCCATTCGCCGGCACAGTCACTGACTTATTCGTTGACGAGCAAACAAACACACTCACTAACTAAATCATTAAATGACATCCGCCGATTCATTTGCGTATTATCTCATATACTCACCGACCGACCGACCGACACACTCATTGTCACACTTATTGCCTCACTCAAACCAGCTCACTTGCCAACCGACCAATCAACTCACCGAGCTACACTCTTACTAACACTCACTAAAACATTATCGCTTGCTCACTTATTGACTCCACAACTCACCCACCAATACCTTCACTTTCATTCTACACTGACTCATTCATTGATGAATTCACCCACCGACCAATCGACACATTTGCCAATCCATGAAACAACACCCTACTTTGTCGACTGGTTAGCTGACTGGCATACTCATTCACTAATTCTTTCCCCAACTCGTAATCGACACTCACCGACTCCCTGACGCATTCACTCAAACACTCACCACTTGCTGGCCGACATACTCTCACTGGCTCACAGTCATTCACTCTCACTCGCAGACCAACCAATCTACTGACCGATCGACATGCACACATACTACACCAATCACTGACTCGCTCAGAGGTTCATCCCCTACTTGCCGAGCGACACATTCTCACTGATTTGCTCACTGATTTACTCGTCGACCGATCGATCGACATACTCTTCGATCGACCCATCGACTATCCACCGGTTCGCGGACTGGCTGACCGACCAACATACTCACCAACTAACTCTCTGAGCCACTCGCTAGCTGACTGATCTACCGACACTCACTCACTTGCAGACTTACTCATTCAGTAATACATACGTCGACCGATACACCCACTGACTAACCCGCCGGCCGACGTACCGAGCGACATACTCATTCACCGACCGACACTCATTCATGAAATCAATTTCTCGTTCATTGACTCATGCGACAGCTAGCCGACACTATAACACACACTAAATCACTTACTGATTCATTCCGCTACTCGTCAACCGGAACACGCTCACTACTCACGCACTACAGACTCATGCATTCTTTTACCGACTCCCTCACTTGCTCACTTTTTGACCGATATAGACATTTACTCACTCACCGAGCTATCGTTGGACACTCAATTGCAGACTGACCGAAAGGTTGTCACCCTCCATCTCTCACTGATTGATTCTGCCGCGCACCGGTCAACACTTACTAACCACTCACCCACTAATTCACTTACCTACCGAACGATTGCCACATTTACTCACCGACTCTTATTGACTGACCAACTGACACACTCACTCACCCGCCGACCGACCAACATATTCATAAACTTAATCGCCGGCTATCCGAACGACCAAAACTCACTCATTCACTTTCCGTTCGGCCAACTAACCGACCAACCCACTCACTGAATTATTCAGTGACTCATTGGGCCACTTGTTACCAATACACTCACTGACTCATTTGCCAAGCGGCAATAGAACGACCTACCGTAAAACACACTCACTGACTCACTCACCGACTCGTTTGCCGACCGACCCGCTCACTAAATGGTCGACCAAAATTCGCTCACCAACTCGCAGACTAACTCACTAACTCACTCACGTAAGATTCACATCAAAACTTGCCGTTTTACCTATTAACTGACACTCTTTGACTTATCAACTACTAACTTACAAATTTAATGATTCACTCGCCGATTCATTTGCATATCGTCTCATTCTTTCATCCAACAATCGATGCACTCGCTAACTGACTTGTCTGACTCAGATTAGCTCGATAACTCACTAGTCAACCGACCGACCTACTCACCAGTCGACACTCCTACTAACGCTAACTCACTTTCGCTCTCTCACTTACTGACTCCACCTTGATACACTCAGTAACGCGCTCATACACGACTCATTTATTGGCACACCTATCTACCGATTCACTCCCGGCTCACCAACTGGCACACTTTTACTAATCTATTGACTCGCCTATTTACTCATTCGCAACTCGTCGATCGACATACTCACTGACTCACCCACCCATGCATTTTCACTCACTGGCCAATCGATCTACTGACCGATCGACACATGTACTATATTACTCACTGAATCACTCGCTGACTCACTCACTGCTTCACTCCCTATTTCGCCGAGCGACACATTTTTATTGATTCACTCTTTCATTCCCTGACTCACGCATCGACCGACCTATTGACATACTCCCTCGCCGATCGACGCATCGACTACCCAATCACTCGCCGTCTGGCCGGCCGACCAATATACTCACCAGCTTCTCTTCAGACTCCCTTGCTGACTGGTCGATCGAGCAACACTCACTCATTCCCTTGCCAACGAACAAACCCACTTAGTCAGCAATACATTTGTCGACCGATACACTCAGTGACTCACTCGTCTACCGTCTTACCGAACGACAATCTCATTCACTGCCTCGTTCGTCAACTCATCGATCAACATACTCACTCACGGACCGACACTCATTCATTGAATTGCGCGTTCACTTACTCGCTCATGCGCTAGCCGACCGATATCCTATACCAATCATTGACTCACTCAGATTCATTCAGCAACTCATCAAACGACACACTTACTGACCGACTTTTACACTGTTTAACTAACTTATTGGCTCACATTTGAACCAATGACTACACTTACTCACTCGTCGAGCTATCGTTCGACACTCACTCGCCGGCAGGCCGACCGACTGTCACACTCGCTTCCTCACTGCCTTATTCTAAAACACGTTAACCGAGATCTTCTGACCGCTCATCCAATAACTCACTCGACCGAACGATGGTCACACTTACTCACTGACTATCGCGGAGCGACCGATTGACACCCTCATTCAACCGTTGACTGACTAACATATTCACAGACTTACTCATTTACTCACTCACCGAATACCTAATCGATCGAAACTCACTCACTCACTTTTTGACCGCCAACTGATCGCCCAATCCACTTACTGATTTATCCAATGATTCATTCGTGGGCTTACCGCCAACACACTCACTTACACTCTAAGTGCAATCCAACAACCTAGCAATCACTCTCACTGATTCACTCACCGACTCATTCACCAACCAACCCGCTCATTCACCAACCGACTAACATACTCACTGTTTCCCAGAGTAACTTAGTAGCCTACTGATTCACTCATCGACGGACCGACCTACTGACCGACCGACACTCGCTTATTTATTTTTACTCGCTCATACAGAATTCATTTCGCAACTTACCGATACACTCATTGGCGTACTCTCCAACTTGACCGGCACGGTCTTCCTAACTCTCTCATTAACTCACCCACTCTTTTACTTATCCACTAAAACACTCATTCGGGCACTTACTGGTTCAGTCCCAACATGCTGATTGACACTCTCACTAACTCAATCCGCAATTTCCCAAGAGACACTTAGTGATTCACTCACTCGTTAACTGACTAACTGACACGCTCGTGGACTGACACATCAACGGTCCAACATGCTCATTCACTCACTGTCTCACTCTCTTACTAACTCGTTCATTGACGTTCAATGATTCACTAGCTCGAATACCTACCAACTCACTCTCTAACTCGCAGACGATCCATTTCCCTCATTTATTGCCACGTTCACTCATGCAGTTTTTATCAATTTCACAAACGTGCAAATATTCATTCTTCTTCAATAAACCCCTTTTTCCTCTCAAATTCTCACACACTCCCACTTTCTTTGTCTCTCCATTCTTTCCTCGCTCTCTTCTTTTTCCTCTCTCTCCCTTCTCCTCGCACTCACTTAGTGACACGTTCACCTATGCAATTTCTTTCAATTTTACACATGCATATATTCATTCTCCCTCTGTCTTTCTGCCGCTCTGTCCCCTTATCTCTCTCTGTATCTCTGCCCCTATATTTCTCTATATCTATCGATATTTCTCTATATCCCTCTATACCTCTATATCTTTCTATATCGCTCTATAACTCTCTATATTTCTCCATATATCTCTATATACCTCTCTAAATCTCTCTATATCTTTCTACATCGCTCTATATTCCTCTACATCACTCTATATCTGTCAATATTTATGCCTCTCTATGCCTCACTATGCCTTTCTGTGCCCCAATGTCTCTCTATGTGTTGCTATGTCCGACTATGTCCTACTATATACTTCTATGCCTCTCTATGCCGCTCGATGTTACTATATGTCACTATGTCTCTCTATATTTTTCTATGTCTCACTATCTCCCTCTATATCCTTCTAGTTCTCTTTATCCCTTTATATCTCCCTATATCTCCCGTATCTTCCTGTATCTCTATATCTTTCTATATCTCGCTACATTATGCTATATCTCGCTAGGTCTTGCTATATCTCTCCGTGTCCCTCCTTATCTCCCCGTATCCCTCCTTATCTCTCCGTATATCTCCGTAAGTCTACGTATTTCTCCGTATATCTTCGTTTCTGTATCTATTTTTATCTCTCTGCAACTCTCTGTACCTCTCCGTATCACTCCGTATTTCTCCATATATCTCCGTATCCTTCTCTCAATATTTTTCTATATCTTTCCGTGTCACTCCGTATCACTCTGTATCACTGCGTAAATTTCTGTATCTGCCGCGTAGCGACCTGTATTCCTCCGTATTTCTAGGTATTTCTCCGAATCTCTTCGTATCTATCCGTATCTCTGCGTATGGCTCCATATGACTGCGTATCGCTCCGTATCTCTCCGTATACCTATATCTCTCCATATTTCTCCGTATCTCTCAGTCTCTCCCCGTATCGCTCTGTATCTCTCCGTATCCCTCCATATCTCGGTATCGCTGAGTATCTTTAGAAAACTCTCCGTATCTCTGCTTATCTCTTCGTATCTCTCAATATCTTTCCACATCTACCCATATCTGCCGTTTCTTTCCGTATGTTGACCTATCTCGTTGTATCTCCCCGTATCTCTCCGTTTCTATCCGAATATTTCCATGTCTCTCAGAATCTCTGCGTATCTCTCCATATCTCTTCGTATTTTTCCGTATCACTTTATATCTACCGCATCTCTCTGTATCTCTCCGTAACTCTCCGTATATCTCCGTATCTGTATCTCTCTGTAGCTCACTGCATCTCTTTACATTTCTCTGTATCTCTCCGTATCACACCGTAGTTCTCCGTATCACTTCGTATCTCTCCGTGTCGCTTCGTATCGCTGCGTATTTCTCCATATCTTTCTGTATCTCTCCGTATCTCCTGCATCTCTACGAACCTCGCCGAATTTTTCTGCATCTCTATGAATCTCTGCATCTTTCTGTATCTATCTGTGCCTTTCTGTATTTCCCTGTACCTCACTGTATCTCTCTGTATCTTTCTGAACCCCTTTCTGTTTCTGTATCTCTCTATCTATCTATCTATCTATCTATCTATCTATCTCTCTATCTCTCTATCTCTCTATCTCTCTATCTCTCAATCTCTCTATCTCTCTATCTCTCTATCTCTCTATCTCTCATCTCTCATCTCTCTATCTCTCATCTCTATCTCTCATCTCTATCTCTCATCTCTCTATCTCTATCTCTCATCTCTCTATCTCTACTCTCTCTCTATCTCTCTATCTCTATCTCTCTATCTCTCTATCTCTCTATCTCTCTCTATCTCTCTATCTCTATCTCTCTATCTCTCTATCTCTCCATCTCTCCATCTCTCCATCTCCCATTTATCCATCTCTCCATCTCTCCATCTCTATATCTCTCTATCTCCCTATTTTTCTATCTCTCCATCTCTCCATCTATCTATCCATCTATCTCTCCATCTATCTCTCCATATCTCCATATCTTCCTATCTTCCTATCTCTCTATCTCTATCGCGCTATCTCTCTATCTTTCCATCTCTCCATCTATCTCTCTATCTCTCCATCTATCTCTCCATCTCTCTATCTCTCTATCGCTCTATCACTCTATCTCTTTATCTCCCTATCACCCTATCTCCCTATCTCTCCTTCTATCTTCCTATCTCTCTACCTATCTCTCTATTTCTTTATATCTCCATCTCTCCATCTCTCCATTTTCTATCTATCTATCTATCTATCTATCTTTGTATCTCTCTATCCCTGTATCTTTCTATTTCTTTAACTCTCTGTCTCTCTTTCTCTCTGGCTCTCTCTCTGTCTCTCTCTTTCTGTCTCTCTATCTCTCAAACTTTCTATCTCTTTTCTCCCTTTCTCCTTAACTCTCTATCTCTTTATCAATCTCTCTACCGCGCTATCTCTCTATCTCTCCATCTATCTCTCCATCTCTCTATCTATCTCTTTATCTCTCTATCACTCTATCACTCTATCTCTCTATCTCTCTACTTCTCTATCTGTCTATCTCTCTCTTTTTCTCTATCTCTCTATCTTTCTATCCCTATTTTTCTATCTCTCTATTTCTCTACCTTTCTACCTCTCTATCTCTTTGTCTCTCTATCTCTTTTCACAATATCTCGCTAACTCTCTATCTCTCTATCTATCTCTCTATCGCGCTATCTCTCTAGCTCTCTATCTTTCCATCTCTACATCTCTCTATCTATCTCTCTACCTCTATACCTCTCATCATTCTATTTTTCTGTCTCCATATCTCCCTATCTCCCTATCTCTCTATCTCTATCTCTCCATCTCTCTACCTCTTCATCTCTCTACCTCTCCATCTCTCTACCTCTCTACCTCTCTATCTCTCTATCTCTCTATCTCTCTATCTCTCTATCTCTCTATCTCTCTATCTCTCATCTCATCTATCTCTCATCTCTATCTCTCATCTCTCTATCTCTCATCTCTCTATCTCTCATCTCTCTATCTCTCTATCTCTATCTCTCTATCTCTCTATCTCTCTATCTCTCTATCTCTCTATCTCTCTATCTCTCTATCTCGCTATCTCTCTATCTCTCTATCTCTCCATCTCTCCATCTCTCCATTTATCCATCTCTCCATCTCTATATCTCTCTATCTCCCTATTTTTCTATCTCTCCATCTCTCCATCTATCTATCCATCTATCTCCATCTATCTCTCCATATCTCCATATCTTCCTATCTCTCTATCTCTATCGCGCTATCTCTCTATCTTTCCATCTCTCCATCTCTCCATCTATCTCTCTATCTCTCCATCTCTCCATCTCTCTATCTCTCTATCGCTCTATCACCCTATCTCCTTATCTCTCCTTCTATCTTCCTATCTCTCTATTTCTTTATATCTCCATCTCTCCATTTTCTATCTATCTTTGTATCTCTCTATCCCTGTATCTCTCTATTTCTTTAACTCTCTGTCTCTCTTTCTCTCTGGCTCTCTCTCTGTCTCTCTCTTTCTGTCTCTCTATCTCTCGAACTATCTACCTCTTTCTCCCTTTCTCCTTAACTCTCTATCTCTCTATCAATCTCTCTACCGCGCTATCTCTCTATCTCTCCATCTATCTCTCCATCTCTCTATCTATCTCTTTATCTCTTTATCTCTCTATCACTCTATCTCTCTATCTCTCTACCTCTCTATCTGTCTATCTCTCTCTCTTTCTCTATCTCTCTATCTTTCTATCTCTATTTTTCTATCTCTCTATTTCTCTACCTTTCTACCTCTCTACTTCTCTATCTCTTTGTCTCTCTATCTCTTTTCACCATATCTTGCTAACTCTCTATCTCTCTATCTATCTCTCTATCGCGCTATCTCTCTAGCTCTCTATCTTTCCATCTCTCCATCTCTCTATCTATCTCTCTACCTCTATACCTCTCATCATTCTATTTTTCTATCTCCCTATCTCCCTATCTCGCTATCTCTCTATCTCTCCATCTCTCCACCTCTCCATCTCTCCACCTCTCTATCTCCCTATCTCTCTATCTCTCTACTTCCTTATCTCCCTATCTTTCTATCTCTCTATCTATCTATCTCTCTATTTCGCTATCTCTCTTTCTCTCTATCTCTCTATATCTCTATCTCTCTATCTCTCTATCTCTCTATATCTCTATCTCTCTATATCTCTATCTCTCTATCTCTATCTTTCTATTTCTCTATCTTTCTATTTCTATTTTTCTATCTCTCCATCTTTTCATCTCTCCATCTCTCTATCTCTCTATCTCTCTATCTCCCTATCTCTCTATCTCTATCTCTCTATCTCTCTACTTCCTTATCTCCCTATCTTTCTATCTCTCTCTATCTATCTATCTCTCTATCTCTCTATATCTCTATCTCTCTATCTCTATCTTTCTATCTCTCTATCTTTCTATCTTTATTTTTCTATCTCTCTATCTCTCCATCTTTTCATCTCTCCATCTCTCCATCTCTCTAACGCTCAATCTCTCTATCTCTATCTTTCTATCTCTATTTTTCTATCTGTCCATCTCTCCATCTTTTCATCTCTCCATCTTTTCATCTCTCCACCTCTCTATCTCCCTATCTCTATCTCTCTATCTCTCTACTTCCTTATCTCCCTATCTTTCTATTTCTCTATTTCGCTATCTCTCTTTCTCTCTATCTCTCTATCTCTCTATCTCTCTATATCTCTATCTTTCTATCTCTCTATCTCTCTATCTTTCTATCTCTATTTTTCTATCTCTCTATCTCTCCATCTTTTCATCTCTCCATCTCTCTATCTCTATCTCTCTATCTCTATTTTTCTATCTGTCCATCTCTCCATCTTTTCATCTCTCCATCTCTCCATCTTTTCATCTCTCCACCTCTCTATCTCTCTATCTCTATCTCTCTATCTCTACTTCCTTATCTCCCTATCTCTCTATCTCTCTATTTCGCTCTCTCTTTCTCTCTATCTCTCTATATCTCTATGTTTCTATCTCTCTATCTCTCTATCTTTCTATCTCTATTTTTCTATCTCTCTATCTCTCCATCTTTTCATCTCTCCATCTCTCTAACGCTCAATCTCTCTATCTCTATCTCTCTATCTTTCTATCTCTATTTTTCTATCTCTCCATCTCTCCATCTTTTCATCTCTCCATCTTTTCATCTCTCCATCTCTCTATCTCTGTATCTCTCTACCTCTGTATCTCTTTATCCCTCTATCTTTCTTTCCCTATTATAGAAAATTTTTCTCTGTATTTACACGCTTGTAACTTAGTTGTAATGGAGCATTTCTAATACATCCATTCTTAGTTTCTTATATAATCGAAGAAAGATGTTGACTTTTTAGTGAAAAAACAATAACCAAAAAAATACTGTTTGAACACTAAATAATAGATATACTATCTCTACGATTTTATTGGTATAAAATAATTAATGTATCAAGTAACTTAGTTGATATTAAAAATTTCGGTATAATATTGTAATATGTGTGTTAAAGGATTAGAATGTGCAAATTGTACATTTTTAACATGAACCAATTCTCTTTTAAAAGTCGTAAATTTCTAGTTATATTTAAATTTACAAGTATATTTTATGGACAGATTCCGCTTGAAATACTTTTGTAGTATTTTTAGTTATAGCCCTTACGCGTAAACAATCGATTTTTTCATCAAAATTTCATTCAAACAAAACAGGGTTAAGAAAAGTCTCTCGTATTTCACCTCGCTCTCTCACTGAAACGATTTCATGTAGTAAAATATTTCCTACAAACTGCATTGTCGATAAAACTAACAGCAAACTAAATTATAAACGCTTTACAAGCAAATACGCATTACTAACAAGCTTCACATATTATATTGTTCGTTGATGAGTCATTTACTCTTCATACCCGACCTACAAGAACTGGCAACGCTGAATGAGGCAATAGGGACCAACCAATGATACGTTTTCCATATAAACTGGAGGTTGGTTCGTAGTGTGTATATAACTATATATAAGTGGAAAAAGTGAGATTTATTTACCCTCTTTAGGAAACCGAATAGTATGAATTCCCCTCAACCGAAATACACCCACAATGTTGCATATACAGTCATGGAAATGGTGGAGGCCTGTACGTCCGGCGTATATACCGGAGGTCATAGAGATAAGTTAGTACCTATATATATATATATATATATATATATATATATATATATATATATATATATATATGAGATGAGAATAAAGAATAAAAATACAAGTTAAATATTTTTGCTTATTTTATGCTTAGATTAAATTCAATATACTTGCATAATAAAAAAAAAAAACTATTGGTTGTAGTGCAATACAACACCGGCACCCGATACAAATTTGTAAAATTTTCTAAAATAAAACTAGCATTTCAAGCAAGCAATCAATTCACACTTTTTAAAACAGTTAAGAGTAAAGTCTAAATAAAACACTACATTTAGAAACTTACAAATTCATGCTTTCTTCTAAACCGTGAAAGATCGTAAGGGTGCAATATTTTATCATAATGTTTTTTAAGCAAAGATGGAATCTTTCCACAAGTTTTATAACCCATATCTGCTGTAATCTTAATCCAATTTCTCTCTCTTGCAAGAAAAGGCAAAGGACCTGAATAACAAATAATTTTATCAAAATTTGAAATAAAAGTTTCTTACTATCGTTTTGTACACATTTGTACAAAGAATATAAATCCAAAGGTTTTCTTTCCACAATAGGAACTGTTAACGATGAACCCTGTAACTCCCAAAACCTTGCCAATTGATCTAAAAAATTTAATTTCACTCTAGTTATAGCTTCTAATTGGTTAAGTCTCTGTATCCTTGGAGTAAATATGAAGTTCTGTTTATCAAGTGCAAAAGGAGGTCGCCAACTCTAAAAGAAAAATAGTAATATACACTATAGACAATAGCAGCAAATGTAAAAATTAAAAACTACCCATGTATGTATGCCCACCCTATGTGCATGTATAAACATATATGCAAACATCAATGCACATGCAGCATGCTCTCTCTCTCTCACACACACACACACACATTCGCACGTGCATTGTATATATATATATATATATATATATATATATATATGTGTGTGCATGCGCACACACACACATGCACACACACACACACGTGGTGAGGTATTTATACTGGCATCTGTGCAATTCAACAAAAATTGACAACATCAAGATTTTGCGAAGTAAGATCAATAGAAACTACACTTCTCTAAAGCATCAGTTTGTCAATATCATTCCATTTTAAAGGACAGCTGTATGGTCGGCAATAGCACTAGTTGTCACAAGTCACGTGTATATATTTATCTAATGTATGATGTCTTGAGTGCAGGATCAAGATCTGAGCTAAATTATTATGAGTCGAACTAAAATGGAATGGCACTGATGTTATATTGTATCTTGCTTGTGAACGGAATATTATGTATAAAAGCGAGTTGAACAAATTATAGCAACTATAGTTTCTTTCTGAATCAACTTCTTTTGAGTAGGTAAATTAATCATCATCATTAGGTCTTCAGTCCTGGAACTGGTTAGACGCGTACCATCATTGTTTCCTATTCTGAAGTAACCTACAGATTTCTCTGAAATTTGCACAGTCTGCATCTATAACTATCTGATCTAGGTCTACATCTACCTCTTTTTTCCTATCTCGGCTTGTAATATATCCCATACTATTTCCCAAAAATGCCTTAGAACGTATTCTGCCCTTCTATTTCTCTTATCTTTTTCCCCAAATATCCTTGTTCCCCTACTATTTCTATAACCTATTTGTTATTATCTTTGTATGTCCATGCTATCGTCCTCATACATCTGAAGCACAGCAGTAGTGGGGTAGAGCCGGTCCTACTTCAAAACGCGACAGACGTATTTTCCATGTGTAGAATACGGCTGAATCGTTTTGAATTAGGATCGGCTCTATATGATTTCAATGTAAAATAGTCGTGAAAACATTTCAATGTAAAATAGTTGTGAAAACATGAATTCTTTTCAATGTAAAATGCTTGTGGGCACGTTTTGAATTAGGATCGGCTTTATATTACTTTCAATGAAACACACACTTATGTTGAAAAGTGCAGAGAAGAATGTGTGTAGCTGTTTTGAATTCGGTTTTCTATCGAGAAGTTAGACGTGCACCGTTTTGAATTAGGATCGGCGTTATATACTTTTAATGTAAAATGTGAAAACCTGAATTATTTTCAAATGTAAAATACTTGTAGGCACGTTTTGAATTAGGATCGGCTTTATATTACTTTCAATGGAACACACGTATATTGAAAAATGTAAGTGCAGAGAAAATGTGTGTATATGTTTTGAATTTGGTTTTCTAGCTAGAAGTTATAAAGTATGACAGATGCAAAATATTGCATTCAAGTCAGTTGTGTTTAATTAAAGTGGATTCTGATTTATGTTTAGAGGCTGCAAATACACATGGGCGGTTTCAATTCAAAATGTGTTCACTCTTGTGATAGGTTGAAAAGTGGGTTGGCAAAGTACGCAGATGGTGGTAATCTGCTATATAAGGAGATTGCTCTAATATTAATTTAATTAGTCAAAGAAAAGCAATATGGATTTTAATACTCTTAATAAAACCACATATCGCAAACCTTATGTAAATTCAAAAGATATTATAGTGAATAAGAGGTTTAAAGTTTTAAAAGTGGAAACACTCAAGACAAAATATGGAGATAGAGTATTAGTGGAAACAGAAGAGTTCAAGAGTATATTGCCATTGAGATATTATGAATACCTTCAAGCACATGGAGTGAAACAATTAAATGAAAGTATTGGCTCGAACAAACACGTATACATAACTAGTAAGGGATCGATCGGTCTAACTGTCAACATAGAATTTTCAGAATAATATGTCACTAATTTAAGAAATTAGTTTATTATTATAACACATCTAAGTCGATTGTATAAAAAAAAATTATGTATTAAAATAAAGTGGATTCTGATTTATGTGCGTTTTACTTGAGTTTACTACCTTGTTTAAAGAAAGTCTTGTTTCAAAAGAGAAACTATTATAAAATACTTTTTATTTTTACAAAATTGTTGAATATTTTGATCTAACTATTTATAAATGAAAAGTATTTATTAACTCACGTTCTTGAAGTAACTGCTGCTCCCTCACCGCTAGTTCATCTTTTTTTTGCTTTATTATTTCTAGCTCTAAATATATACGACGCAGTAGCTTCTCTCCACGCTTTTTAAATGCGTTAAGCAACTCTACTGCATCATCTTCGTAGGATTTGTCATCTTCACAGCAAACAGTCATATTTGATTCTGTACATAACTTTTTCATAGCCGACATGTTTTGCCTGATCTGTGAGCATAACATAAAAGATTATTGTAGGTTCACCTTTTCTTTTGTATACTACCTGATGTTTCTGAGAGGTTCAGAGTGTATCAACGATTCTACGATAGCCTCAGAATTTCCAGAATGGTTTTTTGATCTAATGTAACTTATAAATTAGTAGTGTTTTAAAAACACATGTATAAATGTGAAAAGCACTTACCGTGATATATCTATTACGTCACTATCAAAAATAGCAGCAGTATCGAGTTGAGCCGAAGAACAACCAAAACTTCTTTAATCACGTCTTCGTCAGAATGTAATATAAATTGCTCTAGAACTTTTACGTTGGTACTATTACAATTTTGGCTGATGACAAGTTACTCATTTTTTAAAAGTTGCTAGTAATAGTAACTAATAATTATACAAGAGATCTGATTGAATACTGTTGGTAAATCTACGTGAAGTATTTATATTAAATAATAAACTGATCTGTTAGAAAAATTAAAAATTTGCATCGTTTTCTGTAATCTATTATACCTCAGCAGAAAATAATGAATTAGTTTCATTATATGAAAAGAAATTGCAATGAATGCACATAATAAAACCCCTAAATTAGATTTATTTCGTTTAGATTACCGCTGTATAAGAATTTTTAAAGGTACTGCTAAGCAGAAATAATGAATTAAAAATTTGCCTCGTTTTCTGAAAAATTCAGCTCTATAATCTATTCTAATAAACAAAACAGTATGTAAGCGAATATAATTATACCTCAGCAGAAATAATGAATTAGTTTCATTGTATGAAAAGAAATTGCAATGAATGCACATAATAAAACCCTAAATTATATTTATTTCGTTTATATTACCGCTGTATAAGAATTTTTAAAAGGTACTGCTCAGCAGAAATAATGAATTACATTCATTGACTGAAAAATAAATTGCAAAAGGCGCTGCATATATAGGGATATAGTAATTTGTGCGAATCATGCTGAATTTTTGTAGTAAACGCTAGATGATTATGTATGTTCCATTGAAAGTAATATAAAGCCGATCCTAATTCAGGTTTTCACATTTTTTCATATGTATCAATAAAAAATAGCGCTGTAATGATTGTATGTATTTTTTCTGTATACACATCATAAAATCAAAGGTCATATAAAACATATTTTCATAGTAAACGTAACTGAATGAAAAATGATGTTGTATGCGAATTCCTATTACAGTTGTTTTACTCAAAGTCGCCTTCAGTTTGTAAATACTGGAAATGCTTGCTTAGCGAATTGTTTGTTACGTACTGAATGCAACTCTGCTTGAAAATCATCTTGAATAAAAACGTAAATAAAAGAGATTTTTTTAACAATTGCATTCAAAGCAATTCGCTATGCAATTATTTTGATTTGATGCTATTTCTTTTTTACAGTTGTTTTGCTTACGTGTTTTCCGTAAACTCAGATGAATGAACCTTTTGAAATTGTTTTGCTTACGTCAGATGATATTTGGTATAAATATTAAATAGAGAAATACGTATATTGAGTAGTGTATTTGATTTTCTATAGAATCATGAATGCTGAAACCGTATCCGAGATTAGTACAGCAATTTTGAGATTAACTGTAAAATGCGTGAATTTATTGAAAACAGTGAATGAAATAACGAAACACATTTTAATTATCAAAGCAAATATTAGTATATTGAAGCTTGCTATTAAAAATAAGGTATACGAAGACAATCAACAAGAAAATCCTAGTAGGCTGGAATCTAATTTAGCAAATCTTAAAAGCTACCTTGTACGATTGAGGCACTTGAAACGTACTTTGGAATATCGTGGTAAAGGTGTTGATGCAACGCTTACTAGAGGTCATACTAGAAAAATTTGATTTGGCATGATGTACAATCATGTTTTGGAAGTCGAATAATTACGGGACTTATTACCAATTTAAATTATAGAGATCCTCTAGTGTTCTTAGACAAGGCGTTCCCTAGTTTTAAACGCAAGATTGTTGCTTGCTTAAAAAAGTCAATGTTGAAAGTTAATGTAATATTTGCAGCTAACTTTGTTAAGCCTACAACTGGTGAAATAGATTTGAAAACGTTTCCTACTGCAAATCGTCACATCGATATAAATACCAATCTCAAGCTGTGGTATAAGGAGAACGTATTGAACAAGATTTCGAAGCGATTAGAAGAATTTAGCGAGAAAGATTCTGGTTGGGCAATCCGAGAAGTTTTACACTTGAAGGTAAATATAAACAATCATGATCCACTTAAAGGAGGGTGTTCAACGTTTGTACCGGTCCCGGACTTTATAAAAAGAAAAAGCTGTGGTAAATGTAATAAATAACGATCAACATTGCATTCTTTGGAGCTTGGTTTCCGCTTTATTTCCTGCTAAACAAAATAGTCATAGAATATCTAGCTATCCACATTTTGATACAGTATTACGCTACAATTCAATTCAGTTTCCAATTGCATTAAAAGACATAAAAAAATTGAAAAGCTTAACAATCTCGCAATTAACCTATATTGTATAGAAAATGCTAAAATACTACCATTTTGTTTAAGTGAAAATTTTAAAAAAATTGAACCTATTAATCTGTTAGTTTTAAATAATGATTCCTTACAATATGCTCGTCCTACAAATGCTAATGAGAATCACTTTCATTTTACTTGGATTAAGGATATGTCAAAATTATTTGCAAAACAGTTGTCTTCACATCAACATAAAAATTTTTTTTGTTATAGATGTTTAAATAATTTTAGTACAGCAGCATTACTTAAGCGTCATTCGAATTATTGCGAAAAACAGAATACTTGCTCAATAAGATTACCTGAAGAATCTGAAAAGTATCTAACATTTAAACATTTCCACTATCAAGAAAAAGTGTCATTTGTAGTTTATGCAGATCTCGAATGTATACTAGAACCATGCAATGAGTCTGAGGTAATATTAAACACAGTTCGTTACCAAAGGCATATACCCTTTAGTGTAGCGTATTATTTGAAATGCTCGTATGATAATAAATATTCCAAATTTCAATTGTATCGCGGGAAGGATTGTATAGAATGGTTTGTTGCTCAATTGAAACTGATTTCAGAAACGACTAATAAAATTTTCTGTAACCCAAAACCTATGAATCCTTTAACGGAAGAACAAAAGTCAACATTTAAATTTGCCCTTCACTGTCACATTTGCAATAAACCTTTTAGTATAGATGATATTAGAGTTCGCGATCACTGCCACTTTACAGGTGAATTTCGAGGAGTGGCTCATCAAGATTGCAACATCAATTATCATAATTCGTATATGATACCGGTAGTTTTTCATAACTTATCAGGCTACGATTCGCATTTCATTATTAAAAAAATCTCGTTAGAGTTGTCAGGTTCGTTAAACATTCTGCCAATAAATAAGGAAAAATACATATCTTTTACAAAATATGTAAAAGGTATGAAAGTTAGTTTTAGATTTATCGATTCATTCAGGTTTATGGCATCTAGTATCGAAAAATTAGCTTCCTACTTAGATGATAATAATAAATCCATTACCAGGGAAAATTGTAACACTGATAATGAGTTTCAGTTACTTACGCGCAAAGGCATATTTCCCTATGATTACATTAACTCTTGGGATAGACTCAATGAAACCGATTTACCCTGTAAAACAGCATTCTTTAATCGTTTACGCAATGAAGAAATATCAGATGAAGACTACAATCATGCTAAACACGTTTGGCAAACATTTAATATAAAAACACTAGGGACTATTCAGATCTATATTTAAAAACAGATGTACTGCTCTTGTCTGATATATTTGAAAACTTTAGAAAACTTGTATGTTCACGTATAAGTTAGATCCGCTTCACTACTTTACGGCTCCTGGTTTAGCTCTAGATGCGATGTTAAAACGACGAACGTTAAACTCGAGTTGCTTACTGATATTGAAAAAATAATGTTTTTAGAACGGGAATTCGTGGCGGTGTTTCTCAATGTTCGAATAGATATGCTAAAGCAAATAACAAATATATGAATGCAGATTATGATCCAAATTTCGATTCTAAATATTTAATGTATTTTGATGTTAATAATTTATATGGGGCTGCAATGTCTGAATATCTTCCATATGGAGATTTTGAATTTTTAGATGGTACCAGTCCAGATATAGTACGTTTAGACATACTTAATATTCCCGATGATTCTGATGTAGGATATATTTTTGAATGCGATTTACACTATCCAGTATCTTTACATGAAATACACAGTGACTTACCTTTGGCGCCTGAACATATGATACCACCAGTACCTTCAAATAAATCAAACTTAAAGAAATTACTTACAACTTTATATCCAAAACTCAACTATATTATTCACTATAGGAATTTAAAATGTATTTAAGCTACGGTTTAGAACTGAAAAAATTCATAAGGTACTTCGATTTAAACAAGCCCCTTGGTTAAAAGAATACATTGATTTGAATACGAAATTAAGACAACAGTCAAAAACAGTTTCGATATATGCTTTTATAAAATATGATAAATTCGGTTTATGGAAAAATGATGGAAAACGTACGGAAAAGGAAAGATGTGAAATTAGTAAGCAAATGGGAAGGGCGGTTTGGAGCTCGTAGTTACATAGCGAAGCCTAATTTTCATAGTTGCACTGTGTTAGACAAAGATCTAGTCTTAATAGAAATGAATAAATTAGAGGTTTATTTAAACAAACCCATTTATGTAGGTTTCTCTATTCTAGATATTTCAAAAACCTATTTATATGAATTTCACTATAGTTATATAAAATCGCAATTTGCTAACAAAGCAAAGTTACTGTATACAGATACGGATAGTTTGATTTACGAGTTTAGCGTTGAAGATATTTACTCTTATATCAAACAAGATATTCATAGATTTGATACTTCCGATTACGACCCTCATAACAAATATCATATTCCATTATCAAATAAAAAAGTTCCTGGTATTATGAAAGATGAAAACAATGGTGATATCATGCTAGAGTTTGTAGGGCTTAGATCTAAAATGTACACTTACAGAGTTCAGGATAGGATAATAAAAAAGTCAAAGGGATCTTCCTTAGCAAGTATTAAGCAAATTTCTTTTGATGATTATAAGAATGCTTTGTTTTATAACCAGTCTGTACAGAAACAACAATGTTTAATTAGATCAGTCAAACATGATGTCTTTACTATTAAACAAAACAAAATTGTTCTTAATCCAAGTGATGATAAAAGAATTCTTAGTACCTCAACCACTGATACTAAACCTTGGGGTATAACTATACACTCAGAAATGACTTGTGAAGCTTCAACCGCTGGCTCAAATAAAGAATGCAATTTATTTTATCTCGATTAACATATAATTTTTAGTTATAAAACTTCAGTGTTATGTTTATACCTGCACAAGTACACCGTTTTTTTTTGGATGTATCTAAAAATAGGATACCTTTCAATCTGCCTGAGTTTGAACTATATTAGTATAAATGTATTGTAGAGAAAATAGTAGTAATAACCGTTCTGTTTTAAAAAAATCCAGTTTATTAATAACATACCAGTTAGTTTATTTTGAGAAATGTATAATATGTGAAAGATATTGTAAAAGCATGTAAAAATATTAATAAATAGACTGTGATTGCTAAATGATTTATTGTTTTTCATAATTTGTAAAGGTACAGTAATAATAATAATAAAGTAATTATAATATTCTTATGCTGTTTGAGAGTGGATTGTATTTGACTATCTTATCATGAAGTATAAGGCAATGACAAGATGTATTTGGCAAAACGTTTCTGCTAGTTTCAAATTCTAATCTAATATCGACAGTACCAGATTTTAACGTTTCATTTTGTCTAGAACAATCTATGACTACTAATGGTGCAATACTGTAAATCTTCAGGATTAAAAGTGGTTCATTTTCCTTTTCGTAGTATGATTGCTGAAACTGAGCATACATCTCATATAACAACGCAGTCTGTTTATTCTCGAACTTCAAATTTAAGTTATCGTACGGGAAAATTTCTGAATTTAAATATAGTTTCATGTTGGTTAAATAGCAATGATCAAAACGACTGTAGTTGCTCATGTATCTATTTTTCGGTTGGTTTGGAAACCGACAATCACAAATCTTGGTTTTTCTAATTGTGTTGTTGTTTTAATGTTCCATGTATGACGTTGCGTTTTTGTAGAAGTTGATATTCATGCAACTCCCATCCTCTAAACGGAATATGCAAATCCTGATTTTGTGCAACGCATTCTATTAAATTAATTCGTTGAGTATCATCAACGACTACATGCGGCATTTTCCATAAAACTTTGTTTAAAACAACTTTTATTTCTTCATCGGGTGTAGGATTAATTATAGCATTAGTATCAAAACTGGAACGTAGTAAAACTAACTCATGACGTATGTTTAAAATAATTTTTAAAATCTTCGCATAATCCGAGAACCATTGAAAGGTTTATTGCAACATTAAAATTCCCATTGGCATCAACTATTTGCGAATCATCCATAGGAGACCACCCAGCGTTTTGTAAATGTTTACTTTGATTGCTATTATATGAAACATATCCCTTCATTATAGACGTTAATCCAGGATTCCGAACACGATCTACAATGATACCTCCAATCTCATATCTAATTTCATCAAAAGCAGCAAAATTCCATTATTTACAAACTTTGCTGTCTGAGACGGCGTTCCATCTGTTTTAATTAATTGGCCTTCTATGTACAGCATGCTCTTCGATGGTAAGGTGTATACATCTTGTTGCTGTATAGGGATTCGAATTTCATCATTATTGTTTAAAGATGTGTTAGCATAAGGTTGATGAGTATGTTTTCAATATTAACAATTGCATTATCGAAGTAAACTTTTCACGCACGTTCAGTATTTCACTATTCATTCTACTTTTTTTAATTAAATAAATGCAGTCCTAACGATTGTAGAAACTGCCGGTTTTGTGTTGTTAGCGGTTTTGAAACAATCAATCGAGTGTCGATTGCTTTGAAATTTCCAGCATTTATAGCAATTCTTGACATGTTGCGTGCATTATACTTAATACCCATGGCTATTGCAGATTTTTTTTAAATGCAACCTTACAGTTAGCAGTTCTCCTCTGAAATTAACTAAATTTCCATCTTGATCTAACACTTTAACTATTATTTCATTTATTATACGTGACTTGATTGGTAGATATATAATCGTAGGTGGGCACTCAACAATTTTAAAACCTGCAGGTACTTGCGGAAAAAATTCGTGTATTACATGGGCTGGTTTACTATTTAAATAGGATCCGCTTGCAATATTACAATCGATTAAAACTGCATTCACTTTACAAATGTTGATTGCGTAGTCTGCTTGATGCGTGACAAATGCTAGCAATTTTTGTGGATTGAAACCAAGTAGAGAACCAATTGAATCCTTTTGGTAAAATCCACATCTAGACTACATTTAATACTACATTTAAGTGTATTATTGTCAGCTGTAATTTCTATATACACTGGAGTCTTTCTAGCGCTTCGTGATTGTTCCATACGACCACGCCATCTTTTATCACCTAAAGCTTTTTGAAGATATTTATTAATTTCTCTAATCTCATAAGCACCTTCAGGTATTTTTATGAATTCTCCGTTAGATCCATAATAAAATTTATTATTTATTCCTTTTCTATGTTTGGAATTGTGTTATAAGACTCAAAATTTGTTAATCCTAATACGTACTCGAATCATTATCCAAGTTTATAGGTGGATTAAAATTGCTTGTTAAAACTGAAGTGTTTCCCGTTAGAGTAAAAGTGTACGACATAACGACTTCGTACGCAGTTCTATGCGCTACTTAGAAATTGTAAGCATAAATGACCGCAAAACACAGTACCGTACGATTGTTCTTGGTTAATGTTATAAAGAATTCTACATTTACCCCCGCTATTCAAATAACTTATCAACTCTGTTGGCGGTCGCAGGTTTCCGTAGCTGTCATAGTAAATAGCGCTACTACCGTACTTTTTGTAAGAGGTCCAATGCGTGCCTAAACCTTCTATTCCATCTAAATTAATTATACCACATTCTTTAAAATTAACTTTCTTGGGAAGATTGTTTCTCATGAACACACCACGGAAATATGGTACTTCTAATTGCTTAACAAACTCTATTAATTCTACATTGCTTAGTGCACGATTAGGTAAAATCAAGTTGCGTTCCTTTGAGGTTTTGCAGGGCTAAAAAGACCAAAACCTTTTTATAAGGTTTGATGTACATGCCGTTTCCGACTGCAATGTCCTCCATTGCCTTGTTATGACGCTGTTTTTCCGCTAGTTGTTCCTTAGCTATTTTAGTATCTGAAACTGCTTTTGCAACAGCAGCTGCACCTCCAGTAAGAGTACCAAGAGCGCTTAGGCCTGCAAAATTGGTATTAGTGGTAGAAAACCTCCTGTTTTAGGAATTGATATAATACGAGCTGATTTAATATGCTTCTTTTGTTTTGCTGTATTGGCTGCCTTAATTGCTATGTTGATTGCATCCATAACATTAGATCCTTTAGACTTTTTTAAAGCTGTACGTGCTTGTTCGATAATACTTTTAATACCTAGCGTACTTCTTATTTTACGTTTCTTTATCAGTTTTCTTATTTTATTGATATTTTTGTTCTCAGTGATGCACAGGCACCCATACCAAGTTTTACTTTAGCTTTCATTGCGGTAGCTACTCCAAATGCTGCTACTTTTTCACCTAAAGACGAGTCACCAGAATTTAGTCTTTCTGTAGCTAACTGAGCTAACTTCGAATCTGCTTGATGGCGTTTAGATAGATCCTTTTCTTTGGAGTATGCAATATCGTGCTCCTTACAAGCCTCGTCTAACTTGTTTATTCCTTGTCTCCTCGAGCTAACCGTTCGATTAGTTTTGTGCCCGGACCGCAAAATTTGTAACCCGGAATATGCGCTTCAAATGGTAAATTGTTAATTACAGTATTTAATAGTCCGTTCCCAGTAGTTTTAGAATTATTATATGTAATCATTAGAGCACAACTATCCTCTCAAGCTGTGCAGCAAATAAATAAAATATTATGAATTAATGATTCTTTATATACTAGCCGTTTCTTATATATATATAATTCTACTTTTTTACAAATCGAATTTAGTACTTGCAAACATGCATGTTGTGAAACAATCAACACCTTTAACCATAAACAATAATGATATTGGTGCGCAATCTTTAGCTAAAAGAAAAACATAGCGTTCTTCTACCTGCATCTATTCGATGTCTAGTTGTTGGTCCATCAAATTGCGGTAAAACCAACGTTATGATTGGGTTGATAGAACATCCTAATGGTTTAAAGTTTGAAAACGTATATGTTTATTCTAAATCACTTTATCAACCAAAGTATCAATACCTTGAAAGTCTACTGCGACCAATAAAAGGGATCAAATATTATACATTTTCCAGTTCTGATAATATTATATCACCATCTGATGCTCGAAATAATTCTATATTTGTTTTTGATGATGTAGCTTGCGATAAACAAGGTATCATTAGGGAATACTTTAGTATGGGGCGTCATAAACAAGTAGACAGTTTTACCTTTGTCAAAGTTATACTCGTATACCTAAGCACTTACTACGTGATAATGCTAATCTTTTAGTTTTATTTAAACAAGATGATTTAAACTTAAAACATATATATGACGATCACGTCAATACTGACATGAAGTATGATAAATTCCGTGAAATATGTGCTGCTTGTTGGCGAGACAAATACGGTTTCTTAGTTGTAGACAAAGATAGTGAACCAGATCAAGGAAGGTACCGAATAGGTTTTGATCACTTCATACATATTTAAACCTTGAGAGACGCAAGTATCGTTAGCATCGAAGAATTTTTTATTACAATAAACTTTTACGCAATGAATAAGGAGTCGATAAAACTTAAAAGAATTTTAATTAAGAAAAGAAACATTGTAAAAACAAATTGCGCCAGTTAAAAGATAATGAAGTCGTCCAAGTGGAATCAATATTACCCATAACATCACGATTAGAAACTATTGCTAATAAACTGGATGGGGAAAGTGTGGTAAAGAAAGAAAAATTTAAAGAAGAAGAAGAACTGCCTCATAGCAGTGTAAAAAATTAAACCTACATTGCTAGAAAGGAACGTTGACTATATTGATTCGCCGGTTATTGCACAGCATATACCAAATATAAAAATGATGCCCTAGAGGTAGATGATGATGATGTTGAGAATGAATACGAAGCAGAAATTAATCGAAATGCACAAGAAGCTCAGGAATATATTCAAAGCTTTGTCGATTCACCTGGTATGACACATTATCTCGAACAGCTACATCCGCTACCTCGAGAATATATTTACAATATGTTTAAAGATGTTAAGAACGAATTTGATCATAAATATGGTATTAGGTTTAACCCTGATTCGAATGGTCTTATGATAGGCAATTCGAATTTCGCGTTGGATGATGAAAATGTTCTAATAAATGATTTGAAATATAAAGGTACTCCTGGATTATACGAACTACTGTTTAAAAATATCCTGTCGGGTACAGTCAGCAAGATCTAAAGTCGTACCTTGATATTGTGAAAAGAACAAATGCTAATAGAAGATATTATTCTGAAACAGAACAAATTCAGGGTAATACTTCATATAAGTACAAAAATATAATATCTACATTAAACATACTTCCCAAACACCCGTAGACCTAGAACATTACCCTATAGAAAGCGTCTTGGAGACGGTATGACAATGGAAGTATCAAATAACGCAATAGATTATTTATATTGGAATGATCCCAATGAACTTCTTGATAGATTACGACTTTTAGTTTCATCACAGACTGCTGGACACACAGGTCACGGCAACGAAATAAATTCGATCATTGAAGAATTGCGTGAGGCAAAAGTAATTAGATGATATGACAATTGACAAATTTGGAAGGCACTTACATAACCGTAAAATAGATATAAGTGAACAGGAATATGAAAACAAAAGTGAAAGTTTTGAAACCTTGATTGAGTATAAGTTACATATGCTACATTACACGGTAGTAGAAACGTTTTACTCTAATACATTCCTTGACGGTGATAAGACATTTCTTATTTTCAATATTAAACATAATTATGAATTTCCTTATGAGGAAGCAGTCATTGAGAATATTAAAGGATACCCGCAAGACATTGAAATTCTTATAAACGAAAAAAGTTATTTAATTGCACAGTTACAAGGATTTTTGCTTAAACGTATGGATGTAATCAGCTTTCGTGACAGCGGTGCTATCATAAACAATACCACAATGTTTCTTGATTTTATATTAAAAGTTCCTTTCAAAGCAAGTGGAGTCCGCGACATTCAAACATAGAAGTATCTTAAATAATTGTATTTAATAAATCCTGATTAGAAAAAGTATTATGTTAGTTGCTCAATCAAAAGTGAAAGAGGATATAGTAAATGAACTTCATAAACCAGCAAGAATAAATTTCAAGAGACGCAAAGTGATAGTAAAAGGTTTAAATGACCTTCTTCAGACCGATTTGATTGAAATGCTACCATATTCGCAAACAAACAAAGGATTTAAATACATTTTAGTAGTTATTGATTGTTTCTCCAAATACGTATGGGCTGTACCACTTAAAAGTAAAACGGGTATTGATGTTACTGCTGCAATGAAAACAATTTTAAATAAATTTAAAATCCTCCAAGAAATTTGCAGTCTGATTTTGGTAAAGAATATTATAACAAACACTTTCAATCCTTAATGCGGACATATGGCATAAACCATTATAGCGTTTTTTCTACAAAGAAAGCATGCATTGTGGAACGTGTAATTAGAACTTTAAAGGGAAAAATGTGGCGCTTGTTTAACCTGAACGGTTCTTACAATTGGATAAAAAATTTAAGCGATATTGTGAAACAATACAACAATACAGTTCACAATACTATCGGAGTCAAACCTGTAAAGTTGATAAATCAATTGAAAAAACTATTCTTAAATCATCATTTACCCACATCAAACTTGCAACCAAAATACCAAAATATTCAATTAAAGACAGTGTGAGGATTAGTAAACACAGGGAAGCATTTACAAAAGGTTACACACCAAACTGGTCAAATGAAATTTTTAAGATTAAAAAGGTAAACGTAACCAATCCGACAACATATATATTAGAAGATCAAGACGATAAAGAAATCAAAGGTGCATTTTATGAAACGGAGTTGCAAAGGTTAAACATCCAGGAATTTACCTGGTAGAAAAGTCCTAAGAAAGAGTGGAAATAAAGTATTTGTAAAATGGTTAGGCTTCTCTAACGTATACAATAGCTGGATCGATAAAAATAATGTTTGCTAGAAGTTGTTATAATAATAGTTAATAAGGCTAACATTGTAAAATTATTTTAAAATAAATAATACAAACAAAATCTTTCTATTGTTTTTATTATTATAAAGGAATTTTGTAAGGCTAACATTGTAAAATTATATTAAAATAAATAATACAAACAAAATCTTTCTATTGTTTTTATTATTATCAAGCCATTCTTTTAATAAAAGGTATTTTGTTTTGCACATTGCAGATTATTATTGCTGTGTTTACAACAATGTATGTTATATTTTAAACGATTGTTGATTTTTAACTCCGATAGCTTAGGACAACCTAGTGCAAGCATATCAGTTACAAAGTTTTGCATTATATTTGTTTCAATCAATTTCTTCTTTTCTAGACCCTTCACAAATACTTCTTCACCGGGTCGGATAATTTGCTTCAAATAAAGCGCTATATATGTTGACACCATTCCAGCCGTTGAAGATTCATCCCAAGAAAGACCATGAATATTCCTTGTCACCCAGTCATTATGTTTTATATGATCTTGACTCAAACAACTAGACTGCATTGGCAGTTTAAAATTTGATGCCAAACATCACCTAACAACAAGTCCAAAACCGCAATTTCTTTGCACACAAACTCGTTTTTCTTGTATTTAAATCCCTGAATATCGATTATATACATGTTTGTATGTTAATATATGCAGTAAACTTCGACTAATTAAATTAATATTAAGAGCAATCTCCTTATATAGCAGATTACCACCATCTGCATACTTTGCCAACCCACTTTTCAACCTATCACAAGAGTGAACACATTTTGAATTGAAACCGGCCCATGTGTATTTGCAGCCTCTAAACATAAATCAGAATCCACTTTAATTAAACACAACTGACTTGAATGCAATATTTTGCATCTGTCATACTTTATAACTTCTAGCTAGAAAACCAAATTCAAAACATATACACACATTTTCTCTGCACTTACATTTTCAATATACGTGTGTTCCATTGAAAGTAATATAAAGCCGATCCTAATTCAAAACGTGCCTACAAGTATTTTACATTTGAAAAGAATTCAGGTTTTCACATTTTACATTAAAAGTATATAACGCCGATCCTAATTCAAAACGGTGCACGTGTTAAACACAATTGACTTGAATGCGATATTTTTTGCATCTGTCATACTTTATAACTTCTAACTAGAAAACCAAATTCAAAACAGCTACACACATTTTCTCTGCACTTACATTTTTCAACATACGTGTGTTACATTGAAAGTAATATAAAGCCGATCCTAATTCAAAACGTGCCCACAAGTATTTTACATTTGAAAAGAATTCAGGTTTTCACATTTTACATTAAAAGTATATAACGCCGATCCTAATTCAAAACGGTGCACGTCTAACTTCTCGATAGAAAACCGAATTCAAAACAGCTACACACATTCTTCTCTGCACTTTTCAACATAAGTGTGTGTTTCATTGAAAGTAATATAAAGCCGATCCTAATTCAAAACGTGCCCACAAGCATTTTACATTGAAAAGAATTCATGTTTTCACAACTATTTTACATTGAAATGTTTTCACGACTATTTTACATTGAAATCATATAGAGCCGATCCTAATTCAAAACGATTCAGCCGTATTCTACACATGGAAAATACGTCTGTCGCGTTTTGAAGTAGGACCGGCTCTACCCCACTACTCACAGCATTTTAAAAAGCTGCTACCGTTTTTCTGTCTGCGTTTCAGACTGCCCGTATTTCATAGGCATACTGTGCTGTGCTCCACACATATGCTTTCAACAATTTTCTTCTTGTTCTATGTTTGTTGTCTTTTCTCATAGGCGCCGTTCTTTCTTGTTAGATGCAGTTCGGTCACTTTCTATTGTTTTACAATTATATACCCTATTTCTCCGACCTTCAGTGGTTGTGAAGGGACTACGGATCCCAAGGTCCCGGGTTCAAATCCCGACACGGCCGACTGCTTGAAAAATGGCAGGTGAGCCTTTTTCACAAAAATTACGCCCTCGTTTGGATGAGAGGTTAAATGGAGGTCCCGTGTGTGAGTGTTGTCATGCACGTTAAAGATCCCTACTTTGCCTGGAACGGCGAGGGTTCGGCAAAATTCTAAATTTCCAGGCAACAAAAAACTCGCCTCCTGGCCAATGTAGTACCTTCGGGTGGAGCATTGGAAATATAAATGAACGGTTGTGAAGGGAGGTAAGCAACCTGTGGCTGCCAAGTTCCCCCAACATTTAACTATTTACCGATTTAATATATTTTCCAATATATCTTTTCGCACAGTCCTCATTAGTTGCAGATATTTCGCAACCAACAACTAGTTGTTTATACTAATCATCAGATTTATCTGCGCTTATTTATATTCTCAGCTAGCCTACATAGTTCCCTGAAATTCTCACACAGCATGTGTATACAGCTCGTTCCCCTTCTATTGTTTTCTAATGTTATGCCCTATTTCACCGAGATTCAGTGAAGGGGGTTAAACAACCTGTGGCTACCAAGCTCCCCCAACACTTAGACATTTGCCGAAGTAATGGTTTTCCAGTAAATCCTTTCACACACTTAACATTATTCGAGAATATTGCCCAACCAATTCTTGTACTTACTTATAATACTCATCATGTTTAAGCACAGTTATTTTTTCGTCATTAGTTTATCCATCTTGGGATTGGTTGGATGCGTACCTCCATTGATTTCTATTCTGAGCTAGCCTACACATCTCCCTGAAACCCCTACAGCCTACATCTTTTACTATCTGTGTGCAGTAGTCTAACCTAGGTCTGCCTCTTCTTCTCTTTTTCCTATCTCTGCTTTTAATATATTCCGCACTATTCCCTCATGCCGTAGTATGTAGCCTATCATCCTATCTCTCCTCTTTTTTACCGTTTTCCACATATTTCTTTCTTCCCCTACCATTTTTAAAACCTCTTCGTTCTTAACTTTGTCTGTCCATGATATCTTCATCATACGTCTGTAGCACCACATTTCAAATGCTTCTCACCTTTTTCTTGTCCACTTCTCCTACTGTCCAAGCTTCATAGCCGTACAACTTTTTCGACAACCAAAGATTTAGTAATTGTCAGTGTAACTGAACTAAAAGCATCCCATTCTAGATGTTTAAATATTTTTTTTTCTATTTAATGTGCATGTGAGAGGTTACCATTTAAATTACTTTACAGGGAAGTTTGCAAGGAACAATTATATTCTTACTTTAGTATTTTATGGTACTCTAAAAATCCTTCAGAATAATTTGTGAACTTATGAAAGTATTTATTATTTTGGTGAAAATTTTTGTACTATAAATTCTTCGGGCTATTTTGTAGAAATTATTGTTTTCGTCGGGAACTGGTTTTCCTTTATGGTGCAATATGTTTTTCTAATTAAGGGTTTAAAAAATATCTGTATGTATTATGGTTAATCCAGATAGTTGTAAATAAAATGTATACCTTGAGGTTCTCAATTTTTTTCTTTATGTGTGACCTACCCCACTCTACGATACTTTTAGCTAGCATGGCAAAATTCTTTCGCTTCTCCCTTTATTTTGTTACGGTACTCGGTGTGGACTACTGTTATTTTACTTACGGTACTTTACTTTCCTTTGGTCCACACGGATTACCGTAACAAAGCCTTTAGAATAATTAATGGTTAGATAGCAATGGGATTACCCATTCTTGCATTAACATAAAGATGCTCTTATACCATTACAAAATATTTAGAGAAATTTTACAGTTATGTTGAAACAAAAAAATGTAGTTATTGTTTAAACTGTAGCCGGACGGAATAAAATAATTTTTCTTGTCGACCCAACATATTGCTCTTTCCGACGTCCATGTATTTTCAAAAACATGCAGGAAACTTTTGCTCAAGTACCATACAAATTCTTTAAGAATTCTAGATCTTAACTGTATCCGAAAGCTGTCACACTTGCGTATTCCAGCTGTGCTGAAAAAAATGCCATCTGCAATTCGATTCTTTGCAAATCTCCATGCCAAAATGAATTCGTGTTTCAAAGATGTATGTTTAAAAAAACCGGCCACTTTATAATGTTGTTTAACCAATATCCAGTTAATCCTTCTATACAGTTGAATGTGCGTACTATTAATATTTTCTGTATCTTATTTCTGTTCATTTGAAAATTTGCATGGATTTCTCGCCAAGATTTATATACATAAATGGTATGTGCTGTAACCTGCTCTTGGCTTGCGAAAAGGGCTCTTTGCTGTCACGTGAAATATGCTTTTATTCTTTTATAATTAATTAGCAAATCACGTTTTATTATTTCAGGTATACCTTATAAACTGTCTCCTACTTGATTTTCGGATAGCCATATGTTGTTGCTAATAAAATCTGTAATTGTTTTATAATTACTTTTTGCCCACCAAAAGTGGAGGTGTTACTGTTTTTAAAAGTCTACTCCAGTCGGAATACTTTTAATGTCATCTTCAAACCTGGGAAAATTGGGATACTTTGTTGGTACATCATTCCAGGTGTATATTAGAGATCTAAGAAAGGGATTTGCATTATAATAGTTCATTATAATTTTACTCCTATAGCACATTAACAGTCGTCATAACACATTGAAAGGATTTAGTCTTTGCAGTTGGTGTTTTATCAACAGAGCCCATTTTTGACCATTGCAGCTCTATTCATTAAACAACAAACTAAAAATAGTCAAAAATATCCTGTTTCATTTTGAGATGTACCAATCCGAGACCGTCTTTTTCTATCAGTAAATATAAATCTCTCGCTTTTACTCAGTGCTTGTTACTCCGCATGAAGCCAGTAAATGTCTTCTGCAAAATATTAAGGTGATCATCAGTAAAGAGTAAAACCTGCATATAATGCCAGATTTTTGGAGCAATGTATCGGTTGACAAGAATTTTTTCCCAACAAGTGAAATATCCGAAAAGCGATGTTTCCACAAGTGCAACAATCGATTCAACTTAAGAAGTAGTTCTTCAACTGCAACCTCTGTATCCGCATTGATATTTCCAAACCGAATTCCAAGTATTTTGATAGATAGATAAATTTATTTGTACCCATCCAATGATGGCAAATATCACAGTATCAATATACAGTAAAAATTACACTTGAGTTAAAATATAAAATTAACTACAGCAAGTGTAGTTTGTTATTTACAAAATTGGTCACCATAAAAGTATACATAAATTGAAATGGGGTGATTAATGTGTACAAAGTTAACATATGAGCAGATTAAAAACATAAATATGTAGATATAGTAAAGCAACCTATTTTTAATGATGAAGATTGTGGTACTATGTGTTACTTTTAAAACAATAGGTTATCCTTAATTAACTTAAATATAATAATACTAAAACAACGTCAAGTTAGTATTATAAACTAATGAACTAATGATTTGGAAATATGATGTCTATTGATGAACATTTAAAGCCTAACAGTGCATCTGTTATATTCGCCCACGTACCAACCCAAAAACCTTTAAGTTTAGCAATATTAAGATTTGCTCTGGACAGTTCACTATACACTTGGAAAGCTTTTTGCAGTTTTTCAAAATCACTATTTTTTATGTAAATATCGAAACGTCATCGACATATGCACTTGTCACCAGTTTTATTGGCTATAATGCTATAGAAAGTGGGAAACAATGAAGGAAGTTTCTAATGTGATTTAAGAAAGGTTCTAAGGATAGAATAAACAACAGACCTGAAAGTGGACAACCTTGACCCACACCTTGAAGATGTTTTATAGAGCTTGTAAGAAGCGATACTATTCTTATGTAATATAGCATTGTTGTATAAGGTTTTAATAAACATAATAAAATGTGATCCAGATCCCATTGCTGCCAGTAATTTAAAGAGGTAATCATGCTTAACACTGTCATATGCGCCTTTTTGATCAAGTCTAATGATCACAAGAGATACTTTATGTTCATGTGCTTCTGAGATCACATCTCTATGTAAGCATAATGCATCGTATATAGTTCTATCACAAACTGAATAATTCTGGTCCATACTTACAAAGTGACTGATCACACTCATAATCCTTCTAGCAATACATTTGGATAAAATCTTGTAGTCTACATTCAAAAGGGATATTGGCCTCCAATTGTCAATATGCAGTAACCATTCGTTATTTTTCGGTAATAAACTGATGACTGCGGTGATTGTAGACTTTGGTAGTGCATTACATTGAAAGGTTTCAATAAATATAGTATAATAAGGTTTTCGGATTTCATCCCAAAATTTTATATAGAATTCCACAATTAAACCATTTATTCCAGGAGCCTCGTTTTTGTTTAGAGATTCCAAAGCGGTTGTGAATTCTACAGAAAAGAAAGGTTCGTCTAGTTCACGTTTGCCCTTCTCTTCAAGTCTCGGTAGCAAAGTCTATGTCTGAGGTATTATCTGTCGTTAAAGTTTTTGCACTGTAAAGTTGTTTAAAATGCTTCCTAACATGCTTACATAGTTCTAATGAACTATTTATTCTTTCTTGTCTACGTCTAATTCTTTTAAAGATGTATGATTGCTTGAAAGATCCCACTGCATTACTGGCCTATCGGCATTATATAAACCTTTATATTTCTTTTGCAAGACATTTATCAAAGTTTTGTTGCAGTATGCTTGTTGGATTTCCTTTATTATATTATGGATATTCTTTGTATCGATGACAAAAAAACTTTGAGCAAGTGCCTCTTTGCAGCTAATTTGTTCAGGTCTTAAAATTATCGTTCCAGCTTTGTCTTCGTTGTCTATCATACTGGATTATTATATGTTTGATATTGATCTTTAAGTTATCTCATAGGTACAACATTTAAAATATTAGACTTTTTCTTGTTGTAGAAAGGATTTACTACGCCCAAGGTCCCGGGTTCGAATCCCGACACGGTCCGCTTGAAAAATGTTAGGCGAGCATTTTTCACAAAAATACACCCTCGTTCGGATGAGAGGTAAAATGGAGGTCCCGTGTGTGAGTGTTGTCACGCACGTTAAAGATCCCTACCTTGCTTGGAACAGCAAGGGTTCGGCAAAATTCCAAATTTTCCAGGTAAAAAAAACTCGCCTCCTGGCCAATGTAGTACCTTCGGGTGGAGCATTGGAAAATCACATGTAATGTAGAAAGGATTTCACGCTGTTGACAAAATGTGGATCATTTAAAAGGATGTTGTAGAATTTCCAGTATGGCAAACTGTTTACAGAGTTCTGTAAACTTATTTTTGAAACTAGCAACACTGCTAGATGGTCTGAAAATGTAGCTTGTACTTTGATAGAGGATAATTTCCTTATCAAACTTTCAGTGCAATAAATACGTTCTAACCGCGAGGCAGACGTAGGCGTGACAAAAGTGTATCTGCCTTTAAACTTATTAAACACCATCCAGGCATCACATAAGTTAAATTTTTGTTATACTCCATTCTGAATGGATCTGCACCTTGAAGAAGTTCTAAAATACTAGAATGGGTAGAATGACTTGTGTGTTTCAGTGAGCTAAAGAGCCGAACTAGAGGTTTAACCAAATTAGTGCGATCTTTAGTGAGGAACCAGACTGAGACAGGTTCCTGAAAGAGGGCAACAGCTTTTTCGATACTTAGAGTGGCAGAGACCATAGGGATCGGCATGGCATTCTAAGACACACTACTGCAATGTGGAAGGCAATGGGAAACCACCACATTACCTCCCAAGTACACTGCATACAGAAATTGTTATTAAAAATGATGGCATCCTTTGGGATAAAAAATTCCGGAGATAAAATAATCCCCCATTCGGATCTCCGAGAGAGGACTACTTCGAGGAATATGATCCAAAAGTACAAAAAAAAATTCGTGAACATTCTTCGAGTCGGAGCGTGGAATGTCAGAAGTATGAAGCAAGTAGGTAAGCTAGAGAACCTGAAAATTAAAATGGATAGGTAGGCACTAGACATAGTAGGGATCAGCGAAGTTCGTTGACCAGAGGCGGGGGATTTTTGGAGTGGAGACTTCAGGGTAATTCATACAGAATCAGAGGAAGGAAGTTCGGGTGTGGGGATAGTTATGCGAAAAAAGATAGAACAACGTGTAGAAAACTACTTACAAAAGAACGAAAGAGTACTCATGGTTAGATTAGAATCTAAACCGGTAAATACGGTAATAATACAAGAATACATGCCCACCGCTAGCTACAGTGAGGAAGAGGTAGAGGCGATCTACAAAGATATCAAAAACATACTAAAATACATAAAAAGACATGAAAATTTAATAATTACAGGGGATTTTACTGCAGCGATAGGTGAGGGTAGGGAATGAGCGGTAGTAGGTTTATTTAGTTTGGGCAATAGAAATGACAGAGGAAATAGGCTGGTAGAATTTTGCGACAAGAACAATTTAACCATCACAAACACATTATTTCAACATCATGCTAGAAGACCACATACGTGGAAGATACCAGGAGATACAGGAAGATATCAAATAGATTACATTATTGTTAGGCAACGGTTTAGGAATCCAGTGAAAGACTGTAGAAGCTACCCAGAAGCAGATATAGATACTGACCACAACATCGTAATTATGAAGGCCGCTTTTAAGTTTAAAAATTTGAAAAAAAGAAACAGAAAAAGACACTTTCACTTTGAGAAACTAAAAGATAAAGCTATCCAGGAAAGATTTGAAAAAAAGTCAAATGAATTGCTGAAAGATATCGAGAGAATTTCTTATACTAAGAAAGTAGAAACAGAATGGATAACATTAAATCCCACTTAGACATGAGGGTCAGAGGTATTCTGGAGTATACACAAAAAGAATATAAAAAACGATGGATACCAAAGGATATCCTGAATTTAATAGAAGAAAGCTGAAAATACAAATATAGATAATACGAAACAGGAAAACAAAGATACAAAACCGTAAAATAGGATATTATTCGTAAATACAGGAGAGCTAAAGAACAAAGGATTGACGAAAAGTGCAAAGATATATGAACTAAGATGAAAATAGGAAAGACAGACAAAGCATACAAACTAATTAGAATTAATTTGAGGGATATAAAACCAAATAGCAAAAACATAACGGACGCGGGAGGAAACGTCATTATAGAAAATGTAGAGAAAGTGATAAGATGCCAAGAATATATACGTAATTTATATGCAGGGGAGTAACTAACAGCATTAGAACAGGAATCGGACATTGAAAATGATGACTTGGGATATTCTATACTTAGAGATGAGTTTGAATTAGCATTAAAGGGTCTGAAAAATTATAAGGAGCCGAGTACAGATAAGGTGCAAGCAGAAACTCTAAAAGTCATTAAACAAACAGTAACAGAACCTCTCTTCCAACTTGTAAGCTATATGTATGAGACAGGCGAGATACCCAAAGATTTCAAGCGTAACATCATAATAACTATACCAAAAAAAAGCGCACATACATGTGAAAATTTTCGAACAATAAGTTTGACAGCACACGTTTCAAAAATATTAACTAGAATTGTACAAAGACGAATGGAAAAACGAGCTGAAGAAATACTAGGAAAAGATCAATTTGGGTTTAGGCGAAAGAGGGGAACACGAGAGGCTAGTTTAGCTCTGAGAGTGATAATGGAGAAAACAATAGAAAATGGAAAAAATGTTAGAAATACTAAAAAAGATTGGAATGAGTTATAGGGACAGATGAATAGTACATAGCTTATACAAAGAGCAAACAGTTGTTATAGAATTATAGCAGGAAAGTAGAGAAGTAAATATTAGGAAAGAGGTGAGACAGGGATGTGCTCTATCCGCATTAATTTTTAACCTGTACATTGAAGAGGCAATGAATGCTGTCAAATGCAGGAAGACATTTGGAATTACTATGCAAGGACAAAAAATCGATATGCTTAGATTTGCAGATGATGTAGCGGTATTAGCATCTAGCAAAGAAGAGTTAGAAGCTGCTCTTAATAAAATGAAAACAGTTCTAACAGAGAGATACGGTATGAAAATTAACAAAAATAAAAATAAAGTTCTAGTATGCAAAAGAGGGGAAAATAAATCAAAATCAAGAATACAAATAGGTAAGGAAAACTTACAAGGGGTTAAGGATTTCTGTACCTAGGAAGCCAAATAACACAAGATGGGAAAAGCACAAAAGATATAAAACAAAGATTAGCACAAGGTCGTGCTACATTTAACAAGAAAATGCCACTACTGTGTTCAAAGACAACAAACATAGAAACAAGGAAAATATTGCTTAAAAAATGTGTGGAGCACAGTACTGTATGGCTGTGAAACCTGGACAGTAGGAAAAGCGAACAAGAAAAAGGTTGAAGCCTTTAAGATGTGGCGCTACAGATGTATGATGAAAATATCATGGACAGGCAAAGTTAAGAACAAAGATGTACTACAAATGGTAGGGGAAAAAAGAAATATGTAGAAAACAGTAAAAATAAGAGAGAAAGAATGATAGGCCACATACTAAGACATGAGAGAATAGTACAGAATATATTAGAAGCAAAGATAGGAAAAAGGAAAAGTAGAGGTAGACCTAGGTTAAGCTATTGCACACAGATAGTGAAAGATGTAGGATGCAGAAATTTCAAGGAAATATGTAGGCTAAGTCAGAATAGAAATCAGTGGAGGTATGCATTCAACCAATCCCAAGAAGGAAAAATTAATGACGAAAAAAGAACTGTCCTTAAACATAATGATTATTATAAACAACTACATGTATTGGTCTTGCAATATTCTCAACTAATGTTAATTGTTCGAAAGGATTTACTGGAAAATTATTAATACGGCAATTAGAAAACAATAGAAGGGGAATCGAGATGTATATAGGCTGTTGTAGGAATTTCAGGGAAGTGTGTAGGCTAACTTCAAATATAATAAGTTGAGGTACGCGTCCGACCAGTTTCAAGACAGAAAACCTAATGACGAAAAAATAAGTGCACCTAAATCTGATGATTATTATAAACAACTACAGGTGTTGGTTGTGAAATATTTTCAACTAATGTTGATAGTGCGTAAGGATATATTAGAAAAACTATTAAATCAACAAATGTTCAAGTGCAGAGGGAACTTGGCAGCCAAAGGCTGCTTACCCCCCTTCGCATATCACTGAATATCGAGGAAATAGGGTCTATAACTGTAAAACAATAGAAGGTGACCGAACTGCATCCAACAAGAAAGAACAGCAGCTATAATCAAAGACAACAAACAGAAACAAGAAGAAAATTGTTCAAAGCATATGTGTGGAGCACAGCACAGTACGTCTATGAAAAAGGGGCAGTAGGAAAAGCAGACAGAAAGAGATAGAAGCCTTCTGGAATGTTGTGCTTCAGATGTATGAGGATGGTAGCATGGATAGACAAAGTTAATAACAAATACCTCATAGAAATAATAAAGAATAAAGATATCTGTGGAAAATAAAAAAAAAGAGATATAGAAGGGCAGGATACGTTCTAAGGCATTTTTGGGGAACAGTACGAAATATATTACAAAAAGAGGTAGATGTAGTCCGAGATCAGACTTTCACATGCAGATAATGATAGATGCAGACTGTGCAAATTTCAGAGAAATGTGAGGGTTAGTTCAGAATAGGAAACAATGAGGGTGCGTGTCTAACCAGTTCCAGGACTGAAGACCTAATGATGATGATGATACATTTGCTAGTTTTTTTGCTACATTAATTTGGGCTACGTGAGAGTTTAGTCGATCAATGGATGGCTGTATTTCTTTTGCTTTTAAGGTATCATACCGGAGGTAAATGCTAATTAT
Organism: Platerodrilus igneus; assembly: GCA_036346225.1. Lineage (NCBI taxonomy): Eukaryota > Metazoa > Arthropoda > Insecta > Coleoptera > Lycidae > Platerodrilus > Platerodrilus igneus. The sequence goes on from JARFIW010000803.1 coordinate 918,651, forward strand.
GTGCCATGTGTAATTTTCTAAACAAAATGATACTAATTGTAAATACGATTCATACAATATCTTATGCGTTAGGATATTAAGTTGGCATTAGAAAATGCCCTATACTTACAATTAGAATAATTTAGGTTCAGTACTAAGTCAACGCTAGTTTCTTGCAACAATGCAACGTCGGGAGAGTTTTTCAATAGAAAATCAATTAATTCGTAGCATTTTTGATCGCTCCAAATGCTTTTACTATTGAGTGTTAGGACATTTAGAAAATTGATGTGCATCTTTAAAAAATATGTGTTGGTATTTGTTATATAATTTGGTATTAATAACAACTAGGGATAATCAACAGGCTTCCTAAAAAATTATACTTTTTTGAGAGTCCGTTAAGGAATTGATCGAATCCGAGACATCAATGTTAGCAGTACACAAATCCTTAGTTATTGATATTATTAAGCATTTAATTCGTTCTCTCAATGTTCATACTTTGCATACTGTTTTCGCGTCTTTTATTATTTCTAACAACTCCTCTATGTTATCGGTGTATTCCTTAGCAATGCTAAGCGGTTGGTCACTCCCCTTGACTTCATTCAGAAAGTCTGTGAAGTGAACGTAGTCAAGTTTTTGTTCCTTTTGTTGCGATATAACTTCTAGCTCCACTAGGTTATTATAGTTTTCGAAAATATTATCTACTCTCATTTGCTTTTTAGTCTGTTTTTTGATACGTCGACTTTTTGGTAGCTCGTAGGTACGTTTGACGTCAGTATCATTACTCGACAATGGTAAATCAACATGTCTAAACTCAGTAACATCAACTAATTGGTTTGATATCACACTGTCAACTTCTAAAGCAGGATACGCTGCTGCAGAACTCTACAGTTGTTAGTGTAGACCATGGGGATCTTTTACCTATACTGCTTTCTTGAATGTTAAGTACCTCTGGGTATAATTCACTATTTTGATTTGGGCACTTTGATGAGATATGTCCTGTCTTTTGCACAAGAAACATTTTCATCAGAAATAGTCTATATTCATCGCTATCATACATAAAAACAATAGTTTCAGGTGTTTGATCTTTGTCATCTCCAATCTACACCTGCTTTCTAAAGCTCATAATGTGTCGGTATTCGTTTAAGCCAAGACCTGCTCCTATGAACGATAACGGAGATAACAATTTAAAACCACGTTGCTTGAAAGCGGTTTTAATAAAGATATGAGGTATGTATGGTGACACGTTAGATAACACAATGCGCTTTGAAAAGCAGATTAATTTACGTGCTAATAGAAATACATCATTAATATTAACACCGCCATATTTGGTAATAAACAAAGATGCTAAATCCCCGCTTGATAAATAAATGCAAATGCGATTGTTTGACATCTTAGATACAAATAATACGCTTCTAGGAGAAACAATCTTACCGGTAGCTATAACAAATTCTTTAACAGGAATTCCCTCGACAGCTAGAAATATGATGACCTGATCCTTCTTAGGAAAGACAGCTGTTTTATTACATCCAAAAATAAGTTGTCTAGTCTAACTGGTTGATTTTCTGAACTGTTAGTTTCCAATTCATGTGAACAATAAGTACATCATTTGTAGCATTTCTGCTATCAGAAACACCTACATGTGATTTTCCAATGCTCCACTCGAAGGTACTACATTGGCCAGGAAGCGAGGTTTTTTTTATCTCGAAAATTTGGAATTTTGCCGAACCCTTGCTGTTCCAAGCAAGGTAGGGATCTATAACGTGCGTGACAACACTCACACGGGACCTCCATTTTACCTCTCATCCGAACGAGGGTGTTTTTTTGTGAAAAATGTTCGCCTAACATTTTTCAAGCGGACCGTATCGGGATTCGAACCCGGGACATGGGAGTAGTAGTCACACACATACCACTACGCCACGGAGCCGCCTTACCAGAAACACCGCTTGATAATGGTACTGGTTCGCTTATTGTGGTTTACATCTACATATATTTATTTATAAACAGACGGTAATATGACATTGAAGGGGGAAATGGCTATGGCAGGGATAGCCCAGATATATTTATCACCACATAGCATTACGATGTAAGGCGAACGTAAATGTACAAATTATTCAAATAACTAACTTTAACATGAAGATTAGAGAATAAAATTACCAAAATTCCTTTGCTCTTTACACTAACTATTTACAAAAGCACTTTAACAACAGTATGCACAATGTAGTTCAAAAGCAATTTTATATTAATCACACAACTTTAACAAAATACACAAAGCACTGAAAAATGTGTCTTCACACTTCGACGGCTTGTGTGTGTGTATGTGTGTGCATATGTGTATATGTATGTGTGTGTGCATGCATGCATGCATATGTGCATGTGTATGTCTGTGTGTGTATGTCTGTATGTATATGTATGTGTGTGTGTACACATGTGTGCATATGCACATGCATGCATATATGCATGTGTGTGTGTGTGCTTGCTTGTATGCATATATGGGTGCATGAGTGTGCTTGTGTGTGTATTTATACCCGTGTTACTTAAATAGTTATATTTATTTCTTTAATATCACAATCTAATAAATACTAGAACCAATTACAAGAGTGAGTAACAGCTAGGTAGGTATATATATAAAAATAAGTAAATTAGTATTATATAGGAAAAGCGAGTAATGGCTGGATAAAAATGGGCACTGATAGTTAAAACACATGATTAAATACACAATCTTTAATGGCGAGGGCAGAGCTGTGGAAAATCTCAATATTGTCTTGAACAGCGGCATAAATCCTACAGATTTGATAAAGAGGAGAAAATTTCAGTACATTAGTGCGAGGAATAGGATTAAAAATGCAAAAAAGATGGCGAGAAGATAGACAAGAAACAGTAAAAGAAACAAGACATAAAAAATCCAGACAATTAAATGTGAAAAGGATATTGTAGAGAAATATCAGAGAATATACCAAACGTCTTGCACTCAAAGACTGGACATTAAAAGTTAACATAAGAATAGCGTTGGAATAACCGATAGGTGGGTAGAATCCAATATACCGAAGCATTATGATTTTTAAAAATCTTCTCTGTAATCAGTCAATTAGGTGTATATAAGTAATATAGTGTGGGCACCATATAATGCAAGCATACTCAAGACAAGACCGAATGTAGGCATTGAACAACAGAACAACTGCTGAGGGCTTACTAAAACCAACAGAATTGCGAATGATGAACCCCAGAGTTTTATTGGATCAGCATATAAGATGCTGTATATGTTCAGCAAAGATAAGCCTGCAATCAAATTACAGTCCGCAATCTTTAATATGTTGGGGGTGCTGCAGAATACAGCCGTCGATAGAATAGTCATAAATTTATGGGGTATGAATTCAAGTGGAAGTCATAACAAAACATTTCTTGAATTCAGAGCGTATTTGTTCAGAACATGCTATTTTTTAAGTCTGTCAAGGTTAGCTTGTAGAATCATAGTCCCTATGTGAGGTTATTTTAGAAAACAGTTTAAGATCATCAGCATATAATAGATAATCCACGTTAAAGATGTCACTAGTGTCATTGATGTAGATTATGAAAAAAAGGGGACCAAGTATAGATCCTTGGAGAATACCTGATGGGACATGAAATAATTTGAATGAATAATCACTGTACTCAACATATTGTTTACGATGAGCTAGATAAGATACTATTAAAAGTATCAAATCATTAGAAAAACCAATCATGTCAAGTTGATAATGCAGAATAGTGTGAGATATCCGGCCAAAAGTCTTAGAAAAGTCCGTATATATATATATATATATATATATATATATATATATATATATATATATATATATATAATGTCAACTTGGAAAGGTGGCCAATGGTATCAGCTATAAACTGAGTGATGCGAAATAGATTAGTTGTAGTAGACCTACCCTTTATAAAGTCATATTGATTTATGTCTAATCTGTTTTTGACCTAGTCAAATATATATAAAGGAAGTATGATTTCTAAAATCTTACAAAAGTTGCAGATTATGGCAATCAATCGATAAATATTGATGTCAGTTCTATCTCCACTTTTGTGAAGAGGCGTGATTCTAGATAATTTCCAAACAGCCGGAAAAGTTTTTGATTTTAGGACAAGATTAAATAAAAAAGATAAATGATGAAGAAATATATAAATGCAATCATGAATAAGAAAAGCAGGTATATAATTTGGACCCGTAATCATATTAGACTTTAAGCTTTTTATTGCATGAAGAATATCCTTTTCAGTAATGTGTTCAATAGAGACTGGAATGAAATTATGTAGAGAATGCGGCTTGTTAGGTGTATCATGTTCGAGGCCAGTATCAAAGACATTATAAAAGAACTCGACAAAAGTGTTTGCTGTATCATGTCCTTCGGTATACATGTTACCATTGTTGTGCATAATAGCTTGATTAACCAAAGGGATACGTTTATGAGACAAATATCACCAAAACCTTTTAAAGTGCTTTTTAATATTAGCTTCAATATTAGATATTTTGGTTCTAAGTAATTAATACCGATCATAGATTGTTGGATTAAGAGATTTCTTATATTGTTTCCAAAGTGAATATTTATGTTTGAGCATTTTGATAACGTTTGCCAAAAACCATAGAGGATAGGCATTTTTAGTACGAGATGCTTTAGGAATACAGAACTCGAATACTTCATACAGTCGAGAGTTGAAAAGTATACATACTGCATCAATATTTGTGAACTGTTTTAGATCATCAAGTTGCACTACAGAAATCACAGTATACAGTTGTAGATTGGTTTTATTAAATTTATAGGTCTGTGTACTGGAAATGTCAAAAGATGCTTTGAGTTCCATATGAACAGAGGGTATTATTGTTAAAGATGGATAATGTTTATCCCCTGTTAGTAAAGGAAAGTTGGCTCTGCGAACAGTGCAATAAATTGTACTTAGGACAAGATCCAATAAACGAACATGGTAGTTTAAGATTTCATTATATTGATGTGGGCAATAAAAATTGCAAAAGGAATCCAAGCAGGTTAAGGTGAGTAGTAAAGATAGATTTATACATGAACTGGGGTATATTGAAATTTCCAATAAATAAGATTTCTGGTTAATAACTACATTCGAGTTAGATTAGTCCATCAAACAACGAATGATAATCGGCAGATGATAAGTTGGGAGGAATGTATATAACAAATATGTTTAATTGTTTTCGATGTGAAGTTACTTTTACTTTAATACCCAATACATATATAAGTAGATGACCCATAAGAGTTGAGTCAACATTAATTCTGCACGTGTTAAGACAGTCTTAAGCCGCAATTAGCACCCTACCGCCTCCTTTGATATGGATGATAACACTATGATCTGAACGATACACTTTGAATGCCTCAGGAAAAAGTTCACTATCATATACACTGTCACTAAGCCATGTTTCCGTGAACGCAAACAGTTGGTATTCTTTGCTACATACCAGGATATTATTAAATACACAATAAGTTTTACTGTTTAAACCATGCACGTTCTGATAATAGATAACCAGGTTTGGAGAAGAGTGGTTCAAATGTTCGTAATGAGATTTCTTTGATTGCTACCAACTAAGTAAGTTGGACTTAAGTTCATCTAATTTGTTTTTATATATTAGATAGATGTAATTCCATGCAGTATGATCTATATTATAACGTGTACTGTTGGCAATTCTATTCACTGGAGCATTAATACAGTTACCACATTTAAGTTCAGTCGTCTGGCATTACGAAACATTATGTGGGAGAGAGCAACGTGGACACATTTTGGGCCTGTTGCAGTTGGTTGAGAAATGGTTGAAACTGCAACAATTATAACACTGCTTCAATTTCAGTGCATCAAACACTGGACAGTAGTCATATCCAATGCGAATAAAACCATTATTAATGATGCTACTGTAGACGACAAAGTCAGTTTGAATGAGACACTGATAAGAATTTTTATTTTTTAGCAAGGTGCAACATCTAATACTTGTATGATAGCTGCTTAGTCAAGTATGTCTGGGTTCTGTGAGACTATAAAGTATTTGATATCGTCGGGCGTATGCTTTTCTGTAAATGCTAAAATACGTAGGCGAGAGTGTAGCTTAGCAGCATCTCTGACAGTGAACATGTCAGGCAGATTATTAGCTATAAGATTCTTAAGTTTTGTAGCTTCTTATGTATTAGGGCACTCAACGACTAGTCCACCATGTTTAATGGTCCTCATCTTATGTATACGATGCCATTATCAGCTGGATTAGCTTTGCGTGATAGTACAGCTTTGGTAGCAGCATTACTCTGGGAAGGATCTTTCGGTTTCACAAGCACTGTACGTCTAGCAACAGCGGACACATAGTTTATATTTGACAAAAATGAATCAGATTAAATAGTAGAATGAATATTCAGTAGTTTGTCATCAGAACTTTGGACATACTAGGTATCAGTATAGCATTGATTTGATCACAGGTAATGGATGGAGCTATATCACTAGAATTCTTTGGTGATGTGATTATGGGTTGAAATTCTTTAATCATCTGAAAAATCTGTTGTACCGCAGTATCAAGTTCCAAAAGTTTAGTGAATATACTACTTCTATCCTGTTTGCAATCTAGACAGTTAAATACTAACATTCTATCTTTAAGTGGGATGGCCCTTATTTTGGTAGGACTGATATTACCACATATTTTGCAAATGTTTGAACATGAATCACACGAATAGCCAAATGTTTCCCCATTTGGCGGTTTAATAACATTTGCATTTATTAATTCATTACATTTGAAGCAATGCGTTATCATGCATATGGTTGATAAGGCTAACCAGCTGTGATAAATTATAATATAAATTGTATACTTAAATTTCTAGTTTCAGGCAGATTACACAACAACCATAAAATGCCAGAGAAAAAGTTACAACTTAAAAGATGCACCAAAACTAGCTGGTTATGTGATTTCAGTTTATATCCATTAGGCCGATTAATAACTAATATCATCCACTGTTTGTGTTTAAATGTTTAAACTACATTTGCAAGTTAGATGTAAAAAATGGCCTTATGACTCTAATCTTGCTTGTGTATATGTACATTAATGATAATAGATATGTTGCTACACTACACTATATATAATAAAGACTCAATTTAATTACCTCAACCTAAAAAAGCCACACTTTCAAAAAGCAAACCATCAATTATTCAGTTCAAGTATGCTTTATCTGATAACAATCCAACTTAATAATAAAAGGGCGTTTGGAGGAAAAAATACGTATAAACCTTGAGGGATGTAAAAATATAATACAAAGATACCTTTACAGAATGAAAAATCATTTAGAAAACCTGTTAAGTTAAATCCCCACAATCAATCCATTTCTACATCCTTTATATATCAATATTTAGTTCTAACTACTTCGTTTACTTCTTATTAAGAAGCGCCTCCTAAAATTTCACTTATTTGACTTCACGCGTTTTATGTTATTTCAGATCATAAAAAATTTCCATTTAACAAGTTCGATTACCTTCCAATTGAAATGATTACTTATTTAAGAGTAGTATAACACGGCGGATTCTGCAACAAACCGGCTTTGTGTGTAATTTGTGGACTTTAGGAGGTTCTGGGGGTGCAGCGCCGGGGCTCCGGCGGCGGGTGTCTTTGGTGGTCGGTTGTTTGCTTATTGAGGAGTGTAGAATGGAGTTCCCTAGGGTTTCGCTGTCGGTTTTACTCTCGTCGTCGTCGCTGTGCACCATTAGATAATTGAATACTTGAGAACGGAGATTTTAGGTTAAGCAAAATTTCAAATAAACGAGTCTCATAACATAATCATTTTCAAATGATGAGTGCAGAACGAGGCTTCCTAGGACTTCGCGAATTTAGAAAATAAAATGTGGTGAAGAATTTGGATTATGACATAATGATTCTCAAATGATGAATGCGGAATGGGGTTTCCTAGCGGGTACTGAACGGGGCTGCGCCCCATTAGATAATTGAATACTTGAGAACGGAGATTTTAGGTTAAGCAAAAAGTGCACATGGTAAAGAATTTATATGAGTCATGATTTATAATCATCATACATAACTTTTAGCTCGGGGGCCCCCGTAGTACTACACCTTCACACTCGAGGGCCTCAGTTTCAAGAATTATTTTTGTATTAAATATAAAATATCATATAATATTTAAAAAGAACACACACTTTAATGTTTTATTTTCAAAAATTACATTTTTTAATTGTCTTTTTTTTTTTGGAGTGGCGGTAGCAGATTCCTCTTTATTCAATTTTCTTGTTTTAGCGTTGTCATCACCGTTCGAGTCCTACTAATTTCAGAAAAATTCGTCAGTAATAAATATTATATATTATTTTCACTTACCGGCATACATTCACTACATCGTAATGAATTCATGTTTTCATGCAGTTTGATTAATTCACTGCAGAAACAAAACATTTTTTTACACAGCTGGCAATACTGTATGCTGTACATTTCAATATAATACCAGTAACTATCTACACCACAGCTGAATACTTAATGTGACCGAGGTTTTTCTAATTATGGTTTGAATAAAATAGAGATATGTATGTAAATCATGCAAAAACCAGTAAAGTTTTGGTGTGTGTCATTATTTGTTCATGAGGAAAGACCAAGGTTGTATGCAGTGTATTAATGTGAAGAATTTACATAAATAATTGATTTAATCATCATGTATTAACTTTTATAGCTCAAAGGTATAGCAGCTTGTTTTCTTTTGCGTCACTCTCAAAAATAGAACTTAATAATAACTTTTATTCTTATTAGCAGCAATCACAATTATTAAATAAGAATTAGAAATATGTGCTCTTATTTTTATTAACTCATTCTAAAAGTAAATAATTAAAAATAACATTATCGTCAGGAAAATATTAATTCAATAAATTTAGTAATTCTTGGTTATTTGATGTGGATTGCAATGTTGCTGCAGGAGGTGGTGGCGGATGGGACACCGCTCCTTCTGTATATCGCATATCACAATAATAATAAGAAAAAATGAAGTTAAGTTTTATTAAATAGTAACAAATTTCAGTAATACATGTAAAGGAAATTGGTTTATAGAAGTAAATATTTTTTTCATATACTTACGGATTCAGGAGTCTCAACAATCTCCCCTTAGCCACAGGCTTTGCATACCACGGAATTCCCGTGGTATTTGCGCTTCATGTGATTACTGTTGGTTTCATTTTACATCGGCTAATATTTAAACTGTTTATATATAGAATGCTTAACCTTAATGCGACTTTTTACTTACAATGCATGAAGAATAATTTATACAACTATACAGATATGTTACAATGTTAAATTCCAAGTATAAGTGAAAATTTTAAATTTTTAATGTTTATTGCTTAAAAACATGAATAATGAATAATTTTATACAACCAGATTGGAATGTTTCAACGCCAGATTGCAAAATATGAGCGCATAATATTACTTCAGTTGGTAACTAGAGTAAGAGGTATGTTTATCTTTCTTCCACTTTTTTTCCATCTGGCACGGTAACTGCAATAGCGCTGTAGAAATTAAATGCAAATAATGAATGAGGATAAGTTGTGCTCTTACAAATACTGTATAGCACTTATCTCCTACTAACCCACTCACGAGTATTATTAGTGACACAAGTGTGAAAGGATGCCTTTATTTCAAGTAATCAATGATTCAGAATGTCATTTTCATGTGGAATATATTACGCAAGTTTAAAATGTTGTATGATGGATAGCAATTGTTGTATATGTAATAATAAAGAATGTTTTTCTTAATTTATATATTATTGAACAGAGTACACTATTTTGAATCATTCAAATCACATAAAAACATACAATGTTTCATTATTAGAATGTTTTCACTAAATCCAAAACACTTCTATATTATGCATAAAAGTTCATTTTTTTAAAGAGATTTACTTGATTAACCACTACACATTCATTTACTTCCAGAATGTGAACTCATCGCTTTCACAAAGCATGTATTCAACATCATGTTTAGTAAGTTTTAAAAACTTTTCATCATTGTATACGACTTGTTCTAACTTGCAGTAGGTACCAAAGACTGATTCATCATTGTCACCGTTAACCCCAGAACATGACTGCCAACTTTAAATTTTATTTTCCGTATTACTGTCAAGGCATTACACATCGGTAAATATGTGGATTTAGTGAAGTCAGGCAACATATACAACCATTTGCATTTATCTCTAAGGTTAAATTGTTTGTATAGCAATTTTTTGACGGTCTGATTACTAGCATGACTATGGCAGATTTTTGTGCTGTATGTGGAATAATGATTAATGTTATGCTTATTGATTGATTTGCAAATTACCGGGCATGCATCTTTCATGAAAAATGGATTTCATTGCCCTGCAAACTTCGATTGCACTTTTTAATTTTAAAGGACATGCCCATAAATATTTTGAATAACAATCTATTACCACCAACACACACACACACACCTATGATTGGATTTTCCTTAATAATATTAATCAAATTCAACCGAATCACCTTGAAAGAGATAATCTCTGTGTTTAATAATCATACGTCTTTTAGGAGAATTTTTTCTGGCTGCTTTATACAATTCTTCAACAAAGGTGAGCTTCGACATTATATGGAAAGCGCACAATGATGGGGAACTATTAAGATTTTTTTTCTCTTGATTGGCGGCAGTCAGTCAGAACCGTTGTCATCAATAATATTAAGGACTGAGGCCTTGCAACGTTGCTCCTGTCAATTCTAATATTGGAGATGTCAAGCTGGTGTTGTTTATGCTGATGTTGGCATTGGTGTTGTTGAGGTTGAAGAGGTTAGCAAGGTTGGTGAGGTTGACCAGGTTGATGAGGTTGTTGGGGTTAATGTTGGTGAGGTTGACTTTGTAGATGTTGTTGTTGTTTATTATGTTGTTAATGTTGATATTACTGATGTTGGTGAGGTTGCCGAAGTGGGTGAGGTTCATGAGGTTGTTGATGTTGTTGGGGTTATGTTGATGAGATTGATGAGGCTGTTGAAGTTAGTGGGTTTGGGGTTCGATTACATCTTTTTGAACAACAGCAAGGAATAAGTTAGGACTAGTTGTTTGAAACAAAATAGGCATTAAACTTATTATGAGACATTTTTTAGAAACAATATCTTATTAGTCTTAAGAAATATGTATGTGTGTATGTATGTATAAAATAAACAAATAAAACACTACTTAGCGTAAATCTGTCGGTTAACATTATTCTTTAGTAAAAATAAGTTATTGGTTATATGTACAAAACCAATTTTTGAGTAGAAACACCCTAAATCTTCTAGGTTAATAACATTAAGGTGCGGAAATTCTTTTAATAACCATTACCGTTTTTCTATACCTTTAACACAGACATGTTCTGGTAAATATTGAGTCTAAAATATGATGGAGACAGCTATATGGTAAGTCACCGTCTTCCCACAATATCCCGTGAAAGTTTCTGCTTAGCCATACGTTTTGGCATTTGAAGCGAGCTGATAGCCGGTTCCAAGAATACAGTGGTTTCAGCAGATATGTTGTTGCAACTCCATTCGATAACGATTGGCCATTGTTGTCAAAATCGGCTGTAGGTGAAACACCACCATCTGACTTATTCATTGTACCCTCAATGTAAATTACGCTGTCCCATGGTAATGTATAAACATCATTTTCTATTGAAATCCGTATAACGTCGTTCTTCTCATACTTGGTATTGGAGTACGGTGTACGCGTATGTTTGTCGACATTGACGATGGTTGTATCAAATGTAGCACATTGCGTAGCATTTAAAATATTACTATCCATTTTAGCGACGTAGTACTTTGAGTCCTAATGTTTGCAGAAATTTAACGTTTTCCAGTGTTAATTGGTGCACTGGCATCATGCAACTGGCAAAGCTACTGACAATGCGTGCATTAATAGGTTTTGGTGGTTTATGCTCGTAGCGCAGAACCATCGTTTAAAGATGCTTTAAATAAAGTCTAATCGTGATGGTTCCCAATGAAAAGTGGTGAGATTACTGTTTTGATCGAGTATTTTAACAATGATGTGATCTATGGTTCGTGTATTAAGTGGCATATGGTGACGTTCATGGGGTTTTCAATAATCTTTTAGCCTGCAGCAAAACTGTAATAAAGAATTGATGCAAAATGTGTACAGGTTTGCTATTGCAATACGATCCTACCACTAGATTACATTCAATGCAGATAGAATTGATTGGAAAGACCTGTGCTGGATGGTCCAAAATAGCAGTAGTGAGAACCGGCAGCTTACGTTTCTCAAAACCCAGCAATGAAGCAAGTGAATTTGGTTGTGTAAAATCTACTATACCTGATGCTTTAATTTCTGTATGTAAACTGTTATTATTGACTCGAATATCAATGAGATAACGTTTGGATGAAGTGCGTTCACATGGATCGTTTAGATTACGTCGTACAAACTTATTAATATCTGCCACTTCATAAGTTATTTTTGGTAAAGTAAGCACAATGTCGTCAATGTAAAGTTTATTGTTCGCTTCCGTTACATTAAAAATATGTATCAAAGTTTGTAAGTCCAATAATGTATTCATGGTCATCTTCGAGAATAATTGGTAGGTTGATGGTTGCGGTGAGCGTAGATTCAGTTGCAATTAAGGTGAATGTGTACATGTTGAGGGGTTGACAATAAACTAACAACTAATCGTATTGGTCCTTGGGATGGGGGGTTAAAAAGAAAAACCCTGAAACACTTGCAAAATACGGTTTTTAATTAAACTCATTTTTACACAAAACAGTTAAAAATACAATAAAAATCAAATAATATATAAAGCGTTGTTAGAAACTTAACGGATGATTATTTTGCAGTAAAAATTTCAACACAAAGTACCCAAAGGTGACGGGGAAGCGGTTGAAATTGCTCATAATTATGATAGAGAATGCATGGTCCTGATGAGGTTAAGTATTTGATAAGTTTCCTAGGTGGTCGTAGGTTACTAGGGATGGAGCTGGACAGGCCCGACGCAGAAAAGTGACCGGCCCGGCCCGACGCAGAAAAGTGTCCGGCCCGGCCCGACTCGAAATGAAAACAGCCGGCCCGGCCCGAAATTTCGGGCCTCCCGACTTTCATTCAGTAAATGAGAAGATATTTTTCTCAGTTGTGTTCAACAAGTAAGTATTTCGCAATGAATTTTAGTGGCAACCAACATAAAAACTGTAACTCTAATTATGTTTATTTAATCCAATATAAACCAACGGCTATATAGCAGATATATTTAAAGCATTGTTGCTATCGGTGATGAATCTCTACAAATTCGCATTTTGAATCTGTTTTATGTGAGAGTTTTTTAGGTTTTAGATTTAATGGTATTCAAATTCATCTTAATCATCTTGTATAATTGTGCAAAAAGTTTCTAAAAATTTTAAGATATAATTTTGAGAGGTATGAAATTTTATTTGAGGATTGACAGGGAAAACTCTAACAAAACTTAATCAAAATTAATATAAAAGTTTTTAGTTTTTTTAATAAGAGTTCTCTAAAACAAACTGGAAACTGCTCAAACAAGTAAATTAGAATAAGTAGTAAATCACTTTCTGATGGTTGAATAGCGTGAGCGATAGGAACAAATGTGCGGGTACAAATTGGTGTAGGTAAGATACCTATTTGACATTTTAGTGAGGTAAACTTTCACCTTCGTTTAAATACAGTTGAGAAAGTTCAACAAACAAACATAGTACCACCACCTGCATCATAATCCCTGTGATATTATATAGAAGAAATATTATTATCTACCTGAGACCTGAAGGGTTGGACACCTCGGAGAAGCTATAACAGCTGTTGTTTTTATTCTAAATTTGTGTCATTGAATAAGTGTGAGCACATATATTATTTTTGGCATATATGCCAACAAAAATTACTTTCCCAAATTTTTTTTAGCAATAAAAAGTATATGCTTACAGTTAATTTGCAAAGAATAAAATATGTAGTTAACCCCAATAAACTGATTATGATAATGCAATTTTTTCCTCTTCATTGATGTCGATGTAAAGTTTAGTTTAGATGCCATTTGAAGACATCTTAACTTTTGTAGGTAATTTATATCTATACACAAACACTTTATTTTGAAATTTTAAATTCTTAATTATAAGAATCAGTAAATATTATGTTTACCTTTGACTGGTACATCTTTAGATTCTTCTGCTTATAAAGTGGGTCCTTACTGGGTCCAGTGTAGTCAGCATTTGCAAATAAAACTTTATATTCACTTTCATGAACTGATTTTAAACGAGGTTTTGAATGGGTGGTGCGTGAATATTTAATTTTGAATTCCACCCTGCCTTTTTTCTTTTTACACAACAAACAAGACGCAGTTTTTGTATCATTTGAAATAACACCAAACTTAAAAAATTGTTTAAATTTGCTGCAGGATATCGAACCGGTTGTCATATCAAAACGTAGGTTTGTTTAACTCTCAGCAGCACTATTACCACTTTCATTGGAATTATAATTAAGGTCTTTCACGCTATCGTCGCTATCAAAGTCTGGCATGATAGTTATTATATCAAACAACACTATCATATATGAAGTAGATAAAAATTATTTTATTTGTTATATATTTGTTATACTCGGTAGTCTATATACTATACTAGAAATAAGTGTTATTATTAAATTCAAATAACTTGGATCTGTACTGAAAATATTATGTACAAAATGTACTAGGAATTATAAGGAATGGGTACATTCAGCTTTTCGGCAAACTACCAATTTAGTGAAGATACGCAATGTTTTTAAACAATTTTACCACATTTTTAACTTGTAGCTATAAAACTATAAATTTAAACTACGAAAGCTGTTAAAGACAACATATGGCTGCAAAATTTGCGCATATAAAAATATAAAACAGGTGTATGATTTTATGGGGTGAGTAAATCAACAGGCAATTTTTGAAAAAAGGGTCGACAGTAAATCCTACAATAAATTGAAAATAGAAATTTGTTGCAAGAATGCATTGACATCGATTAGACTTCCATGTAAATTAAGTGTATGCTTAATGTACCTTATAACCTATCATAAATTTGTGTTCGCTTTATCTTCTCGTTCCTACTTCAAAGAATTTTACTAAAATTACCTACTTGATATTAGAGAGTTATTGCAAACTCATTCCAAGTACACTTTATTAAAAGTTTGCATCCAATTTAAAGGAGTGTTATTGCAAGTGTTTTTTCCTATATCTTTATTTTGACATATATGTTTAGTATTCTATATCTGTAGGTTATGTTTTAAAAATTAATAAAGAATTAATCTCTTTTGTGATAAGGTGACCTATAATACATGTTTAACTATATTGGAAAAGATCAAAAAAATTGTATTCACATAAAAATGAATCTTTTATTATTATTTGAGTCTTTCATTTCCCACTGACTCGATAACATTTGTATGTGTTGTTAAAATGTTTTCACGAAATACTCTTCGAGTTTACTTCAAGACACTGTTTTTACTTCTTTCCAAGCATATAGCATATCCGTTTTTAAAAGGATTTTTACACCTTACTTCGAGGAAAAACATTACAAAACAGCATTCTCGTATTTATATCCTTTTCATGTTATAAACTTGGACATTATATCTCTAAATTTAATTACAGAAACAACACTTCAGAAAGCCATTTAATTTCACAATATTTATACAGAAAGCAGACAATTAAATGTAAGTTTGTACGTTAGGCATTTGGTATTGTAACATGCCTTTTTGCTTATATTTTAGCATGTTACATTTGTGCTTGGCACTATTAGCATATAAATGCTTATATCTACATTTAAATATAAAATTACTCTCTTTATTATATAATAATATTTTCTATAAGAATTTATCTCGCACAATCCTGGATTATTAGTTTTAATCCACAAGTTCCTAATTTGTTAAATAAGTACAAATAATTATATCTATATGAAATTTTTCTATTGGTTATTTCTGAAGTGTTTATTCTAAAAGAACAACTAGTGTGGTTCTAAGTCTGTATTATAATTATATCTATATGAAATTTTTCTATTGGTTATTTCTGAAGTGTTTATTCCAAAAGCACAACTGATGTGGTTCTAAATTCTGTATTATTGAGAATAATCGCTAGAGATCGTCCATCCCGAAGATGGCCAAAAATAATTTATTTGAAGTGTCAAATTTTCATTTCTCTTGTGATATCTGATTGCTTATCTGGCACTGTTGAGCATTTTTGATTTGAACTTCTACCTTGCCTCATGTGCTTACCTGGTATGTAAATTTTCTAATCATAAATCCTAAATTAACATTTAAATATAATTCTAGATGTGTTGTATAATGGATAAAGAAGTTGTTGGTTCCTTAAGCACATCAAATATTTATACTGATGGTAAGATATTAATGGATTTAATTTTCCTTTGCACCTCGTGTTAAATTTTCACTTTTGTAACACAACTGAATTTTCTAGGGTGCTCCGGTTAGCTATGGCTCCGGTTATCTATGCCTCGGGTTACCTTATGTTCCGACTACCTGTGTTTTGGTTACCGATGTTACGGGCGAGGTGTTTCCCTCATTCAGATTTCTACATGGAAAAGTTGCTCGTGTTTTAACACAACCAGATGATGTAAAATAAATACTCTCATCACAAGAATTTTATATTTCGTTTCATTCTACTTTACATATAGCCGCTCAGTTATTACCTTATTGAAAAATATCTACAAGTTTAATTTATGGAACAGAAGTCTGTTAAAGACGACATTTAAAGTCGACCATGTTGTTTTGTGCCTACACTAGGAAATCCACCAATGCAGGATGTCTCAGTTTCCTGGATATTAAAGGATTCCTATAAATTAAGTAACTAATAGTATTAGTGCAGTTGATACTACAGGTATGGAGATTAAAACTTTTACCTTATCGTTTTTCTGTTAAAATAAAGAGGCCTAACCTCTATTTAAATTTGTCTTTGTCACTACAAATATTTTGTTTTGATTATTAATTACGTTTTACTTATCTTAAAGTTTTGATTATTAATTACATTTTACTTATCTTAAATGATTTCAAATATAATTCTCTAATACATAACCTAAAAATATGTAAACATTCGGATCTTCATGAAGCTTCTTATGGTAAAAAGGTATATTACTTAAACTTTCATTTCATGTGCATTTGTTACATGACATTATTACAGTTATGATCACTTTTTGATTTACTCCCGCATTAAGTAAAATTTAGAGTTTCTAAAGAGAGATTATTTATTTTGATTTCTCTATAGAAATTTTTTCGTGTACATTTATTAAATATGTAAATTATATCATGTTAAAATATACAGCGATGTCTACAATGTTAATGACACAAGCGTATATCTTATACATGCCTTTGGAATTGTAATAACTGAGTATTAATATACATATTTAGTCAAATTTCTCTTATCGTGTTTTAACTTTTGTTTCTCTAAATTATTTTACAGTTGTGTAAACAAGTATCTTAATATTTAAATTTTAACATTCAGATATTCTCTAAACATTCCTCTTACCCTGTGATTTCAAGTCTCATGCGACCTCCGCAACCTTAAACGGTCGATGCAAGCTGTGCCAAAGTATTTCTTATACTTCGTCGTGCAATTACTCTTTTTATAACATCGAGAAAAGAGTAAGGTGCAGTATATGTCAAAATTAAGGCGCCTTAAATAAAAGCATTCCTTGCCTGTATTTAAATTAAATAAAGGTGTCCTGCTTTTTAATAAAGTACAAACATTAAAGGTGTGTTAATTGAGCATGTGTAAATGTCAAATAACGGAAAACGTTATTAAAAAATTGGTAAAATGAACATTGCAATAACTCTCTAGTGTTTTAGGCGGTAGACATAAACAAGACACACGATTGATAATATGACAATATAACATGAGGAACATTAAATAGGACTAGAAAAAATATTCGGGATAAGAAATGAGTTATAATATCACGTCTCCTTTACACTAAACAAGACAAAAAACTGATTATTAATGGGTTCATGTAGACACTTCGTGAAAATATAATTAAGAACGTTTACTTACTCAATATGAGATAGAAGTGGAACGGCAGTGGAATATCCACTCGTGCGTTTTTCGGCCCGAAAAATTTGGGCCGACCCAAATCGTTTGACCTGGCCCGGCCCGAAAAAAGATAGGCCTGGCCCGAATAAAGTAGTCAACGCCCCAACCCGGATTCGAGGCCGAAATCGAGCAAGACCCAAGCCGGGCCGGTCCGAAAGCCCGAACCCGAGTCCATCCCTATAGGTCACCAATGCTATCATTATAGACTGTCCTTGAACCATCTTTTTTGTACGTGGTCCAATGAGATTCCGCACCACGCGTAGTATCATGATTAAGAATACCACATTCGCGCCATTTACAAGTGAATTGCGCATGAAAATTTCCCGAAAGTGGTATACTTGTAAACGTTTTATGTATTTGTACAAGTCAGCATTAATTAACGCTCGAATTGGTAGGTTTAGCGAGTGCGTTGAATCTTTTTCTCCTTGTCTTTCTTTACGCAAACCTTGCCTGTGTGTAAGATAAAGCTTTAAGTATAGTCCATGTTCATGGCGATAAGGTTTCAAATAAAGACCTTTTCTGAGTGCCACTGACTCTTGTGCTCTATTGTTGTTTCATTTCCTCCAATTGTTGTCCAAGTTTAGCATCATTTACAGCTTTTGCAATTCCAGCTGCTCCACCCGACAATGCTCCAATTGCAGAGAAGGCTGCAAAAATAAGTATCAAAGGTAGGAAGCCACCAGTTTTGGATATAGGAAGTACACGTGTGATACAACGAACCTCATCTAGTATGTCTTTGATTGGTGTCACTGCAAGTTTACCAGTTTTAATAAGATCGGTTGAACGAACGTTTTTAATGCATTCCCAAATGGTGCGAATTAAGCTTGAATGGTATACCACTTCCTGTACGTAGACACTGACCACGTCGTTTTCGCTTACACCTCATCGGTTTTTTGCGACAACCCATACCAAATTTAACTTTGGCATTCATATCAAAACCAACTGCAAAAGCAGCAAGTTTTTCACCTAACAAAGCGTCAGGTGCCGTACGACGTTTTTATACTGTCTCTGCAAGAGTCTATCTGCTTGGTGTCGAGCTGCTTAGTCTGTAAAACGATCGTAGGCAATGTCGTGTAGTTTGCAGGCTTCGTCTAAGGGATTACAACCTATATCACCACGCTCGGAGGCGTTGAAGCTTAATACCCGGTCCACAGAAACGATATCCTGGTAAATGTAATTCTACTGGTAAGCAACTGATAGCACTTTTGAATAACCCATAGCCACGATAGGATTTCATTAATCTTGCCAGTCAAAAGGTTGAATTGTTCGCTTAAATGCTTCCTATATTTAGTATATGGAAGAATGCGTCTGATAAAGCAACAATTGACGTTGCCAATTACTGACCACAATTGCATTAATAACACTAAAGTGCAAAAGCATGGACTACTGTTACCATCAACAAAACAGTGCATCATTACAAGTCCATCCAATTGTGGCAAAACTAATGTAGTCATTGGCCTCTTGAAACATCCGAATGGTGTACTCTTTGAAAACGTTTATCTCTACTCAAAATTCTTGTATCAACCAAAGTATCAGTACCTAGACGAGTTATTATGCAATTGTTACCCCAGCGGATGCAAAACCTAATTCAATATTTATTTTCGATGACGTGCCGTGCGATAAACAAAATGTAATGCAAGAATTTTTTTTTTTTTGGTCGACATAAGGCCATCAATTGTTTTTACCTATGTCAGACCTATCCCAAAATACCTAAACAGTTGATTAGAGACAATGCTAATGTCCTAGTGCTATTCAAACAAGACGAACTCAATCTAAAACAAGTATACGCCGACCATATAAACACGGATATGTCGTTTGACCGGTTTAAAGAATTGTGTGGCGTATGCTGGCGAGATTGGTAAGGGTTCCTGGTGATCGATGAAGATGGCGATTTGCAGAGCGGTCGCTACCGAAAAGGTTTTGACACCTATATATATACTTATAAAGCATATAAGTAGCATATCACTTCCTATCCGTTTCTAGACGATGGCAGACGAGGTGAAAACCAAACAAGAAATAATAAAAGCAAAAAGGCCGTCAAGAGGAAATTACAACCGTTAAAAGCAGGTATGGTCGAACAGAAGCTTGCATTAGGTAAAGCCTATGCACCTATTACAAAAGTTGCACAAACACTGCAGACCGATCTGCTAAAAGATATTAATCAGGAGCCCAAAATCAAAAGTCAGCACTGGTCACCATCCCATCATAACATACAATCTACTCCTAAAAAATGCTCTAAATTTCTCGATCGGATGTGCAGTTCCACATCAATCGCCGCACCACCAATAGAGAAGGCATGGTAACACAAACCCCATAGTCCAATCCAGCCTGTAGAGTCCACCTTCAAAGAAGTGGAGAGTAGCGGCAGCACTCCAAGGGACTCAGGCAGCGTACGAACGGTACCTAAACATGCGCACATACATGCATGCACCCAAACAGCCACCCACCCACCCTCGTAAACACACAGATGCTCACACAGATGCACACACAAAAGCACACACAGAGGCATACAGACACACACATGCACACACAGATGCACACACAGACGCGCACAGACGCACATACAGATGCACACACAGATGCAAACACAGACGCACACACAGACGCCCATACAGATGCACACACAGAAGCCAACACAGATGCACACACATTTATGCACTCACAGATGCACGTAAACACACGCATATACACACACATACGCGCGCGTGCACTCACACACACACGAGCGCGCGCGCACACACACGTCAAAATTGGTAATGATAAAGTGTTGAGACTGAGCGCCACCTATTTATTCATCTGATAAACCCCCACCAATTTTTTAGTTTTTTGCGGTTATCTGATGCTTTTGTTTACATCATGTTTTAATAGTACGATTACGTAAATATTAGATTTGGTTTTTGTAAATATTCCTTTGGATACCATGTTTTTTAACTAACGGTTTGTAAATAAATCTACTTGCTGAGGTTTCTAATTTTTCTTTCTGTGTGACCAGCCCCACTTTACGACGCCTTAAGCTAGTACGGCAACCAATTCTTTTGGATTTCTATTCCACCCTTGTTTTGTTGCAGTATTCGATGTAGGCAATTTTCTTTACTTACTTTACTACTTTCTTCCTTGTCTGCACGGAATACCGTAACAAACCCTTTAAAAAGTTAAAGCTATTCTCAGGAAATGTTTTGCTAATGACATTCCTACAAGTAATACACTAAGAAAAACTAAAAATCCATACTTTGTAATTAAGGAACATTGGCCCTATTTTTGGTTTTGTTTATTGTAGTTAACATACAATTAAAACCGTGCTAGAAATAATTTCTGTACTGAAATTCTCCTAACGCTTGGCAATGTTAGCTGTAGTCAACATTGAATTTAAAGAATATAACAGTTGGTTGAGGTACATAAAAACCTGAAGCTATAAGCACATTAAAGATTTCATTTTCCATTGGCTTGAGTATAATGGCTGTTAGCAGTTTACTATCAACATGTGCTGATATCATGTTTAAGTGTTTTCGTGAAATTGTTTCCACAAAATCTTTTATATCTTATAATCAAGAAATAAAGCGAACCAATTTGTATATAAAACAACCCATACCTCAATTTCTACATAAAAATTTCTAAACAAATAAAAGTGATAATCATAGTTAACATTGCCTGTATATCCAGAAAGGTAAGTGTGTAAATTAAAATTAACATTGTCAAAAAGATGTGATCTATTATAATACTTTAGTTACATTTTATAAAAAAAATTATCCTATTTTATCCTTTCCAGATGGTGGGTTTTAAATTTAGAACCATTGAAAGTATGCCAATGACTATTGTTTTTCATGCAGGTTTGGAATCTGTCGTTTCTGATATGGAAAACATATATATATATATATATATATATATATATATATATATATATATATATATATATATGATGGTAGAAAGCTACTCTTCAGATGCTCTTTAATTCCCAAAGAACTCCAACATATATTAGAAAATGTAGAAGATAGCGATGAAGATGAGGGAACTCCACACGATGTAACCAACACATGATTGTAATAATGGAAATTTTGTAATCACTTCTGAAAATATTGACCAAATTCCTATTATCATTAATTCTGATAGAAAAATCAGTGAAATCCACACTCATATGGCTCCAACCAGGTCAAATTTAGAAGGCTTTCTGGCAAGGTCTGATCATGTTAGTTCGCATCCGTCAGGTAGTAATTCTTACTTTAAAAAATACCTTCTTATGAAAATCTGTAAAGTGTTAACTACTTCAACTAAGAAGAAACAGTTTCAACTAAAAAACTAAAATGGAAGACTGAGTACAATTGGAAAAAAAGAACTCTATGGTTGCGTTAAACTGCATAATAATACATTTATTACCTCTTCTGTAATTACCACAGTGTTGGAATACTTTGGTTTATTCTTTGATAAAAATATTGTAAATCTCATTGTCAAAAATACTAATTTATATTCCGTTAAAAAAACATGAACTTCCATGAATGTAACACTAAATGAAATAAAAGCATTTCTATCAATACAATTGTATACAGGGATTGTAAACATACCTTCATATTTAGATTATTGGAGTATGCTTTCCAATATCCTTTTTGTTTCACAAAAGACAAGTCTAAAACTGAATCAACAAATTAAAACAATATGCATTTTATAAATAATTTGGAAGAGGATAAAATGGACAATTTTCTTAAAGTAAAAGATTTATCTAAAAATATACAACAAAATTTTCTAAACGCAAAAGAAGAGAAAAGACAATAAGCATCGATAAAATGATGGTACTTCATAAGAGCACCAGAACTAGTTGTCTTACACAATCCAAGACAAAAAACCTAACAAATGGGTAATCAAGATGTTTGTTAAAGCAGTTCGATGTAGCAAATAAATACATTCTGGCATTGTGCCAAACCATTTTTAACAAACCATGCACAATTATATATTTTGACAACTATTACACCACCATCACGTTAGTTGTTTATTTACGAAACAGATATGGTATTTTGTCATTAGGAACACTAAGATCAAATCGTCCAGCTGGTTGCCAATTTAGTTCAGATAAAGATTTGCTAAATAAGGGAAGAGGCTGTTATGAACAACTGTCTGATAATGAAAAGCAAATAGTAGTTGTGAAGTGAGCAGACACTAAATGGACCCCGTTCTGCAATACAGTGTTAACCCACACGGACTTCATTTGGAGTAAAAGTTGTTTAAAGTTTGACGAGACTTTTGTGGCATTTTCACATTTTTAATCTCATTTATGCAAACAGATATTACGACAAAGTCATTGATGATATTTTTTCAAAGCTTTCTTATTCTTACATTCCAAAAAATCATTATAGTTTTTGTTAAACTATATTTTGTATTATTGCAAATGTACCTAAATGATTTACTACATGCAGATGTGTGTTAAATCACATAACACTTTATTGAAAAACAAAATACAAAAAGTATTAATAATGTCATATTCCTTAAAGTTGTATTCCATATTGTCTCATAAGGTGTGTATAAAAATAAAAACGTTTCAACCAATACTATATATAGTTTTTATTATAATACAGTAAATGAAATATTTTAAGTAATACAACAAAACTTAATTTTATTTCGTTTTAAATATATACATAATTTTTCTAAAAACTCCAGTTTCATAGTAGAAACTAAAAACTCTATTTCTAGGCTGACTCTAAGGGTCACTATAAAAAAAATTTTAGTAACTTTAGCAAAACATTTTAGGCTTCAGTCCACATAATAAAATATTAAACGAACATGAACTACTACACCGCACACATATTAATTATTATTAAAACTAACAGGTGAATCAACAAAATTTAACAAACTAAACTAGTAGATTATTGTAAGAATATTAGTTATTGGATTAATCGTTTTAAATAAAATTTCAAACCTCATTTAAGTCATCTTCTAATGGTTCAAAGTTAAAATCAATAACTGGTCCAAACCCATCGGCATCATCAATGAAATCACCAGCCTGGACATGTTCTAGGAATTGATAAAAATGTTTCGAATCATTTAGAATTAACTTCAGAATATCTTTGAGATCTTGGATTTTAGCTGTCGGCAATTGCCAGCCAGTAGGTCAAAGTAGTGGAAGTTCAAACCTAAATTTGGCTTATTTTTTCATCCTTTTGGACCCTTACTAATATAAACTTCCTTGGGATTTTTATCAAGATTTGATTTCATGTATAATTTTGTCGGACAACTTTTAAGTAATTCTATTTCAAAAGTGTTAAGCCATGAAATTTTATTTTTTTCTGCATCAGTCTTTCTATTAGTAATTATGTTTTATACAGGAGCAATAGTCTTAAAGTCTTGTTTGGATGATCTTTTCACTATAAATTGGTTTCTTGGTCTACAACTTTTAATGTACATAGCATCTTCATCGGTATAAAGCCTCGTATGTGTTTTTAACACACATTCAACATCTCCAAATTCTGAATCATTGGGTAGGTATGTATGTCCAGGTTGAAGAAATCGTATGGTAATTTTCTCCAGTGCTTGGTGATTTTGATAGATGTGAAGTAGAATAAGCATCATCTTGATACTTCTATTTTGGCCACCACACGAATCGGCCCATAATATTAGATTTGTAGCTGTTGGTTTTAATTCTTCTAAAACGAATTTCCTTAAGCAAAAACCAACCTCTTGAGTACCACGTCCTGCTTCGTGTTCCAACCAGATATTAAAATATCCTCTGACAGAACTTCCACAGTGAATTCCCAAATTGTGTAAATTTAGTTGTCTTTTATAATAGACTATATTGGTTGGTAATCGTGGCAAACTCTGTGTCTTTTAGAAGTCAAAAGTTAACGTTTCCATTGTAGGATCGGCCTTTGCAAGATTCAAATCATCCTTTTTTCATAAACTATAGGTCTTGTCTAAATGAGCATTATGTTCTTGTCCAAGTCTATCAAAATCAATGTCATTATTTACACTCTTTTTCTTTGTTTGATAAATGTCACATCTTAGACATGTATCTTTGTGCGGTCTTTCAAAACGTAAATTAAAATCTTGATAAAACGATTTTTTGAAACGAGAGAAACTAACACCCTTGGGGTGCTTTTCTTTATATAGGTCGTATACTTTTTGAAGATTTAAAGTAGGAGCTAAAAAATTTGATGTAATATTGTTTCTTCGGTAGTGGGAAGTATACTTTGGTATACTATTAATAAATGCTTTGGTATCATTTATCTTGGAATCATTTATTGTATTTTTACCTCCTGAATTTAATCCTCTGCCATCATCTAAATTAGAATTATTTCTTTTCTTTTTAAGGTATGTAGATAAGTTTGTTTACACACCTCGGTGGTATCCGACAAATAATATCTTCTTGTGAAATGCCGTTTTGATTGTAGAGAATAGCCTGTAGGTTTAATCTGCTCTCTCACTTGACTCTGAATCAATGCACATCTCCCCTCAAATAAACCACAACGCCAAAATATTTTAAAAGCAGCCTTGCGATCATTTTCAGATACTTTATTGATGCAATTTTTTTGGACAAAAGCAATCGAACCTAGAAAATTCTTTAGAAGATACTTCTATTCCTTTTGCACTGATATAATTTTGATTTGTGTTAGCTTGTTTCTTTCTCATTATTCTATTCTGCCCCTTGTATTTTCCTTTTCATCCTTTTTTGCCCTTCCTTGATATTCCATGTCATTTTCTTTTGTTTGGTATGTAATCTGGATCATCAAAAATATTATCTTTGTCTTGGATTTCTGTAGTTGTTTGGATTTCTTCATTTTGTTCAATGTTGGCGCTAGCACCTTCGGTGGTAATATGTTCATTATGATATTGGTTTTCATTGTTGATCGATTCATCTTTCAGTATGTCATCGGGATTTTGATTATAATCTTGTATGTTTTTACTTTTACTATTATGCTGTATAACAGTGTCATCAGTTTCATTGATAACATTATCGTCTGCCAAACTATTATTTTCAAGATAATTGTAAACTATATTATTAATTAAACTATGAAGATTTGCCATTTCAAGATATACATCAGAATTATCTAAATCGACAATGTTTGTGTTAAATGGTGGAACCACGCTCGTCTCAAAAAAAGCACGCTGTTTGGCAGTATTGGAAAATACCTGTTCATCTGGTTTGGCAGTTGCCAATGAATATTGAAAACCACTGGCAGATACTGGTATGCAATTCGAAATACTTTTTGCAAAACTATTTTCTTCTTCAAATATTGTATCTGTATCTTTCCGTATTGTCGTATTAATAACTACTTTTAATAGTTCGTAGTCTGGCTCCAGAACCAAACCATCATTGTCTTTTGTGGTATGACATATAATATTTTCGTTAATGTTAGTCTGAACAATATTCGATTGTGTGTTGAATTGAATCTCACTAAGACAGCTCCTCTCCAAAGCTTTGTCCAGTATAAGCTGGGTTCTCAAGTTCTTTTTCATTGTACAAAATTAAAAACAAAATAATGTACCTACGAACTAAGCAATAAAAGGATACGAGAATCTACTATCAGGTAATAAATAAACTGCTTCCATTATGGTGCAAATCAAGGAAAGTCAAAATAAAAACGGAAATTTCTGTTAGGCAAAATATTAGAGAATGCCTGGTAAGGTTTACGGAACCGATTGTACACATTTAATGAGGATTTAGAGATTATTGATATTAATGATCCCCCCAGACATAATAACAATAAAAACGTTAAACTTTTCATTATATAGTAATTATTTTACTCGTTTATTGCTAATAATGGTTACCGCATTAAAATTTGCAAACTTATTTTTGTCTTTTGATTTGTTTTTCTTGTTCCTTTGTTTTGAATAAATAACCACCAAGCAAAATATTAAGAATCCATATTTTTATCATTATTTGATCAAACTTTTGTAGTAGACCTGCTTTATTTAGTAAACACTAACCTCAAATTTTAAAAAGAAATATGTTTCGTTACACTACATCAAGTAACTTAATTCATTTCTAATTAATGTTTTAATGTTCGATACTAACCTTACAAAACTTGCAAAAAAGTATTAAGTACCTAATATCATCAGCTTCAAGCTTTCATAGTAATCTGCAATAGGGTGTTATCTTAGTTAAGGTTTATTAATTT
This sequence comes from Platerodrilus igneus, assembly GCA_036346225.1. Classification (NCBI taxonomy): domain Eukaryota; kingdom Metazoa; phylum Arthropoda; class Insecta; order Coleoptera; family Lycidae; genus Platerodrilus; species Platerodrilus igneus. Next base: position 945,769 of record JARFIW010000803.1, read on the forward strand.
AAGCATTTTTTCTATTATTTATTATATGAATGTAGTTACAAAACATTTCCAATATTCAAAAAACTATTGTTTTAATATAAATTATAATTCAATGATAAAGTAGACTAATTTTAAAGACAAACAAATGTGCAAGCTGATTGTAAATAAGAATAACCTTATAGTAACTAAGGTAATTTACGAGTTTTATAGGTACGTTGGGTAATAATATAATAAACTAATAAAGTTTTAGTTGAAACACTTTACCTACACACAGTAAATGGCTTAAAACTTAATATTTTTACAAAAACACAAGTAAACCCGAACAATCATGTGATTGACACGGCAGTCAGGATCCTTCTAATTCCAACAAAAAACCAACACAATAACACGCTAAGTCACTTAAGTTCCTATTGCAAATTAGCAGATGGCTGCTCTAGTAAAACTTCATAACACTAAAAAACATGAAACGGTGTTGAAAAATATTTTAAGGTTTATATTAAAATAGTTTAAGCTTATATTAAGCTTTTTTCATTAATAATAGATTAAATTACTTAAAGTGTGAAAAACATACTATATGATCGGTAGAATAAAATGTCATCAATAACTCATTTTTTCAAATTTTGTGGGTTGCAGAACGGGGTCCAAATGTGTTAAGACTGCTAGTTCAAATGTTGGTGTAGAATCTTTAGCAGATATTCTAAGGATAATAAAAGAAAAAGAGCCATGCCCTGTCTGCAGGTTGTAAAACAGAATAATCAACATTTGGACAGCGTTGATCTTGCTGATATGTTTGTAGCTTTATACAGAACTGTAAATTCATATAAACATTATGTATTTTCTCAATTGGATATTTGTATAAACAATGCCTGGATTCTCTATAGACATGAACTTGGTTTACTGGGTAAAACATCTAAATGTTTGTCATTAAAAAAATTTTGCACCTATATAACAAAAACAAAAGAAGGAGAGCACTTGTAGAAAACATTAATAAAATTCAAAAAGCGGACATTTAAAGACCTATTGATGATCAGATTGGTCATTTTCCTAAATTTGGTAAAAAAATATGTGTCGCAACTGCAAGGATGGTATAATAAATTATTTGTGCCAAATGTGAAATAAATATGTGTTTTACTATTAAAATAAACTGACATATTGACTTCTATAATAAAAACTTACTTATTTATTGGCGTATTTAAAAATAATTAAAGATTTTTTCCAAATAAAATGAATACAAGCATAGAACATGATGTAAATCAAGTTGTCCTTGCTATTTGATTGCATGCAATTTACAGCAATGTTGATTCTAATTTACATTCCTTGTTATTTTGAGGATATGCACTAAACTGGCAATGTAAATCTCCATATACATTTGTCAATTTTTGTTTCAAAATTGATGCAATTTATAACTTGTCATTATAGATTTCTACATAAACTTTATACAAAAATTTAACATTTTTACCCTAAAAACAAAGACTTGCCAAATAAAGGGTTAACCCATTAAAATTCGAAAATATGTTTAGTCAATATATTAAGGAAAATTTCTGAATTAATACTTTTAAGAATAATTGTCTTTGTTACTTAATGATGTATTTTAAACAGCTAAAATAAAAATTAGTTACAGAAGAAATAGAATGGCGACAAGATATACATAAGAAAAAACCTGAAATAAGTTGACAGAAGTATAATAATAAACACAAGAAGTATATGTAAACAACATTTATATATACATTAAAGCAAGGCTATAGGATGAAATGATTGAGTGATACAAGCTGCAACAGAAAAAAACATGTAGAAAGTGTGAGAGAAGACAACAATGTAAATGTAAAATGTTGTATGCCACACCTAAAAGGAAAAATGTCATTACCAAAAAAGTGGCAATAGAAAGAACTAATGAAACTGAAAGACGACTGAATGATTTTGAAGAAAACAAGAAATGCTTTGGAACAACAAGTAAAATGTTCGAATATGGGGTATGATGTTTATTCAAAATCTATGTGATTGTTGCATTATATATTTAATAAATGCACATGATAACTAAATTATTGCACTAAATGCTATTCCAGTCAATATTGTAATATAAATAAAAACCAATGTGATTGTATTTAATAAAAATAGGCCTAGAGAGCTGTCTGTGCAGTATAAATGGAGAATCACTAGAAGTAATAAATGCTGTGAAGCTTGGTATAATATTTTCAGAGATAAAAGAATAAATAACAAAATTTAAAAATAATTAAAGTATCACACGATCTTAATAGTAATATGATGTTTGTAACAAAACCAAAACAGTATGACAAAGACAATACAGAAAATAACATTGATTTCATGAAAGAAGAAATATTTTAAAAACGCATAAAAGTAGAGAATGTGGTTCAAATGCAACGCCTAAGAAATATGTGTGGTAAAACATTAGTTGATAAATATTGGTTCAATGTATCACCATGAAAAAAGTGTTCTGTACGGTCAAATTATGTTGAGCTACAGAACAAGAAGAGAATAACAAAAAAAAAGTCAGAATAAAGTTAGAGGAGCAAATGCGAAGGGATAGTTATGAAATATATAGTAAGGCACGATGAATGTATAAAAAAAAGCGGAAGCTAAAAAAGTAAAACAGCTTGCAAGTGAAAGAAGAATATAAAAATAGAAATATAGAAGAAAATAAAAAGTATGTAAAAAATATTGGACATGATAGTAGTCTTAACTTTCGTTAACCTCATTCAAAAAATAGTATGAAACATTTTTAACAGTCCATTTACTGTTAACCAAGAGTATTGCAGACAAACTACGCGTGCACCTTTTATTGGAGATTCAAGAAACGTTTTCCATGCACAATATCTGCAGCTGCATAGATAATGGTTTTAATAGGATGGTGCAATTAGCCATATAGCCAAACCCACCTTAACATTACTTTATGAACATTTTTAAAACAGTATTAATTTATGTGGCACATATTTCGAGTAAACTTCTCATTCACCTGATCAGATGGTCACCTGAAGAACATACATTTGTAGTATGATAAAAAGAATCTGTATTTCAATTAGAAGATCCACTAACCACTATTGAAAAACTACGATACAAGATTCTATTTTCGGTTACCATTTCTTTAAAATATTGTCAACTATCTACAAAATTGTTATCGAGTTATTAGTGCCCGAATGATGGACATTTTAAACATTGAAATGATAAAAATTAAACAATAAGTACTTTTCTTTGGATACTGATTCATCTAGCAAATACATATACTACACCTCTCATCTACTATAAATAGAAAAGTTAGTAATGTAGTTTTTATATGCAGTAATATAAGGGACATACAATATTTAAAAAGAGTATAGTATTTTTAAGATATACCAACTATATTTATGTTTGCAACAGACTTTTATTATTACTAGTAAAAGGTCCACTCCAATTTTAATTCACTTTGTCGGAAAGTGTATATATTTCTTAAACGTAGCATTAATTAGGTTCAAGGCAAATAGCCTTTATAAACGAAATACTTTGGTATAACTAAAACCGTTTTGCAGTAACAATAGTTCTAAATTATTAAACTGATTACACAAGCCTTTCAACTATTTGTAGCTACAGTAAAATTTTAACATACTCCGGACGATTTATTTCTAGCTAAACACTAACAGTACAAATACTAACTTCTTTAAAGCTATAATGCTATCTTCTTAATTGGTATTGAAGCAATTATTAATTTAAGTCAATCATTCAATGATTTATACCACACAGCTATTCAGTTTAACACCGTGTTAACACTAATCTATTTCGTGATTTTATAACAACTATTTTAATCAAAGCTTGAATTCAAACTGAACTAATACCAATAAATAGACAATTTATATACTTAATTAATCATTCTTGGTTATTCTAAGAACGCAGCAGAATTATGCAAATTACATTCAGAAAGTTTCTAAACAAGCTTAATATACTTTTTAAGTGCACTCTTGTAACATGTCAATCATTCTATCTGAAGATGTAATGCCCAAAGGTGGTTACCTGTTATACGTTGTGTACAGATGCCTCATTTACATTCAGGTGCATTATTTTGGTCCAAGATGGTCTATGTAATGCCTCATTACAGTATGTAAAAGCGGCAGACTGAATGTCATAGTTCAGATTACAAGAAGGTGAACTGCCAGAAAGGCTGTGCCTATTCTAATCTACTTTAAGTCACAACACCGTAGTTGTGAAAAGTAATAATTTACAAAAACAATGTTTAAAGCTAAAAGTAAGCTACTTGCGTTATAGAAATTTCAAAGGACAAATGTTATAGGTTAAATGTGATATACGTATATATATATATATATATATATATATATATATATATATATATATATATATGTAGGTTGTAAATAAAATGTGAATACAGCACTGACAATAGACAAGTAATACAGACAAAGCCATCATTGAAAAATAATGAAAGTGGTTTTATCTGTTGATGTGTGCTATAAACCAATCATGTCATCTTTGGGTGTATAAGTTTAGTGAAACTGTTGTATGGTGGTATATAACTGTTTGGCAGAGATAGTAAATTCCAAAAACCGTTCTTAAGAAAAATGTGTGTTGTGTTGGTGGGCCTAAGCTATGTTCTTTTAGTGAAACTGTTGTACGGTGGTATACAACTGTTTGGCAGAAATAGTAAATTCCAAAATCGGTTCTTAAGAAAAAAGTATGATGTGTTGATGGGCCTAAGCTAATCACTGAAAAATTTTGAAGAGCAGAGGTCGTATGGAAGATATTAATAAAAACGTTTTTTTAGTAAAGCCATTGTACTGTGTTATATAACCGTTTGGCAGAGGCAGTAAATTCCAAAATCCGTTCTTAAGATAGATATATCTTATTTTGGCGGGCCTAAGCTAAATACTGACAAATTTTGAAGAACGGAGGTCATATGAAGGATTATAAAAAAAGTTTTTATTTGTGAAAATGTTGTACCGTGGTATATAGCTGTTTGAAAGAGATATTAAATTCCAAAAGTCGTTCTCAAGAAAAATTTATGTGTTTGTAGGTCTAAGCTAACTACTGCCAAATTTTGAACAACGAAGGTCGTATGGAAAATATTAAAAAAAATGTTTTTGTTAGTGAAACTGTTGTATGGTGATATTTAAATGTTTGGCAGAGATAGTAAATTCCAAAATCTGTTCCTAAAAAAAATGTATGTTGTGTTGCTGGGCTCCAAGCTAATCACTGACAAATTTTGAAGAGCGGAGGTCGTATAAAAAATAATAAAAAAAAAAGTTTTTTAGTGCAATCGTTGTACGGTGATATATAATTTTTTGGCAGAGATAGTAAATTCCAAAATCCGTTCTTACAACAAAAGTATGTTGTGTTAGTGGGCCTAAGCAGTTCACTGACAAATTTTGAAAAGCGAAAGTCGTATGGAATATATTTAAAAAATGTTCTTCTTAGTGAAACTAAGCTAGTCACTGACAAATTCTGAAGAACAGAGGTCGTATGAAAGATATTAAAAAAAGTTTTCTTAGTGAAATTGTTGTACCGTGTTATATAACTGTTTGGCAGACGTAGTAAATTCCAAAATCCGTTCTTAAAAAAATGTATGATGTGTTGGTGGGCCAAAGCTAATCACTGACAAATTTTGAAAAGCGGAAGTCGTATGGAAGATCTTAAAAAATGTTTTTTTTTTGTGAAACTGTTGTACCATGTTATATAACTGTTTGGCAGAGATAGTAAATTCAAAACTCCGTTGTTAAGAAAAATGTATGTTGTGTTGGTGGGCCTAGGCTAATTACTGATAAATTTGGAAGAGCGGAGGTCCTGTGGAAAATATTAAAAAAATGTTTTTTTTAGTGAAACTGTTGTATGGTGGTATATAACTGTTTGGCAGAAATAGTAAATTCCAAAATCCGTTCTAAAGAAAAATGTATGTTGTGTTGGTGGGCCTAAGCTAATCACTGACAAATTTTGAAAAGCGGAGGTCGTATGGAAGTTATTTAAAAAATGTTTTTTTAGTAAAACTATTGTATTGTGTAATAAAACTGTTTAGCATAAATAATAAATCCCAAAATTCGTTCTTAAGAAAAATGTATCTTGTTTGGTAGATCTAAGATAATCACTCACAAATTTTAAAGAGCGGAGATGGCAAGGAATATATTAAAAAAAATGTTTCTTTAGTGAAACTGTTGTACCATTGTAAATAACTGTTTGGCAGAGAGAGTAAATTCCAAAATCCGTTCTTAAGAAAAATGTATGTTGTGTTGGTGGTCCTAAGCTAATCACTGACAAATTCTGAAGAGCAGCAGTCGTATAAAAGATATTTAAAAAAAATAATTTCTTAGTGAAATTGTTGTACTGTGTTATACAACTGTTTCGCAGAAGTAGTAAATTCCAAAATCCGTTCTTAAAAAATATATATGTAGTGTTGGTGAGCCTAAGCTAATTACTGAAAAATTTTGAAGAGCACAGGTCGTATGAAAGATATTAAAAAAATGTTCTTTTTAGTAAAACTGTTGTACTGTGTTATATAACTGTTTGGCAGAGGTAGTAAATTCAAAAATCCGTTCTTAAGAAAAATACATTTTGTGTTGGTGGCCCGAAGCCAATTACTGACAAATTTTGAAAAGCGGAGATGGTATGGAAGATTTAAAAAATGTTTTTTTTTTAGTGAAACTATTGTACTGTGTTATATAACTGTTTGGCAGGAGCAGTAAATTCAAAAATCCGTTCTTAAAAAAAATATATCGTGTGTCGGTGGACCTAAGCTAATTACTGACAAATTTTGAGGAGCGGAAGTCACATGAAATATATTTAAAAAATGTTTTTTTAGTGAAACTGTTGTACCGTGGTAAATAACTGTTTGGCAGAGATAGTAAATTCTAAAATCCGTTCTTAAGAAAAATGTATGTTGTGTTGGTGGGTCTAAGTTATTAATGACAAATCTTAAAGAGCGGAGGACGTATGGTATATATTAAAAAAATGTTTTTTTGGTGAAACTGTTGTACCGTGTTATATAACTGTTCTTAAGAAAAATGTATGTGGTGTTGGTGGGTGTTCAAAATTGGGCTAGAACGCGACTCTTAATTTCGATTTTATTCATTTTAAAGAGTCAAGGTTTTGTTTTGCGATAAACTAGGCGGTATTATCTATCACTGGTTTTGCACGGACTCCTTTCAAAGCATTCGGCCCGTGCGGTCATGTATTAAAACCTAATATAATACAATATACATTTTGGTGTGTGTTACTGTGCTACTACATAATTCCGTCGGCGGAGATGTTGTTCTGGTTTGGATGCTGCCAACTACTTCCGTAGAAGCCAACAGTATGAACATTAAGGTAAGAGCATGATCGTTGTTGGATTTACCGCTAAGAGTACTTTATCGCAACACCACCCCAAGTCACAGTCCACTTACTCTAAAGAAATAATCTGAGGTTTTACGCATTGTGTAAATTTTCCCATTATTTTTCCAACATAAACTTTTTGGTCACATCTGAGAACCGGATCCATATGTAAATTTTGTGTAGAGATAAAATACTATTATATTCAATTTCATTAATTGCATTGATACATGTGCATAACTCTAATCAAAGCTCAAAGTTTGTTCTTGAACTTGGAAAATAATATAGTTCACCTTATCGCCAATTGTAATTGTTGCCAAGTTCAGGGTTCGAAATTATAAATAAACGGCTCGCGTTCGTTTGTTATTGTTATTGTCAACAATAAATAATTTAGCGGTAATTTCATTCAACTCTGGTCATCAACTTTACTATGGAACCTGATCAGCAAAGTATTGCCGAATTTAAGAAATTACACAATCGGAAAGAAAGGTTATTTAGGCGATTACAGGACTGTTTTGATTTGATCAAAGATTTACCTGCTAAATTAGATCATTTTAAAACTCGTGTTGGTTATTTAATGCCAGTTAGAAATGAATTTCTACAAACTTTAGATGCATTGCCGGATTTATCGAATGTACATGCAAATTTCAGAACAGATACAGTATCATTAGAATCTAGATTTGATGGTTTATACTTCGAGATTTTAAGCGTTGCTGGTCGCTACACCACAACCACGAACGTTAGTTCTAACGTAATACAACACTGAACAGCGATTAGAATGTTCGCCTACCTGAATTAAAATTGTATAAGTTCGAAGGAAATCCCGAGCAATTTGACGCATTTAGATCTTTGTACGACACCTTGATTCACAAAAACAATACGTTGAGTGACATTGAAAAATGTTCATACTTGCTTTCTTATCTGGAAAATTCCGCTTTGAAGTTGGCACAAAGTGTGCGGTTTTCACCAGAAAATTATTCGGTAGTGTACGACCTTCTGGTCCAACGCTACACAAATAAAAGCTTAATTGCACATCATTATCTATCTAAAATCTTTACACTGTCTCAACTGAAGACAGATTCTTTTCAAGCTCTTAGTGATTTGTGCGAAACACTGCAAGTTAATGTTACAGCATTAACCAATATAAAACTTCCTGATTTAGCCGATTATATATTTTTACATTTTTCTCTTGGATTGTTAGATTCCAAAACAAAACAAGAATTTGAAAAAGAGCATTACTTAGAACACAAATATCCTACGTTTAAAATTTTTATAAAGTTTTTACGTAATAAATGCTCCATTTCAGCGTTAGTTGGTAGTACCTCTGCTTCAAAGAGCATACCAACGTCATGTGCCGCAAAAAAATCTGGCGATCGCTACAATAATGCTAGTAACAAACGCATTTCTATGACTTCGCAAGAAGTCGCGTCTAAAGGTCCTACTGTACACACAGTGGCTTCCGTTTCTTGTCTGGCATGCAATCAAGGGCATAAATTTAATAGATGCCCGAAACTATTAGCGTTGTCACCAAAAGATAGACATGAATTAGTCAAGAATAACCGTTGATGTTTTGCTTGTTTAAATCCGCATCCGCTTTCTTCTTGTCAATCCAAATTTCGATGTCTACATTGCGGTAGTAAAAAGCACAATTCTTTACTACATTTCGATAATCCTAGCCCTGTACAGACCCCCTCTAATACTACGCCTTTATGTACAGACGCCGATGTACAGATTGTTGCCAATACCAATGTAATAGAAAAAGTTTCTACGCCAGTGAATTTTGTTCATTCTTGCGCTGTCGAAAACAGTGCAGTTGCGCTCTTAGCCACAGCACAAGTACAAGTCCTCTCGACTGATGGTAGTTGGCAGCGCTGTCACCTAATCTTAGATACAGGATCTCATTCGAATTTTATCACTATCGATTTAGCTGATAGGTCAGACCTCAAACGAAGAAAGTGCCCATTTGAAATATATGGTGTAGGACAGTCGCATTTAACAAAAGTTCAGGGTCTAGTCGACTGTAAAATTGGCTACTTATACGACAGCAATTTTTATTTAAATTGTGAAGCTGTAGTTGTCCCAAAGATCACCAGGAATCTCCCTACGGTTACGTTAGCGATACAGTTAAAACAACAATTTTCCTCTCTTAAGTTAGCTGATCCCGATTTCCACGTATCCGCATCACCAGTTGATATTTTATTAGGGGTGTCAGCTGTTTTAGATATCACGCCAAGTGAGCCTTCATACTTGAAAGGCAAACCCGCGGCATTTCTTACTTCTTTTGGATGGGTAATCATGGGTGAAGTACCTAAAATGATACATTCACCTACGAACGTCGCTTTATTTACTAATATGGTAGAAACGCAATCTCTAAATGAAACTTTACGTTTATTTTGGGAATCCGAAGAAATATTTTCTCCACCTTTGCCCTCTCCGGAGGAGAATGGTTCTGAAGAGCATTTCAAATCTAGTACCACGCGTACGGCCTCGGGTCAATATATGGTCAGATTACTGTTTAAAGACAATGTTTCCCAAGCTCTAGGTTCGACTAGAGAACATGCAATCAATTGCTTCTTAAAGCTTGAAGCGCGTTTCAAACGCGATAAAATTTTTCATAAATTGTATGCGGAAAACATTAGTGATTATTTATCACAGAAGCACCTTGAACCTGCGGTTGTCGTATCTCCGTATATGATGACTCACCACGGGGTTTTAAAGAATTTCGCATCAATACCCAGATTCGTGTAGTTTTTAACCCGACTGATAAAGACCGTAATAATAAATGCCTTAATGATATTCTAATGCCGGGTCCGAAACTACAAACGAATATAGGTCTTGGTATCACAAGATACAGAATTCCACACGTGGCCCTTACGTGTGACATTCGTCAAATGTTCAGATCAATTTTAGTACACCCTGATGATCGGAAATTCTTGCACATATTTTGGAGGTTTAATCCAAATGAACCTTTAACAGAGCTAGAACACACACGCGTTGTTTTCGGTGCATGTTACCTTGCCCTTCGTGTTCTAAAACAATTATTGGTTAGCGAAGGTTCTAAATTTCCACGAGCTTCGTGCGCTTTCAGTTCTTCTACATATGTAGACGACATTTTGACAGGAGCAGATTCCATCGAAGATGCTCTACTTCTTAAAACTGAACTCATTAATTTGTTAAAACTGGGTGGGTTTGAACTGGGCAAATGGGCCAGTTCACATGCCAATGTAATTGGTAATTTTTCAGATACGATACAATTACCTAATTCCAGTCCTGATTCTATTAATAAAGTTTTAGGGCTTTGTTGGGATCTAAGATTAGATGTACTTAAATGCAAAGTTCGAAATGCCTCTGATACACCATCGAAAAGAGGCATTCTTTCCCATATTGCGCGAACCTTTGACATTAATGAATACATCAGTCCATTTACTTTTATACTTAAATCTCTTATTCAACAATTGTGGTTACTAAAGGTAGGATGGGATGACGAACTCCCTGCCGTAGTATTACAGAAGTGGAATCAAATTCAATCCGAATTACCACTTCTCAAAAACGTGTCTATTCCGCGCTGTGTATGGAAAGTAGGTGAAGTAAAAGGTTTTATGGTAGGTTTTGCTGATGCTAGCGAGCTTGGCATGGCTGCAGTTATTTATTTACGATTAGAGATCGATAGCCAAATTTTCATAAACTTAATAATTTCACAAACTCGCGTGGCTCCACTAAAAACGTGGACGATACCACGTCTCGAATTATGAGCGGCATGTCTTCTATCAAAACTTATGAAGTCTAGTTCCCCAGCATTTGATTCGTTACACCTTCAGGAACCTACTTGTTTTAGTGATTCGAAAAACACCCTGTCGTGGATTCGTACCCCTCCGCATCGATTAAAAATATTTTTGCCAACAGAGTTGTTCAAATCCACGAAAATCAACCCACAGCTCGTTGGAGGCATGTACCTGTTGCTGATAATCCCGCTGATCCGGCAAGTCGCGGGTTAATGCCATCGGAACGGCTTTGTTGTGATTTGTGGTGGAAAAGGCCCGACTTCGTATATCGGAACATGTCTGAATGGCCAGGTAGACACTTGAATACTCGCCTGCACAAGGGTTAGACGTTTCTACCCCTATGACACCTCAAGCCTTGTTGTCCGCAATTGATGTTCAACCATTTACGGACATTTTGGTGCAACATTCGAGTTTTTTTAAAGTACAAAGAATCTTTGCCTATATACTTAGATTCAAATTCAATTGCCTTGCGCGCATTCATGATGCTCCAAACGATCAGCTGTGTACTGGCAACTTAAAGTCATTCGAATGTAATAACGCTTTGGTATTTATTATAAGAATTTCTCAGTACGAGCATAATCGAAACGAAATTTTGTTATTAGAAAAGGGTCAACCTTGCACGAAAAATTATCGTCATTTGTCCCCCTTTCTCTCCCCTGTGGGTTTAATCATGGTGGGGGGACGTTTGCGCATGTCGAAGCTCCCAATTGCTACTAAATATCCCTACCTAATTCCGCGGGACAGCAGATTAGCTATCTTGATATGCGATCATTATCACATATATTCGGGCCATGGAGGAAATCGCCTGGTACATTCTCTCGTAAATAGGAGATTTTGGATTCCTTCAATTCGACATTTAATTCGAAGTCGTATATTTCGTTGCCCTACATGTTACCGATATAAGGCGGAACCTATCCAACCACCTATGGCGGATCTTCCAGCTTACCGACTCGAACCGGGAAAATGTTTCACATACACGGGGATTGACTTTGGCGGACCCTTTATGGTAAAAGTGTCTAATTTGCACACAGCTAGGTATGAGAAGGCCTATATTGCTTTGTTTATATGCCTGGTCTCGCGTGCCATTCATATCGAACTCGTCACCTCGTTAACTTTCCAAGCATGTCTGGCCGCACTAGACAGATTTATTTCTAGACGCGGACTTCCGGCGAAATTTTATTCTGATCAAGGACGGAACTTTCGCGGAGCTGCTAAAGAAATTTCTGAAATTTCAAAATTTGTTGACTCGTCTAAGCCCGAGATTGCACATTATTTAGCGATTCGGGGCATTGAATGGTCCTTTAATCCTCCCTACGCACCCCATTTCGAGGGATTGTGGGAGGCAGAAATCAAAAGTGTTAAATTCCATTGAAAGAGAATAATTGGTAACAACCAATTTGCTGCAGAAGAATTTAACACAGTCGTTATTAGAATTGAGAGTATTTTAAACTCTCGCCCGTTTTAATCGTTACCAGCTTCACCCGATGATAGAATTAATGCATTGACGCCGGCACATTTCTTGACAGGCGGTCCTATTCTAGCACGACCCGAAGTAGATTTGACAAACATTCCTACTAACAGACTTACTCGTTGGCGGCTTTGGCAACAGTTAATCCAGGAGTTCTGGAAGCGTTGGTCAAATGAATACCTCCACACCCTTCAGCATAGGCCCAAATGGACTACCTCGGCTAAACAGTTGGAAGAAGGCAATCTGGTGCTGTACTTGACTCCAGGTACACTCCCTGCGTGTTGGCCTTTAGCAAGGGTAACAAAGCTGATACCTGGAAGTGACGGAATAGTACGTGTTGTTCGGTTGAAGACACCCTCTGGTGAAACGGTACGACCAATAAATAAGGTGGTACCACTTCCACCTTCTTAAGATTAATATGACGTGATCAACAATCACATTAATTGATCATTTTCTAGAGTTTCTTTTATTTTCTCGTTTTATCTCTACACAACTACACCAATAGAGCTTATTTGCATTTTTAATCTGTCTTTTTTTCCTCTTTTTTTCACCCCTTTTAGCTGTCAAAATTTAATTATTTTGGGTGGGGGGGGGGTATGTTAAAAATTGGGTTAGAACGCCACTCTTAATTTCGATTTTATTCATTTTAAAGAGTTGAGGTTTTGTTTTGCGATAAACTAGGCGGTATTATCTATCACTGGTTTTGCACGGACTCCTTTCGAAGCATTCGGCCCGTGCGGTCATGTATTAAAACATAATATAATACAATATACATTTTGGTGTGTGTTACTGTGCTACTACATAATTCCGTCGGCGGAGATGTTGTTCTGGTTTGGATGCTGCCAACCACTTCCGTAGAAGCCAACAGTATGAACATTAAGGTAAGAGCATGATCGTTGTTGGATTTACCGCTAAGAGTACTTTATCGCAACACCACCCCAAGTCACAGTCCACTTACTCTAAGAAAATAATCTGGGGTTTCACGCATTGTGTAAATTTTCCCATTATTTCTCCAACAGTGGGCCTAAGCTAATCACTGACAAATTTTGAAGGACGGAAGTCTTATAAAAGATATTAAAGAAATGATTTTTTGGTGAAACTGTTGTACAGTGGTATATAACTGTTTGGCAGAAATAGAAAATTCCAAAATCCGTTCTTAAGAACAATGTATGTTGTGTTGGTGTGTCTAAACTAATGAGTGACAAATTTTGAAAAGCGGAAATCGTATGGAAGATTAAAAAAGTGATTTTTTAGTGAAACTATTGTACTGTGTTATATAACCGCTTGGCAGAGGTAATAAATTCCAAAATCCGTTCTTAAGAAAAATGTTTGTTGTGTTGGTGGGTCTGAGCTAATCACTGACAAATTCTGAAAAGCAGAGGTTGTATGAAAGATATTAAAATAAAATTTCTTAGTGAAATTGTTGTACTGTGTTATACAGGGTGTAACAAAATAAGTGTAAAAAAATTCAGGGGGTGATTCCTCATCGTAAAAGAGATAGGGTGTTTCATATAAAGAAACTTTGTTAAGATACAGCCCCTTAAAGGGGGTACAAAAAATTTTTTTTTTCATTTTTTTACAAACACTAAAAAAGTTACAAAATTGAAATTAAGGTGACGTTTTTACTATCAAAAATACACTTACTCAGTAATTTATTTGGTTTACCCCATGGTTGTAAGGGGTGGAAAACGCAACCCCTAATATTTATTTCCGATAGCTTATTTCATTCTAAACAAAAACTGTCTCTTGAATTTTTTGCCCAAAATTAACCAGTTTGCAGAAAGAAAAAAAATTTTACAAACAACTACAGAGATATGTCGTCATAAGACGAAAATGCGAAACTAATTTATCTAGTAGGTCGCTATTAGTAACAGTGACAATTAAATTGTTATCACGCTGTCAGTTTGTAAATTTTTGAAATTGAATTAATAATTGTGTGTCGTTGTTATGTTCTTAATTTGTTAGTTTAATAATTCACTTGTTATTAAAATGGCATACACAAATGCGGAAATGGCTGATATGTATTACGTTCACGGTCTGTCGCAGGGTAATGGGTTAGAAACTTGTAGAACGTATGCTGAAATGTATCCTCAACTGCAGCTTCCTTCGCATAGAATATTTGCCCAACTTCATCAACGATTACGAGAATATGGTTCATTCGAAAAAAGAACGCAGGATTGTGGTCGCCATTGAGAAGTTAGAACACCACAGCTTGAAGAAGCAGTACTTAATTTGGTTGAAGAACAACCCACTAGCAGTACTAAAAAAATTGCTTTCAAGTTAAATGTTGATCATATGACGGTATTTAGAATTTTAGAGGAACAACTCTTATACCCCTACCATCTACAACGAGTACAGGCACTGTTACCGCGAGATTTCCGAACCGTCTTGAATTTTCCAATTGGATGCTGGAAATGATTAGAAAAAATCCTGACTTTCTGAAGACGATCGAATTCACAGATGAATGTACTTTTTCTCGGGACAAGATTATTAATTTTCATAATAACCACATATGAACTGATGAAAACCCCCACGCTATTGTCCAAGCTAACCATCAAGAACATTTTTGTCTTAACGTGTGGGTCGGAGTTATTGGGAATTATTTAATTGGCCCTCATTTTCTACCTCCTCGATTAAATGGCGAGGCATACACTCAATTTTTAAGAGAAGTGCATCCAGTACTGCTGGAGAAGTTCCTTATGGTATCAGAAGGGTTATGTTTTTTATGCATGATGGGGCTCCCGTTCATTTTAGTCAAGCAACACGTCAGCATTTAACTCAAACATATCCAAATCATTGGATAGGTCGAGGAGGACCACACAATTGGCCTGCTCGATCCCCGGAATTGAATCCTCTCTATTTCTCTACTTGGGACCATTTACAGAGTTTGGTTTATCCTACTCCTGTTCGCGATGTAGAGGACTTAAGAAACCGCATCATCGATGCGTGCAGGGTAATTAGAGAGACTTCAGGAATATTTGAGCGAATACGTGACTCAATGCGCCGACGTCTAGACGCATGTTTAATGACTGAAGGTGGACATATTGAACATTTACTATGATTTCTACATGTTGTATCTTTTGTTATTAATAAATTAGTTTCGTTTAATCATCTTTAATCATACTTTGATGCAGGTAGTAACTACAAAATAACAATAATAGTCCAGATCGCATTTATGACGATGTATCTCTGTAGTTGTTTGTAAAATAATTTTTTTCTGCAAACTGGTTGATTTTGGGCAAAAAATTCAAGAGACATTTTTTGTTTAGAATGAAATAAGCTATAGAAAATAAATTTTTAAATGGCAAACAAATAATAAGACAAAAAGCTACATTGGAAATAAATTTTAGGGGTTGCGTTTTCCACCCCTTACAACCATGGGGTAAAGCAAATAAATTACTGAGTAAGTGTATTTTTGATAGTAAAAAATGCCACCTTAATTTCAATTTTGTAACTTTTTTAGTGTTTGTAAAAAAAATAAAAAACAAATTTTATGTACCCCCCTTTAAGGGACTGTATCTTAACAAGGGATGCTTCAATAAAGTTTCTTTATATGAAAGACCCTATCTGTTTTACGATGAGGAATCACCCCTTGAAATGTTTTACACATATTTTATTACACCCTGTATAACTGTTTGGCAGACGTAGTAAATTCCAAAATCCGTTCTTAAAAAAATGTATGATGTGTTGGTGGGCCTAAGCTAATCACTGACAAATTTTGAAAAGCGGAAGTCGTATGAAAGATCTTAAAAAAATGTTTTTTTTTTGTGAAACTGTTGTACTATGTTATATAACTCTTTGGCAGAGATAGTAAATTCAAAACTCCGTTCTTAAGAAAAATGTATGTTGTGTTGGTGGGCCTAAGCTAATCACTAATAAATTTGAAAACGCGAAAGTCCTGCGGAAGATATTAAAAAAATGTCTTTTTAGTGAAACTGTTGTACGGTGGTATATAACTGTTTGGCAGAGATAGTAAATTCCAAAATCCGTTCTTAAGAAAAATGTATGTTGTGTTGGTGGGCCTAAGCTAATCACTGACAAATTTTGAAAAGCGGAGGTCGTATGGAAGATATTTAAAAAATGTTTTTTTAGTAAAACTATTGTACTGTGTTATATAACTGTTTGGCAGAAGTAATAAATCCCAAAATTCGTTCTTAAGAAAAATGTATCTTGTGTTGGTGGGCCTAAGCTAATCACTGACAAATTTTAAAGAGCGGAGGTGGTAAGGAATATATTAAAAAAAATGTTTCTTTAGTGAAACTGTTGTACCATTGTAACTAACTGTTGGGCAGAGATAGTAAATTCCAAAATCCGTTCTTAAAAAAAATGTATGTTGTGTTGGTGGGCCTAAGCTAATCACTGACAAATTCTGAGAAGCAGAGGTCGTATGAAAGATATTAAAAAAAATAATTTTTTAGTAAAATTGTTGTACTATGTTATACAACTGTTTCGCAGAAGTAGTAAATTCAAAAATCCGTTCTTAAAAAAAATATATGTAGTGTTGGTGGGCCTAAGCTAATTACTGAAAATTTTTAAAGAGCGGAGGTCGTATGAAAGATATTAAAAAATGTTTTTTTTAGTAAAACTGTTGTACTGTGTTATATAACTGTTTGGCAAAAGTAGTAAATTCAAAAATTCGTTCTTAAGAAAAATATTTCTTGTGTCGGTGGACCTAAACTAATTAATGACAAATTTTGAGAAGTGGAAGTCATGTAAAATGTATTAAAAACATGTTTTTTTAGTGAAACTGTTGTACCGTGGTAAATAACTGCTTGGCAGAGATAGTAAATTCTAAAATCCGTTCTTAAAAAAAAAATGTATGCTGTGTTGATAGGCCCAAGCTAATTACTGAAAAATTTTAAATAGCGGAGGACGTATGGAATATATTAAATAAATGTTTTTTTCTATAGAATATATTTAAAAAAATGTTCTTTTAGTGAAACTGTTGTACGGTGGTATATAACTGTTTGGTAGAGATAGTATGAAAAATATGTTTTTTTGAAAGGCCTAAGCTAATTGCTGACAATTTTTAAAAACCGGAAGTCGTATGTAAGGTATGAAAAAAAGCTTTTTTTAGTGATACGCTTGAACCGTATTATATAAGTGTCCGGCAGAGGAGTAAATTTTAAAATTCGTTTTTAGGAATAATATATGTAGTGTTGGAGGGCTTGCGCTAATTACTGATAAATTTTATACAGCGGATACAGTATGGAAGATATTCAAAGGACGCTGTAATGTTAGCAAATCCTTAGGTATGTTTCTTCAAAATGTTTTGTAGAAACGTGTGGCTTCATTTAGATAAATTACTTTATATATGTTTGAAAATGATAAAAAAAGTCGACCTTTGATTGTAATGTTGTACTTTACGCATAATTATGCATAAAATATTCATTTGTGCAAGATAAATAACGAATTTTAATAAAATAATTACTTTCTGCCGATATTATTCCTTTATTGTCATATATAGGTACTGCGGAATGGTATTTCAGTGATTAAAAAACTGTGAGCATATTAATAATCCATAAAGAATATAATGCAGACTGTAAGTAGCATGTACTGATTAATAGGTGTAGCCTATAATGCTTGGAGAGAGTGAAGGCGGGGCCTTACAGAGGAGGCGTGTTCAAATTTAGTGACGGTTTCGTAACGGCGGTTAACTTCACTGATGTAATAAATCAACAGTAGGACAGTAGCTAGGTTATTTATTGTTGTTAATATATCTGAAAAATGAAAGAAAGTTATAAAAGGGTAATTACAATTATAAATAACTGATGTATTGAATTTCGCATTTTTATGTATTCATATAATATAATATATATATATATATATATATATATATATATATATATATTATATATATATATATTATAGTGGTTTTTATATTATTAAAAATAAAAATAAACGAAGCAATTTCAAAACACCCTGTATAAAGGAACAAACAGAAATTACGTGCGAAATTTATATTAATTAATTCAATTTTTAAGTAACGGGTATTAATCAAATTGTACAAATAATAATTAAAAATGTAATAGCTTTGCTAAAAATTAAATGGTAGAAGTCAATGCCATTCATTATTAATTTAATTAGAGTTAATTGAACATTTAGTGATATAATAAGCATAAAAGCCTGTGAAAACACAAGGTGAAACGCGTTATAACAAACGACCAAAAGGAGGGTTAAAATACCATGAAACAAAGCTCGGAGAATTGTATTTAAAACGTTCATTAGTAGCGAACACCTGCAAACTTTTAAATGTCACGTTCTAATAAATTCGAGCAGATAAACATGCAGATTCTACGTATATTAGAAACGGGTAAATGTTTTAGCACGAAATACAAAACAGCGTTTGTTTAAAAGTCACGTCGCTAAGTCCACATGGGTTTAAATAGTCAAGAATATCGATTTGTACCACTCAGACCAGATTAGAAAGGGACGGATAAAACGCATAAGTAAAAGACACTAATAATATAAAAAGGGATTTGTGAAGCGTCACTATGTCTACGATTGGTTGAAATGTTTAGTCTAGTTTGAAACGAACAAGAGCGTGGTGTAGCGTATTATTCTGGAAATGTTATAACGAGGTATTAAAATTCGTGGAGTAAGAATGGGGTTGAGTGCAAATTTGCGAGAATATGTGGTGTTAACAAGCGGATTTCGGATGAAAGGAGGCCGAGGAGGTGGCAGCCTAAGTGTATAAATGATTTTCGTGAACGTAGTAAAAGCCCTAAGTTTTCGACCTCTCAAAAGTACATATCGCAGTTTCACGAGTTGTAAGTATTACAAAATCAATTAAATTTATTACAAGGTGATAGTAATTAAAGACGCGGTTAAGTGTGCCGAAATTACTTTTAAAGAGATATCATCTATAATTATAAACAACTCGTGTCGCGCTTTGAATAATGTGGTGCGAAGCTTCAAATTAATGAAGAAATAATTTAAATGGAATTTGGAATTGGTTACACCAGGGAGGCCGCGTTTGCAGTTCAATTGAGATGGAGTTTTTCTAGTAACCGCTAGAAACGCCCTGCAGAACGGACAGAAGAAATCGACGACATCATCCTCAAAGCAGAGATCTACTATAAACTTTCCAGGTAACGATTTGAATTGTGACTTTTAAAACTGTGAATATTGGGAGAATGCTAGAGTGAAATTTCTAGGTAGTGTGTATTAGTTACGTATAGAACGTAATACGTGTAAAACTTTATTATGGTAGTTAACTGAAAAGTTGAAGGTTTCTATAAAGCTTTTAAACGTTCCATCAGAACATAAAATTTTTTGTAAAGAGTACATGGCTTTGTTTTGTTATTTGTTTTAAATGTATGCAAATGCATAATTACTGGGTATTCTGAGCTCACCCTACCCCAGAGTTTATTTAGAGTAAAATGAATAAATAAATGATAAAGAAGGAATTTTAGCGAAGGTATTATTCAAGGCCCATTTACTCCGTGTACAGTTTCTGTGTTTAATGATTTAAAAATATAATACTGGACATTATGAAATAAGGTTTTTCTGAAGTGTAACGTGATTAATGGAATATGGACATTATTGCATTTCATGTGTAAATAGTAAATAAAAGCTTGTATGTTGATTGTATTTGAGGTTTTATTGCTAGAGTGTGTGTATGATTGAGAATATGCGAGTGAATTTAGATACCCAAAAGGAGATCCGAATGAGCTAGTCGGAAGCAGTTGAAGAAGGCCGTTCAACCGAGGAAAAAAGGAAAACGGGTAAGGATAATTTTTTTTTGATTAGGTAATTTTTGAAAATTTTGTTTATTGTCGAATATGAAACTTTTATAAAATTTTCGAATATATTTTTGTATCGCAATTTCTTACCCGAGATCCACGGCATAAATTTGACGCCCAAGTCGAAGAGGCTCGATCAATTTAAGGATACACAGTAATATATATATATATATATATATATATATATATATACATGAGTTTATCAGTCGATAACTCCGTTATATAGTTACGTAAACCAAATTTGAGGCATTAGGCATGCCTAAAGTGCACATTTTAAAATATTTGAAGCATACAGGGTGTTTCATAATTCCAGGGCATATTAAACTTTTATTTTTTAAATGGAACACCCTATAAATTATTACATTTTTAAAGCCCATAAAGAGCTTTAATTTGATATCAAATTGTATCTGTCTATTCCTTTTAGTTTTGAGATATTCAACTGTTTTTAGAAAAATGACCCCACAGATACATTGCCACTGCACTAACACAACGCATGTTAATTTTAAGATGCAGACAATTTTACCATATACCAGAGTATATTTGTAAATATCACTTTTTGAAATTTCTTCCCAGTATACAGGGTGTTCAGGTTTCAAAATGCAATTTTAAAACTTTTTAAATGGTACCTACCAATTTATTGTTACAATGGATAGTTCATTAAGTGTTCTTTCATTTTTGTTAAGCATTCTCTATACCTAAATCCATTACTTTCTGAGATATTTTTGATTTTCTTCAAATTTTATGAATGTTTTTAATTTACATAACTAAAAATAACTCACTATTGCAGAATATTATAAAACAATTAATACATATTGATTAACAATCAACTACACTTATCCAATAACAATTTTCACTAAAGATATAACAACCTACAATAATACGCTATCATCAGAATTCTGCCAGATCAACAATATGCATTTTATAGAAAATGTTCAAACAGGAAATCAGGCAGGCCTTGAAAAAAAATAACAATTACAATCAAAATGTCATTTAGGTTTATTAATTGTAGTGTGTTGTCATTTAACACATTATCAGTTCTGTTTTAAATGTAATCTTTGAAGGAATTTTCAAAATGAATTTTACAGTGGAAGAACAAATAAATATGATTTGGGTATTATGATCAAGTTTAAAAATTTTCTACTTGCATCAAGAATATGCCAAGAGAGATATCCTGTTACATGACAACACACTACAATTAATAAATCTAAATGACACTTTACATGTAATAGTTATTTTTTTCAAAGCCTGCCTGATTTCCTGCTTGAACATTTTCTATAAAATGCATATCGTTGATCTGGCAGAATTCTGTTGATAGCGACATTGTAGGTTGTTATATCTTTAGTGAAAATTGTTATTGGATAAGTGTAGTTGATTGTTAATCAATATGTATTAATTGTTTTATAATATTCTCCAATAGTAAGTTATTTTTAGTTATGTAAATTAAAAACATTCATAAAATTTGAAGAAAATCAAAAATATCTCAGAAAGTAATGGATTTAGGTATAGGGAATGCTTAACAAAAATAAAAGGACACTTAATAAACTATCCAATGTAGCAATAAAATTGGTAGGGTGCCATTTAAAAAAAATTTTAAAAATTGCATTTTGCGAAACCTGACACACCCTGTATACTGGGAAGAAATTTCAAAAAAGTGATATTTACAAATATACTATGGTATATGGTAAAATTGTCTGCATCTTGAAAATTAACATACGTTGTGTATTAGTGCAGTGGCAATGTATCTAATTGGGGTCATTTTTTCTAAAAACAGTTGAATATCTCAAAAACTAAAAGGAATAGACAGATACAATTTGATATCAAATTAAAGCTCTTTTTATGGGCTTTTCAAAAATGTAATAATATATAGGGTGTTCTATTTAAAAAAATATAAGTTTAATATGCCCTGGAATTATGAAACACCCTGTATGCTTCCAAATATTTTTAAAATGTGCACTTTAGACATGCTTAATATGCCTCCAAATTTGGTTTACGTAGCTTTTATAATAACGGAGTTATCGACCGTTGCCACACTAAAAACTCACCCTGTATATGAATATATACATATATATATATATGAATATATACATATATAGATATATATATATATATATATATATATACATATATATATATATATATACAGACATATATTGCTATGATAATAGGATTATTTAAGAGTATAGGTCACAAAGGGGGAAAACTTCATATATACATTATAAAAATCAAGAAAATCAAACATTTAAATCATAAAAAGTAAATAATTCGTTCATTATACAAAAGCAGATACAAATCACCCTGTATAAAATCACTAACCAGCTACAGTTAATTCAAGGAAGCACATTCAGTAATAACTTAACCACATCCATCAAAACAAATAATTGCGGACGCAACCCAATCCATTTTAAAACGTTTAAAACATTCCTAATCTCAAAAATAAATACAAATTCGGCATATTTGAAAAAAGATAACTGTAAAATAAAATCTCATTCAAGACGTATTTGCGTAAAAAATGAATCAATGCGTGTGAATTTTACAGGTTTGTAATAAACAAACTTTTGAAAAACGAGCATATTTCATAACGCAATAAAGTATAGATGTTGAGGCAAAAGCGTACGTGCCATTTGAAATGTAGGAATTGGCACATTTAATAAAACCCAGCATATGTAAACAAAGTATGTAATATATTCAATTGGTAGTTTTATTTTCCTTTCTATATTGATGACGCGTGGACATGAAGAGTACAGGCAGATGTTACATTTCTTACTCAGACTCTCTTGAAGGTAAGCTATAGATGGTAAAGTTTCTCATTCTAAAAATAGTTTCTTCAGGAGACTTCCGGTCTAGTCTGTACTCTAACTTCATGTGGTTTTTAATGAGACACAGAGGTGGGTGAGTTGAACGGAATTTAAGCGCCACTGCAATTTCGTGGAAGTTGTGCAAGCTTGAACGTAAGAAAAAATGCAGAAACCTTAACGCTCAAAAGTTCGCTTTTAATACTTCAAATTTTCTTGACTGCTAAACTTAATTCGACGCTGAGAAAAAAGTAGAGCTAAATATTATAAATGGAATAGTTGTTTCTATTCCTTGATAAATCTTTATAAATTCTAAATATCAGTCTATAAACAGCTTAGTGGTTTATTCATTAAATTTTATTTGAAATCTTTCTACGGTAACTTTTTATACAATCTTTCTTTCGAAATATATTATGTCTACGCTCATCGGCATTTCTATGTGATTATTAGAGCTTGCTAAACTCTTAAAATAAAATATTTCAAAAGTATAACTTATTTATATTTATCTTTACGCAAATGAAAAATTATTACAATTATAAAAAAATGTATTTACAAGTACGTAGTTCTACGATGTTAAATTAAAAGTTCTCGTAATTTTTAAAGGTTTCAGATGATCTCTTAAAAAAATGACTATTACAATATTATTTAATAAAACCAAATTCAGACCTATGTATGGTTTACATTATCTTATTATCATATAACTTAAATGAAAGCTTGACTGGTTTATATTACTTTCTTTGTAAACGTATCCCTTAGCTAATTAAAGCTCTACATTTATTTAAACTTTAGATTTTGTAAAAAACAACTAAGACTTGTATACTATACATCTTATGAAATTCTATACAATGGAAAATATAGATAAGGAACTTTTGTTCACTTTTATAAGCAAACGGAAAACACATTGAGCTTGCATGACGTAATTTACAAAACAACATTAAAAAACTTATCGTTGGTAAGAATTTTTCTATAACTTACTCATTCTTTAACTACTAGGAAAACGAGTTTCCTTTGCAATTAAAGTAAGGGCCTCTTAAAGAATATAATTTCTAGGTGAAGTGACGCGTATGTTTTAGCACGTGTTGTTTGTTAAGTTGAATTTCCCATTCCTGGTTCCTAGCGTTTCCGAAATTGCTTTCTTCTTTAACAAAGAATCCTTAGCTATTACTTTAGGTCTTTTCTATAATTTCTTGACGTTCTTTGGTTGATTGTTCCATTTAGTATGTCATTTTTCCACCAAATTGTACTTAAATAATCTTTATAACTATTTTAATATAAGGTAGTGGTACCTATAATGGGCCATGTACCAGTAGTAAGCCACCAGATTTGCAGGGTTAAAAACAAGCTTCAAGGTTAAGCTTTCAATACAATAGGACAATAAGTGGTGGCTTGGCATATTCACCCACTACCTGCCAAAGGACATGCATCATTAACCTATTAGTGTTTGAGTTATAAGGATGTTTATCTGAAGTGGTGTTATTTTAGTAGTTTTTTTACTTGTTCTAATAGCATTCACTAGGAGGTAAGTTTTATAATGATATATATTTTTTGAGATTATAATAGATTCTGCATTCAAACAGTATACTGTGATTATATTGAGCATTTAATATTTTCTATATTATTATAAAGAATCAAAATTTAAAAGGGGCTGCAACTTTTAAGGTGTGGGTCACTATAAGATCATGATTTTTCCACTTGTTCCTACAGTGGGCACTGGGGGCCCAGTACTAGCGCATAGCTTATACTTGACTTAGAAAATTCAGTGTTTACTTTATGTTGTGGGGATATTTTTATATATTTACTTCTATGATATGATGCCTGGAACCAGAAGTGGGCACCCAAGGCTCACTATTGGTGCACAAGTGGCCTACTATTAGAACCTAAATTTGGATATTGATGTATTTATTTTAAGTATTGTAGAACAATGGCAGAAAGAAAGGAACAAAGCTATACCATACAGCAAATTCAGCAAGCAATAGCTGACATTGAAAGGGGATTTAGTGTTTGCAAAGTTTCTCAAATGCATGGCATTCCAAGAGCAACTTTGCAAAGAAAATTAAAAGTGGGTACAAAACTGGCCACACAGAAGGGCCCATGTACAGTGTTCACTAAGGATCAAGAAAGAGACATTGTCACATGGATAAAAAGCATGGCAACCGCGGGTTTCCCCGTTACAAAGAAAACTCTTGTCTATAGTATTGAGAAGTTGGCAAAGGAAGTAAAACTAACCTTCCCCGGAGGAGGAACTCTTCCTGGGAGAAAATGGTATGAAGGATTTCTAAAACGAAATCCAGACATTTCATTACGGACAAGTCAGAATCTGACAACGAGAAGAAAAGATGTATCTCAAGAGGACATAGACAAATGGTTCTTAGAGGTGGAAACGTATTTGAAAAATAGCAAGCTTGAAAATGTTTTATTAAATCCCCAAAGAATTTTTAACACGGATGAAACTGCTTTTTTCTTAAACCCAAAACCAGGTAAAGAGGAACAAAGAAGGTATATACAGCAGCAGGATCTGATGAAAAATTCAACTTGTCTGTCCTTTTAACAGCAAATGCGACTGGAGAGCTTGCACCACCAATGGTTGTTTACAGGTAAGGAGATCATACTTTTTAACATTTCCTAAATTTGTTATATGTTCTTAAATATTTTAGATATGCAAGAATCCCACAACACGTGGCAGAGTCTATACCTGATGACTGGGCTATTGGAAGGTCAGAAAATGGCTGGATGACTCAAGAAACATTCTATGAATACATGACAAACATTTTTGAACCTTACTTAAGAAAACAAAACATCGAGAAGCCAGTATTATTTTTCATGGATGGACATGTTTCCCATCTGTCTTTTGCCTTAAGCACTTTCTGTAAGACCCATGGAATTGAACTAGTGGCTTTGTTTCCAAATGTCACTCATCTAATCCAACCAATGGACGTTGCTGTCTTTCATGCTCTCAAAGCTGCTTGGAGGCAGGAGGTCATGAATTTTAGAATGAGCCACGAAGGCAAACAGGTACAGAAGCAGGATTTTCCACAAGTATTAAAATCAGTCCTGTGTCGTTTAACACCTGAAACAATCATTAATGGTTTCAAGGCATGTGGGCTTGTTCCATGGGATCCAAAAAAGGTTGCTGTAACAACAGCAGCAAAGTCAAAGCGACTGATGTCGACAACACCAACAATGAAAAAAGAAATGGCATCCTTTTTTAAGATCTTAGAAGAAAAAATAGGCGAAGATAAATTGAAGGCATTTAAAGAAAATGAAGATGAATGGGCAGGTCCTGTTGAGCAAACAGATTTGTACTACTTATGGCTAGCGACCAAGAAATTTCTAAATACCGAACCAGTTACTCAGGTAAATTAAACTCTGTAAAAATAGTTTTAAGATCAAACATAGTATACTTCTATTTATTTTTCCTTCTGATGTCACATAAGTTTATATTTTATTTTTAATACAGTTTGTGCCGACAACACCTGAAGAGAAGAATAAAGAACAAACCTGCAATCCTACAAATGATGCGGAATCTCCTCTACAATTGAATAATATTAGCCATACGCCGGGATCATCAAATGTAGCTGAACCATCCAATGTAGCTGGACCATCAAATGTGCCATCCCCCTTCAAAAGAGCTCTTTTCTGGCCAGAAGAGGAAGAAAAAGGCGAACCTAAGAAAAGGAGGCAAGAAAAGCTACCTGCAGTTGTGACTTCTCCAGATATGTTAAAATATTTTAAAAAGAAAGAAGAGAAGAAAAAGGCTAAAGCTACAGAAATTGAGAAAAGAAAGATTGAGAGCGAACTTAAGAGAAAACAGTCGGAAGAAAAAAAGAATACTCAAAAAGAAATCTTTAGTCACTTCATCATCATCTGAAGTGGATGAAGTGGACATCCTGAATTGGATGATTCAGAAAATTCACCTTGGGAAGAAATGGAAGACACTGAAAGTGAAGCAAGAGAACCTATTGTAAAAGAATCTGATGTTCAAGAAGGAAAATTTGACCGTGTTCCATTTTTTGGTGGAAAAAGAAATGCGACAAAATATATTTATCTGTGTGTGGTTCAAGAAGTACAAGGGAAAACCATTCACATCCAAGGTCTTAGATCAGCAGGGAGCAAAAAAAATTATCATAATGGAAAAGGACATATTTGATATATTGGTAACTGAAATTATTGCAATAGTTCCACAACCACAACTCGAGATGCAAGATCGTCAGTTGGTCTACACTTTCAATAAAAATTTGCCTGTGAAAGAAAAGTTGTAATGACATTGGTTATTTTTCTTTTTTTTTTAAATTTCGCTTCTAGTTATATTGTTTAATCTACATTGCTGTATATTGTTATTAAAATATATGATAGTATACAGATCAATTTCTATACTCGACTGGCCCAGTTTTAAGGGGCTCATAATAAGTACATCAGAAATTTAGTATGTCCAGTAATGACTCATTGCTGATGTTTATATTTTAAACGTTTTTTTGCAAATGTAAGTATGGTGTTGTACCATTTGATGTGTTTCTTGTAATAAGTAGGTGTCTAACTAGTAACATAGAATCAATTTGTTTCTTAGATCTCTCAAGTTTTGATGATACCTTATTGAACACCCTTAAGGGGCCCACTATAGGTACCACATTAAAGAATTCAGAATTATTATCGCGGATATTTTCTTTGGTTGATTGTTCCATTTAGTATGTCATTTTTCCACCACGTAGTTCTTAAATAATATTCATAACTATTTTAATATAGCGCTAAAGAATTCAGAACTATTATCGCGGATATTTTGTAATCTACTTACTATTGATTGATGCTCCTAATATTTAAAGATTTGCTAACACCTGCCACCGCCTTCACCAAAAATGGCGATGCGCCAATCGGTCTTCTCCCTAACAAGGCAAAGCATCTTGCTAGTAAATCCTGGTTTAGCCAACTGAACAAAAGCGTTGCGCTTACTCCTTAGAATACTCAGCGCCTGCGCGTCTTTTGATCTTTGTGAATTACTTTCTAACTGATTCGTTCCTTGGAATTTTAAACTATTCTTTACAAAAATCATATGTATTCTTCATTTACTTAATGTAGATTATTTAATTAAAGGACTTACTGTATTTATTTGCATTTCGTAAATAAATACATTTCAAGTATGGACACTAAAATTAAGACCACGTGCAGTTGAAAGGTACAAAAATACCAAATTCCATAATACAAAGCTCTGGCGTACGTACAAAATCAAGCATCTATAACATGGAATACTGAATAAAACCCAACAGGTTGAAGATAGCACATAATTGCAATGCCTTTGCCATGGTCTAATAACAAGCTAGTGAGCGGTCAACCAATACGAGCACGTGGAACGAATTTGTCTATAAAACAGACCGTAGCCGATAAAAGAGAGCATTGCATAATCGACGTACGAATTGTGATAGTCAAAACAAAAGTATTACATAAATTTCAATTTAGTGAAGTTAAATTGACAATTATAAGTAAAAGTCATATTAATTAAAAATTCCAAGTGGAAAACAGTAAAGTGCGCGATTGAAATACGTGTGTATAAAACTCTGCCGTTAATATAAAACGGCTCTAAGTAAGGACAAAATTATAAATCGACTAAGTATGGAAAATTAAAATCGAGAATAAATCGACTCTAAGTACGCGAAACTATATAACGACTCTAAGTAATGACAACTATAAATCGACCCTAAGTACGGGAAACTATACAACGACTCTAGGTATGGAAAACTAAATCAAAACTAACTAAACCACGATGTTAAAACTAAAATACTGGGTTAAAACTCTGCATAACTGGTAAACATTTCGGAGTATTGGGGAGCATACCAAGCTGAGGGTTAACGACTCGAAACCACTAAACAAGCAACCGATTTGGATCACGAAACTCTAATGAGAAGTTACAGCAGAAACATAAGGTTAAAATTATCTTTTACATTTATAGCATGTTACTTTTTTTATTTTAAATATTTGATGAGCTTAAAAATTTACATGTAATTTAGATATTGTGTGAAAAATGTCAACAAAAATTTGGTTGATACGCAAAGGTGCGTTTAAAAAGGGGAATAGTTCTTTGAACGTTCAACGAAACCATTCACAGTTAAACACAATTCTTTTTACTGGTTTTAATTGTTATAAAAAGGTTTAAGAAAGGTTATAAATTTCGTAATGAACAAATTTGATAGGAGTGTTTATATATATTTTGATTTAAAAGTTATGTAAATAGTAAATGACATTAAAAAGGACATAGGGTTGCAAATTGCAAATTTTTTTCGCTTATTATATAAATTTCGCTTGTATTATTCAGGTATATGGAGTGTTATAGGAGAATGGGTAAAAATTCTCTGTTATCATATAGTCGTCCATTTCGCTGGACCTGCACCTTGTCGAAGTTCTAGATTACTAGAACAGGTGAAATGGCTTGCGTGTTCTAATGAGCTAAAGAACCAAACTACAAGTCCAACCAAAGTAGTAGGGTGGTTAGTGAGGAACCAGACTAAGACAGGTCCCCAAAAGAGGGAAGTGGCACTTTCGATACTTAGAATGGTAAAGACTATAGGGGTCGGTATGGCAGTCTAAGACATGTTACTGCGATGTAGAAGGCAACGGGAAACCACCACATTACCTCTCAAGTACACAGCGCACCTAATTTATAATAAAATGATGGCATTCTCTGAGGTAAAAAATTCCGGAGTTAAAATAGTCCCCCCGTCGGATATCCGGGAGGGAACTACTTCGAAGGATGCGATCGGAAAGTTCAGAATAAGAGTCGGGAACATTTTGCGAGTCGGAGCGTTACAACCATGAAGCAAGTAGGTAAGCTAGAAAACTTAAAAATCGAAATGAATAGGTTAGCACTAGACATAGTAGGGATCGGCGAAGATCGGTAGCCAGAGGCGGGAGATTTTTGGAGTGGAGACTTCAGGGTAATTCATACAGGAGCAGAGGAAGGAAATTTGGGTGTGGGGATAGTTATGCGAAAAAGATAGGATATTGTGTAGAAAATTACTTACAAAAGAACGAAAGAGTACTCATGGTTAGATTAGAATCTAAACCAGTAAACACAGTAATAATACAAGTATACATGCCCACCTCTAGCTACAGTGACGAAGTGGTAGAAGCCATCTACAAAGATATCGAAGACATATTAAGATACGTAAAAGGACATGAAAATTAAATAAATACGGGAAATTTTAATGCCGTGGTAGGTGAGGGTAGGGAAGGAGCGGTAGTATTTGGTTTAGGCACGAGAAACGACAGGGGAAATAGGCTGGTAGAATTTTGCAACAAGAACAATTTAATCATCACAAACACATTATTTCAACATCACGCTAGAAGACGATATACGTGGAAGATGTCAGGAGATATAGGAAGATATCAAATAGATTACATTCTTGTTAGACAATGGTTTAGGAATCAAGTAAAAGACTGTAGAAGCTACCCAGAAGCAGATATAGACACTGACCATAACATCGTAATTATGAAGGCCGCACTTAAATTTGACAAAAAGGAACGGAAGAAGGCACTTTTACTTTGAGAAACTAAAAAATAAAGATATTCAAGAAAGATTAAAAAAAAGTCAAATGAATTGCTGAAAGATATCGGGAAAATATCTGATACTAAAAAAGTAGAAACAGAATGGAATAACATTATATCAGCCTAGACATGGCGGCCAGAGATATTCTGAAGTATACATTAAAAGAAAATAAAAAACCATGGATAACAAAGGATATCCTGAATTTAATAGAAGAAAGACAAAGATACAAAAATAAATCAGACGAAACAGGAAAACTGAGATACAAAGCCATAAAATGGAAAATTATTCGCAAATGCAGGAAAGCTAAAAACAATGGATTGATGAAAAGTGCAAAGAGGTACAAACTATGGAAATAGCAAAAAACAAGCGAAGCATACAAACTAATTAGAATGAATTTTAAAGATATAAAACCGTATAGCAAAAATATTAGGGACGCAAGAGGAAACGTCATTATAGAAAATATAGAGAAAGTGAGTAGATGGCAAGATATATAGGGAATTTATATGTAGGAGAGGAACTAACAGCATTAGAACAGGAATCAGACATTGAAAATAATGTCCTGGGATATCCAATACTTAGAGATGAGTTTGAATTAGCATTAAAGGGTCTGAAAAATGGTAAGACGCCGGGTACAGATAACGTGCAGGCAGAAACTCTAAAAGACGCTGGACAAGTAGTAACAGAACGTCTCATCCAACTTGTACGCTATATGTATGAGACAGGCAAGATACCCAAAGATTTCAAACGTAGCATCATAGTAACTATACCAAAAAAAAAGGCTGGATAGATGTGAAAATTTTCGAACAATAAGTTTGACAGCACACGTATGAAAAATATTAACTAGAATTGTACAAAAACGAATGGCGAAACGAGTTTAAGAAATACTAGAAGAAGACCAATTTGGGTTTAAACAAAACAGGGGAACACTCGAGGCTATTTTAGCTCTGAGAATGATAATGGAGAAAACAATAGAAAAAGAGGAAAGCGTGTATATAGGGTTTGTAGATCTGGAAAAAGTATTCGACAATGTAAAATGGAAAAAAATGTTCAAAATACTCAAAAAAATAGGAATGAGTTATAGGAATAGACGAATAGTACATAGCTTATACAAAGAGTAAACACAGCAGTAATAGAATTAAAGCAGGAACGTAGAGAAGTAAACATTAGGCAAGAAGTGAGACAGGGATGTGCCCTATCCCATTAATTTTTAACTTGTACATTGAAGAGGCAATGAATACTGTCAAATGCAGGAAGACATTTGGAATTACTATGCAGGGACAAAAAATTGATATGCTTAAATTTGCAAATGATATATCGGTATTAGCATCTAGCAAGGAAGAGTCAGAAGCTGCTCTTAATAAAATGGAAACGGTTCTAACAGAGAGATACGGTAGGAAAATTAACAACTAAAACTAAAGTACTAGTATGCAAAGGAAGGGAAAATAAATCAAAAACAAATATGTAACACAAACTTACAAAAAGTTAAAGATTTCTGCTACCTAGGAAGCCAAATAATGCAAGATGGAAACAGTGCAAAAGATATAAAACAAAGATTAGCACAAGGTCGTGCTACATTTAACAAGAAAAAGCAACTATTGTGTTCAAAAACAACAAACATAGAAACAAGAAAAAGATTGCTTACAATATGTGTGGAGCACAGCACTGTATGGCTGCGAAACCTGAAGAGTAGGAGAAGCAAACAAGAAAGAAATAGAAGCCTTTGAAATGTGGTGCTACAGAAGTATGATGAATATATCATGGACAGACAAAGTTAAGAACGAAGAGGTACTAAAAATGGTAGGGGAAGAAAGAAATATGTGGAAAACGGTAAAAAATAGGAGAGATAGGATGACACGACAACATACTATGGCATGAGAGAATAGTGCGGAATATATTAGAAGCAAAGATAGGAAAAAAGAGAAGTAGAGGTAGACCTAGGTTAGACTACTGCACACAGATAGTGAAAGATGTAGGCTGTAGGAATTTCAGGGAAATGTATGGGCTAGCTCAGAATAGAAATCAATGGAGGTACGCATCCAACCAGTTCCGAGATGGATAAATTAATGACAAAAAAAGCAACTGTACCTAAACATGATGATTATTATAGGCAACTACAAGTATTGGTTGGGCAATATTCTCAAATAATCTTGATTGTGTGAAAGGATTTACTGGAAAACTATTAATTTGGCAAATGTGTAAGTGATGGAGGATGTTGGCAGCCACAGGCTGCTTCACCCCTTTCACTGAATCTTGGTGAAATAGGGCATAAAATTAGAAAACAATAGAAGGAGAACCAAGCTGTATACAGGTTGTGTGAGACTTTCGGGGAACTGTGTAGGTTAGATCAGAATATAAATAAGTGTGGATACTTGTCCAACCAGTTTTGAGATAGAAAACCTAATGACGAAAAATAAGCGCAAATAAATCTGATGATTATTATAAACAACTACATGTGTTGTTTGTGAAATATCTGCAACTAATGTTGACTGTGCGAGTAGATATATTGGAAAAAATATTAAATCGGTAAATGTTCAAGTGTTGGGGGAACTTTACAGCCACAGGCTGCTTACCCCCTTCACAACCCTACAAGTGATTTTCCAATGATCCACCCGAAAGTACTACATTGGCCAGGAAGCGAGTATTTTTTTACCTAGAAATTTTTGAATTTTGCCGAACCCTTGCTGCTGCAAGCAAGGTAGGGATCTTTAACGTGCGTGACAACACTCACACACTGGACCTCCATTTTACCTCTCATCCGAACAAGAGCGTATTTTTGAAAAATGCTCGCCTTACATTCTTCAAGCGGACCGTGTCGAGATTCAAACCTGGGACCTTGGGCGTAGTAGTCACACGCATACCAACTACGCCACGAAGCCCTCCGCAACCACTAGATGTCAGAGAAATAGGGTATATAATTGTAAAACAATAGAAGAGGACTGAACTGCATCTAACAAGAAGGAACAGCGCCTTTGGTAAAAGACAACAAACATAGAAACAAGAAGAAAATTGTTGAAAGCATATGTGTGGAGCACAGCACAGTATGCCTATGAAATACGGGCAGTAGGAAAATCAGACAAAAAAACGGAAGCAGTCTTTTGGAATGCTCTGCGTCAGATGTATGAGGATGATAGCATGGACAGACAAAGTTAATAACAAATAGGTTATAGCAATAGTACGGAACAAGAATATCAGTGAAAAAAATACGAGAAATAGAAGAAATACCTTCTAAGGCATTTTTGGGGAATAGTATGGGATATATTACAAGCAGAGATAGGAAAAAGGGGGTAGATGTAGACCTAGATAGTGATAGATGCAGATGGTGCAAATTTCAGGGAAATGTGTAGGTTAGTTCAGACCTAATGATGATGATCATATCGTCGTTCACTCTGTGCGGGGTATCACTGAGCTAGTCGGGGCATAAATTTAATTATGTTAATTCTTAATTATTTTAAAAAGGTACAGATAGGTGACGATTAGCAGGCAATTCGTAGTTATACATCTGATGGAGGGCGATATCGTAGCAATATATATTATATATATATATATATATATATTGTTATGATAATAGGGTTATTTAGGGGTATATAGAGTCATAACGGTCGCACACTA
Source organism: Platerodrilus igneus (assembly GCA_036346225.1). NCBI lineage: Eukaryota > Metazoa > Arthropoda > Insecta > Coleoptera > Lycidae > Platerodrilus > Platerodrilus igneus. The sequence goes on from JARFIW010000803.1 coordinate 979,971, forward strand.
CATGTAAATAATACTAAAAGCTAGAAAACTAAACAATTTTATCATGAAAAGTACGTAATTCGCAAATTATGCAAAAGCAAATATTTAATACACTGTATAAGGATCATAGTTAACTTTTTATTAATGCAGGGAAGCTCATCCTTCAATAATGCAACCACATTCAGTAAGATAAATAACTCTGTATGCAATCACACTTATTTTAAACCAGAAAAACATTCATAAATTCTAAATAAATACGCATTAAAAGCATCGAAAGCTAGAAAATCATGATACGAATTCTGTTAAAATTAAACATGCAATACTGCAAAGAAATAACAAAGCTTTCTCGTAATAAACGCACCTTTCAAAACAAATAAGTTTCGGTAACGCAGGGTGTAAATAAACGCATTTCAATTTACGTCCTTATAGAAACTTCGTCTACGTGATTTTTAACAAGAAGTAAATTCAAAACTCAAAACACTATCTTGACAAATATAAAGCCATAAGTTTGTCTACGTGAGAAGTTGAGTTAAAATTTCCTACAACAAAACAGACTGGAGAAAGCACACCATATAAAGCTTGAATACTAAGTGACCGACAGCATTGTTAGGCGCGCTATTATCAAATTCATATCTGAGAAAGTCCAGAGTATTGACAAGATCCTATAGCGTACATTAAACTTTGACCGAAAAACGCCGATAAGCGATGGTGTCAGGTGGAGGCGTTGCTTTATATATCACTCAAATTTGATAAACAAGCGGTCTTCCTTCAACCTGAGCACGCTTCACATCAGTTCAAATTAAAAATTTACGTAAAAGTGAACATAGAAAAATTAAATAATTATATTTCGTGAAAATCGTGATTAAAGAATTTTGAAATTAATAGTGAAAAATATACGAAAGAAGTTATGCCGTTAAGTAGATAACGGCTCTGGGAATATCTGGGAAAATCTAGGAAACCAGATTGGTACATAAATCAATATTTGCAAATAAATCCGAATTTAAATCGATAGAATTGCATAAAAATATTGGTTTGCATCTACACATCGGAGCACAAAAATGGAGGATTGTTTTAAGCATTGAATGGGGTTTGGCCAAGCGGTAGTATAAAATCAACAAGTGAACTCAACTAAAAGCAATCCTGGTCAACAGCATGCAATAGCAGATCTAAAAATAGAACAAAAATACACACAAGGAAAACTACAGGTCAGAACATTATCTAAATAACATAGGCATTTTTTTTATTGAACATTTACTATATTTTTTTATTATAACAAAATATTCATGTGAAGAGTCATCAAAAATCTTTTTATATGTGAAAATTTATGTAAAAGGGAAAGGTCATTGAACGTTTAAGGGTGTTTCCAATAGTGTACAGTGTCATTTTTGCTGGCTTTAAACTAACAAAAGGGAGCTATAATTTTGGGGATAAACAAATTGATATTATTACTATTTTGATTCAGGGGTTTATTTTGTCGAATAGTGAATCATATTAAGCTGTAAAGTGTATATATTTTTTCTTTGTCATTATACAAATCTTGGTCCATTTCGTTTGTCTCATTCAAGAAGGAAAGTATTAGCTTAAAAGGGGGTAAATTCTTTGTTATCGCAACGTTGTGCACTCTGTGAATTAAGCTGAGCTAGTCGAGGCATATTTAAATTTTAGGTTGTTTAGAGACAGAGCGGTAGCGGGCAGTAGGAAACTGAACGTTAATTACATCGGCTTCAGCGTTACCACAGCCATATATATATATCGCTACGATATATATATATATATATATATATATTGACGTGATAAAGGGTCACAAGAGATCATTGAAACCCAAATTCTAAAAATAAATCCCACCAAAATATAATAGAATCAGGAAAAAATTGAAATTTCCGTAAATTTATGGTCACACCTTGTAAAATACAAGCGTACTTTTATTCATTAAAGTGTCATGCAAAAACGCAAATTGTGCGTATATAAATAATCGCCCCGTATGAAATAAGCATATTGTAAATACATAGGCAGTAACGTAAGCTGTATATGTAAAAATAATTAGTTGTAAAATACTGTAAAACGCATTCAATGCGAACGCAAATCCATGCATATAAAAATATTCTTTCATTTGCTGTAAATAGCATAGAATAGTACAGCTTTGCGCATATAACTTTAGAAACTACAATCAACGTGTATTTTAAGCCCCTGTTGCATAAAAAAGCAATTAAAATTACCCCGTGGATTATGGCAATGTGATCTAAATAAAGAATTTTCTAGAATATAAAACCATGAGTCATCGGGATTTAGAACTATGTAAATAACTCTTTAATAAATAAACATTTTTTTCCTAGAAACGGCCGGAACATGAAAAACCTGCAAAATTCTGGGAATAACCGATAAAAGTTATTTATGATTTTTGCATTCACTTTTGGAAAGAAGAGATACGCCACAATAATAGTATATGTAAGAGCGAGACATATAGAGCGCGTCACGAATAACTAGAATCAGATAACAAGGTGATAAATGCCGCAATTTTAGACGCTAACTAGTTTTTCTGAAAAACCTTGCATCATAATGTTCCACATTTTTCTAGTAGTTTCTGAATAGAATAGAGATAATTTAGCGTATATTAGGAAGCGTTTATTCAATCATAGGGTGATTCGATTATTAAATTTAGATTGTGAAATGTTATTTTAATTGAAGTGCGAACTGTTGCGTTATGAAGATGATATTTGAAGTATGCAGTAGGCATGCTATAATTTAATAATTATTTTGATGCAATGAATATAGAAGTTATGGTCTAAACGCAAATTACATACAAAAATGAAGTTATTAATTACAGTGAATAAAAAAATTTTTTCAACGCTATTTTAAAAATTCTATTAAATAATTAAAAGTAAGAGTTAAGGATAATGTACTTTGGTAACTGCTGTTTGAAATGAAGATTTTTTCTTAAATATGAAAAGCTTGTGAGATGATTTGACGTCAATTTAAAATTATAAGATTTTTAATTACGAGGAACATTTTTGTGGATTCTGCAAGTATTGTTTCTAGATTTATTTGTAACCGATATTAGAGTATTTGAATCCATTTTAAGATAATTTTCTTGTGTAAAGGATTTTTACCAGTAGTTTGTGTTTAGAGTTCAAAATACTCTGACCTTTTAATAGATTTTCTATCAAGGATTTTTTGGCCAAACAAACCTTACAAACGTGGCAATAAACATAACTAGGTAAACTATCCATAAGAATAAATTTAGTTCTGTAACTTTAAAATAAAGTAAGGAACATTTAATTTATACTTGTTAGAAATTATATTGTTTGAGAGAAACAATGTAAATGCTTTTGTATGAGAAAAACTATTTCAAACTGTATAAATGCTTTGTGATATTGCTGTCTTTTATTTCATTTTGAAAACTCCGTCAATTCCCTTGAGCTAGCCAGGCAAAGTTAAAAAGAAAGATAAGTAAACCATTGCAAGTTTACAAATTGCAGTATCTGTATCACAGCAACACACACACACACATATATATATATATATATATATAATATAAACTATTTCTGACTTAATTGCATTTTAAAAACATCTTGAAATTCAAAGTTAAATTGTAATGTATATCATGATAAAATATTATAAAGTTTTACAACTTGAGTTGTTAGCAACCTAGATCACATATAAATTATATGATTTGAGTAAACTAAGCATCTTAATAATTATAATATTAAACTAGCTGACACATATAAATATATTAGATAAATTTAACAACTATTAATGTTAAACTAATGTCTAACATATAATATGTTTATATGACTCTTATATATATATATTATTATATATATAACTATATATATATTGTTAGAAATTGTTAATCATTAATTAAGTGTTAAATATGTCTAACATTTATGATATATAGCTAGTTATATATATATATATATATAAATATCATATATATAATATAATGTTAAGAATTAGTTTAACATTTTACAACGTTGTTAAACTTTCTAACTAATTTATATATGTATAGTTTAATAACAAATATAAAATCATATAATTTTAATATTAATGTTAAGAATCTAGTTTAACATTACCAAGTTGTAAACTTTATACAATTTTATCATGTAAGTAACATTAAATTAATTTAATTTAAATTTTTATAGATGATATTAATAAATGACCTGTTTCAAGAGTTTTATATACTATTAAAATACTCATATTTAGACCAGGGTAGAAAATTAAATAATCACATCAAATAATTTTAATCACCGTGTATAATGAATATTATTAGATAATACGCGTTATTAAAACCGTGAAGCATAAAAATTTATTAGTTTCATTAAACATAAGAGATTTAAATCATGTACAAGACGCTTTATATCAAAAGAAGCAGTATTAAAAGCTCTGCGTGTAATGTAATTATTCCTAAACAAATGGAAATTACGTGCAAAATTTATCTTAATTAACTCTATTTCAAGTAACCGGTATTGAACAAAACGTACAGATAATATCTATAGAAACTTGTAAAACCCAATAAAATGCAAATCCTAGAAGTGTTAGTTAGAAGTAGGATGTTTGAACACACCTGCGTATTTTAAAAGGCAATTTCAGTTTAATTTGTTTAGATAAACATGTCGATTCTAAGGATATTGGAAACGGTCAGATGCTTTAGCACGAAATACAAAACAGGGTTTATTTAAAAAGCTCATTCGGCGAAAATTTTGCAGATAATTAATGTTTACAAAGAATCTTGGAGAAACCGGGGCTTAATATTCACGAGAAGGTGCGATACGGGGTTATTAAACCCAGATAGTCCACATGGACTAAAATATAATCGATAATAAAGAATATCAATTTGCACCAATACGAACAGGTTAGAAAAGGAAAGAGAAAATGCGTCAAGCAAAGACACATATAGTAAAAGGCGTGATTTAAGCAACGTCACGAGGGTCACAATTTCATGAAAATAGGATGCAAATATCAGAGGTAGAAACAACAATTTCTGTACAAAATTAATTAGTTTTTCTCGGACATGTTTGCCTGCCGTGTGAGAATTTCTGAGATTTAAATGGGGCTAGTGAAAAATTCGTAAAAACCGACGCGCGAGCGACGGACTGGGAACATGGCATGAGAAATTCTTAAGAATTGTCTGTTTTGCGGACAAAAGCGACGTGCCGGCTATTCCCTATATATACCGGTGGTAATATGAATTTCGGCCTCTTAGACTTTTGACTATTCGATGCGTTAAAAGCTCTTACATCCGCGACTTGATTCAAGATGTTAAACAGTGCATTTTAGTTTGATAAAATAATTTAAAATTTTGCTCGTATATTTTAGTGATTCAAAATAGTTTGTTATTTACGTGCTAACATGAATGTACTTCAGTGCACTTAGATACAAGGTAATAAAATTTAGTATCACTGTACCAATTAGCAAAATTTACAACGACAAATGTATACACAAAAGTAGGCAGTTTTGGCGTATATTGGTGAAAGAAGTATGAATTTCTTTGTTATTTTTCGGGGTGTTAATAATTAAATGGTTCAAATACGTGTCTGGATCCACGAAACAAGGGTCAGATATACACAGATGAGTTCCGGAAAAGCCCAGAAACAACTTTAAATAAATGGTGATGGAGAAAATTTTAAAAGCGTTGAGAATTAGAAGCCGTAAATATAATCCTGTTGGAATGGTGTGATTAACTAAAGGGACGATGTACATTGAAGCTACGAGGACAGTAACCTTCAGGTAAATTATACTATTTTGTTTGACATTTTGTGTGTGTTGAATAACTTTATAATTGATTTACTTTAAATGGACATTAGTGAAATTGTACTAACCATAAAATTTTAATTTTAAGATGAAATTTGCTTGTTTAAGTAGAAAGGGTATTTAGTATTGATGTTCTGAATTATGATGAAACTTTGGGTATGTCTTTGAGCTCAATTAGACGAACCTGGTTAATTAACGTAAAGGGGTGGTAGATGCTCCTTTATACTCAGACTCCGGTCTGCTTATATTGTTATATTAATTAGTAGGCATCCAACAAGGACTTTAATTCTGGATGCACGTTAAAGTGATAATAAAATTAATCTTGAAATTCTTTTTAAAACTGAATTTTATGCTGAAATTTAATTTGAAAATTTAATGTATTCTGAATATTGATGTAAATAGAGTTAACGTTGATGTTTGTGGTAGGAATGTGTTGTTTAATTTTATGAATGAGGAGGTTTATAAAATTAGGTGAGCAGCTGAGGCGAAACCAGGATCACAGCAGTTTATGACGCCCAATCGGTGGGACTAGAATTTTTTTGTTGAAAGGACCCAGTTCCCGCATTCAAAGGAGTATATCACAGCAGTTTATGACGCCCAATTCGTAGGGGCTCGATTAGAAAAAGGAGTACCCGAAAGATGGAGGTATCACAGCAGTCTATGGCGACCACAACGTGAGGGCTCGAATTCCAGATAGTGTTTAACTATTCCACGAAACTGGCGATCTGAGAGAGAGAGTTTCTGTGTGTGTATAAATTTAAGAGTATTTTGAGTGTGTGTGAGTGAGTAGAACGTATGCAGAGAAAAGAGTGGTTAAGGAGTCAAGGAGTGGAAATTGGAAGTGACGATAGTGCATTGTGCGAAAAAAATTCTAAAATGGAAGAAGCTGGAGGCAGTAGAGATCAGTCGAGGATGGAATCAGGGGATCAAGGAAACGAGATGATATTGAGAATGTTAGAGAGGATGAGTGAAGAATCTAATAGAGCTAGGGAAGAATCGAATAGAGCGATGGAGGAGTCTAACAGAAAATTAGAACTGCTAAGCGATGAATCGAATAGAGCGAGAGAGGACTCAAATCGAAAATTTGACCGAATGAATGAGACATTAACAGGAGTTAGGAAACCCTAAGTGAGAAAATAGATAAGACGAATAAAGAAGTTTCAGAATTTAAAATAGTCTTACCGTAAAGATGGGGAAGTTGAAAATAGGGTTGAAACAAATGAGCGTGATATTACAGGTCTTCGACAGGAAATGGGACATTTAAAGTCCGAAGTACGCATGTTCTGTGAAGAAGAGATTAATGTAAAATGGCTGAAGTGACGGACTCATGTAGGGATCAGTTAGGCAGGGTAGAACGCGAAGTTAGTAGTATTAAATACAACATGTCAAATTTAACGGGGGATGGTCCCAGATTTTCTACAGGTGGAGTATCATTGGACCAACACATGAAATTTTATGGCGATAACAGGGTAAATCCACAAATTTTTATTAATAGTGTAAGAAATCTAGTGGGAAATTTATTTGACGAACAGACTAAACTAAATACGATAAAGGCTTTATTAAAAGACAATGCGGAAGCGTGGTACAATTTAGTAGGACAGGACATAGACACGTATCAGGACTTTGAAAACAAATTTTTAAAGCACTACTGGAGTGACCACAGACAAGATCAGGTATGAGACGACTTAATCACAGGGAAATTTAAGAGAGAATTTTCAGGAAGTAGGGAGCAATATGCTATTTGTAAGTATAGCATAGCAAAGCAACTGAACCCACCACTGACGGACCGACAAATTATTAAGTATTTATCACGACACTTCGAGGTAGACATAAGACAGCACGTAGCACTACAGAACATAGTGGACAGAGAAATGTTTTTGGAATACCTGCAGAGGTACGACGACGTAAGTAGTGGACGACCTCGGGATATTAGGGAAAGACAGATCAACACAGTTAGGTTTGACAATAGACGGGACAACTATGCTAGAAGGGGGAATAATTACGGATACCAGCGACAGAATTGGGAACAGAGACGACCATACGTTAGGAGTAATAGTTTAGGAAGGGGACCTGCACCGAGACCGGGACCTACCAGAATGAATAGTTCACCAGACATGAGCGGGACTGCTAATACAGACACGGAACGAGTGGAAACGCCTAGGACGTACGCTGAGGTGACGGCTAGACCAGGACCGAGTAGGGAAAACAGACCTGGACAGGATTTTTAGAACGCGACAGACCACTAGATTTCAGTGTAAATGTATATGAACATCCACGTGAATTTTTCAAAATTGAGGAGGAAGTAGAGCCAGAAACTGAGGAAAAATTATGTTTGCCAATTATTAATTTAGAAATTTTTGAGAATAATGTAGAAGTATTACTTGATACAGGGGCAGAGACGAGTTTAATATCGGAGGAATTCGTCAGCAAAATTAGGGATAAGGTTTGTGATAGAATTATGCCTATAAAGCGTAGCCATTTAGTAGCTCCAAATAAAAAGAAGTTTGCTGTAGTAAATAGTGTTGTGGTGCTTAGGATAGATATAGGAGGTTTAAGCCGTGAACAGGAGTTTGTAATTGTACCTGGACTGAAGTTTCAGAGCATTTTAAGTGTTGACTGTATGATGAAGTTAGGGGTTTTGATAGATATGGAACGGAAGGTAATAAGGATTAAGGATAGGGTAGTGCCATGGAAGGGCAGTTATGAAGTCACAGAGGATGACACGGGGTTGAATATTAATGTAGTAGAGGTAGAGGATGATGAAGTAAAACAGATCAACACGATAAGATGTCCAGAGGATAGGATAGTAGAGGTTCAAGCTTTAGTACAAAAACATGCAGAAGTAGTGGGGGTAGAAGCAGCATATCAGGAGCAGGTGAAGGCGAAATTAAGTAAAGATGGCAAGTTTGTTTTTAATAAAGTAGATTTAAGGAATTCATTCTGGCGGATTCCATTACACAAGAATTCTAGAAGGTACGTAGGATTTTCCGTAGAGAGAAAAATCGAGAATTGTAAAGTAGTATCGTTTGGTTTGTCGGCAGAAAGGGACACAATGATAAATGAGAAACAGGCAAGTGTAGGGACTGAAGAAGAAGTAATATTTAAGAGTAAGGATAATAGGGATGATAAGTTTATTGTATGTGAGAGAACAGGGATGTTAAGTATAGATATAGAAGGGGGAGAAATAGGGATGAAGAGTATTAGGATAGTTAGACGAAAGACTTGGAGGGTCAAGAAGAGAGTTAGATTTAAATAACTTGATGAACAAAGGATAGAGATAGGTGAATTTTAGTATAGATATAGGAATAAGAATAGAATAGAGAGTAGATATAGGTGTATATCGAAGAGTAGAAGTAGATGTTTATAGAAAATAAAGCTAGGTATAGGATAAATATGGGAGATAATTAGGAATAGGTTTAGGATGAGAATAAAGAGTAAATGTAGGAAGAAAATAAGATAGGTTAAGTGTAGATATTTCATAGAAGATTAGTGGAGAGTTAGGAATAGAGTAAGAGTAGGATAGGCATATAGGATTAGGTAGGGGGAAGTAAAGTATAGTGAAGATTAGTTAAATAGGATAGGTATATAGGATATATATAGGATTAGATGGATAAGTAGGATGAAGTTAGGGATAATTTCAATTTATAGAATTAAATGAGAGTTAGGAATAGGATAGGGATATAGGATAGGTGCAAATATTTTTTTGAATTGGAGATAAGGTAGGTAAGTTAGATAGATAAGGGTAGAGAGAGATAGGCAATTTTTTTTGTAATTTTTTTTTGGGCTAAATGCTTAATATTTGCATTCAAATAAGTGGGATTATTTGTATTCAAATAGGGGGAAAATACTCATATTTAGACCAGGGTAGAAAATTAAATAATCACATCAAATAATTTTAATCACCGTGTATAATGAATATTATTAGATAATACGCGTTATTAAAACCGTGAAGCATAAAAATTTATTAGTTTCATTAAACATAAGAGATTTAAATAATGTACAAGACGCTTTATATCAAAAGAAGCAGTATTAAAAAGCTCTGCGTGTAATGTAATTATTCCTAAACAAATTGAAATTACTTGCAAAATTTATCTTAATTAACTCTATTTCAAGTAACCGGTATTGAACAAAACGTACAGATAATATCTATAGAAACTTGTAAAACCCAATAAAATGCAAATCCTAGAAGTGTTAGTTAGAAGCAGGATGTTTGAACACACCTGCGTATTTTAAAAGGCAATTTCAGTTTAATTTGTTTAGATAAACATGTCGATTCTAAGGATATTGGAAACGGTCAGATGCTTTAGCACGAAATACAAAACAGGGTTTATTTAAAAAGCTCATTCGGCGAAAATTTTGCAGATAATTAATGTTTACAAAGAATCTTGGAGAAACCGGGGCTTAATATTCACGAGAAGGTGCGATACGAGGTTATTAAACCCAGATAGTCCACATGGACTAAAATATAATCGATAATAAAGAATATCAATTTGCACCAATACGAACAGGTTAGAAAAGGAAAGAGAAAATGCGTCAAGCAAAGACACATATAGTAAAAGGCGTGATTTAAGCAACGTCACGAGGGTCACAATTGGTTGAAAATAGGATGCAAATATCAGAGGTAGAAACAACAATTTCTGTACAAAATTAATTAGTTTTTCTCGGACATGTTTGCGTGCCGTGTGAGAATTTCTGAGATTTAAATGGGGCGAGTGAAAAATTCGTAAAAACCGACGCGCGAGCGACGGACTGGGAACATGGCATGAGAAATTCTTAAGAATTGTCTGTTTTGAGAACAAAAGCGACGTGCCGGCTATTCGCTATATATACCGGTGGTAATATGAATTTCGGCCTCTTAGACTTTTGACTATTCGATGCGTTAAAAGCTCTTACATCCGCGACTTGATTCAAGATGTTAAACAGTGCATTTTAGTTTGATAAAATAATTTAAAATTTTGCTCGTATATTTTAGTGATTCAAAATAGTTTGTTATTTACGTGCTAACATGAATGTACTTCAGTGCACTTAGATACAAGGTAATAAAATTTAGTATCACTGTACCAATTAGCAAAATTTACAACGACAAATGTATACACAAAAGTAGGCAGTTTTGGCGTATATTGGTGAAAGAAGTATGAATTTCTTTGTTATTTTTCGGGGTGTTAATAATTAAATGGTTCAAATACGTGTCTGGATCCACGAAACAAGGGTCAGATATACACAGATGAGTTCCGGAAAAGCCCAGAAACAACTTTAAATAAATGGTGATGGAGAAAATTTTAAAAGCGTTGAGAATTAGAAGCCGTAAATATAATCCTGTTGGAATGGTGTGATTAACTAAAGGGACGATGTACATTGAAGCTACGAGGACAGTAACCTTCAGGTAAATTATACTATTTTGTTTGACATTTTGTGTGTGTTGAATAACTTTATAATTGATTTACTTTAAATGGACATTAGTGAAATTGTACTAACCATAAAATTTTAATTTTAAGATGAAATTTGCTTGTTTAAGTAGAAAGGGTATTTAGTATTGATGTTCTGAATTATGATGAAACTTTGGGTATGTCTTTGAGCTCAATTAGACGAACCTGGTTAATTAACGTAAAGGGTGGTAGATGCTCCTTTATACTCAGACTCGGTCTGCTTATATTGTTATATTAATTAGTAGGCATCCAACAAGGACTTTAATTCTGGATGCACGTTAAAGTGATAATAAAATTAATCTTGAAATTCTTTTTAAAACTGAATTTTATGCTGAAATTTAATTTGAAAATTTAATGTATTCTGAATATTGATGTAAATAGAGTTAACGTTGATGTTTGTGGTAGGAATGTGTTGTTTAATTTTATGAATGAGGAGGTTTATAAAATTAGGTGAGCAGCTGAGGCGAAACCAGGATCACAGCAGTTTATGACGCCCAATCAGTGGGACTAGAATTTTTTTGTTGAAAGGACCCAGTTCCCGCATTCAAAGGAGTATATCACAGCAGTTTATGACGCCCAATTCGTAGGGGCTCGATTAGAAAAAGGAGTACCCGAAAGATGGAGGTATCACAGCAATATATATATATATATATATATTGCTGTGATAAGGGGTTGTTTAAGGGTGTACTTTATAGTAAAGGTCATTTAGAAATGAGAAATTACCATAGGCAGCAGGAAACTGCACTTATTTAGTGAAGAATTGAGAAATGGAGATAGTTTGTAAATAGTAAGCAGTCAACACCCTGTATATAAAGTATAAATAGTTTTAGGCGACGCAAATAAACATAGGAAGACGCATAGTTAGCGTAGAAACCAGGAACACATGCATTAGGTAAATAGTAAATATTTAATACCCTGTAGATAAAGTTTTAGGTAATTTAGGCAATGTAAATAATGATATTTTTCAGTGGAAGCATGCGTATATTTATAGGTAAATACAATAAAGTGTAAGCAGACACGCATTCAAAAGAGTTCCAAACGATTAGATTAATACGGATATAGAAATAGAGCTTCAGAAAGCATAGGTAAATGCGGGCAAATAGCTAACCATTTTTGATAAGAAAGAAGGTTAAAAATTGCGTGAATAACATGTAAATATGAAAATTAAAAGTCGAATTGCATCAGTTGTTTATGGAAAAGCAATTAGATCTATCAAAACACAGCATGTTAATAACGAAGACAGCTGCAGGCAGCTTATAATTATTGGGAATCATAGAGAATTACATCAGAAACTGCTTTAAAGGTAATAATTTGATTGGTTATAAATGGGCGACGAGTTCTAAACCATACCCACTGACGGAGTGGGAACTGAATAATATATTAGCAGGTACAGTGATAACGAAGTCAGTTTGCAACTCAACAAAGGCCGAAGTGCGCCGCTATAAAATAAAGTAATACGTAATAATTTTAAAAGTGAAAGATAAAATAAGTGCCAAGATGAAAACTATAATTGCCGATTAAACGTAAGTACATTTTGGTGAATTTATTTTAAATTAAAACATAAAAATAATAGGGCTTCGAAGTACGGGGATGAAACAAACTACAATTTCTAAGTCAAGGGGGAAACAAACTACGATTTCTAAGTCCGGGCGAAAATAGAGTAATACAATTTCTAAGTCTGGGGGAAGAATAATACAATTTGAGTAAGGGAAGAAAATAAACCACGATTTCAAGTCAGAAGACAATGATAATAAGAATTCTATTCTAAGTTTGAAGAAATTGATTGATAAGAAGTAATAAGTCTGAAATGAAACGACAATAAATTGGGGTGCATAAATTAATAATGGTAGTCCATAGGGTAATGGCAATAATTTAAATGTAATCCTGAATTGGGGGAAGATAATTTTTATTCAAATGGAAGCGTTGATGTGAAGAAAATAGACCAGGTCAGATTTTTTAGTTATAAGACATTTTATTTTTCTATATATTTTTATTTTGAATATTGAATTTGCTTAATATAATATGAATGTGAAAAAGTCAACAAAAGAAGTTGCATACGTATAAAGTGAGTAATATGATAACAGGTTTAGAGCGTTCTACACTTCGTTGATAAAGATAATAGGTTTTTTTTGGTGACTTTGGGTTTTGAGTAAATAGTATATGATGTTTAATAAATGAAATTTACAACATTAACTAATTGAAAAGTGTATTACAAATAATTTACAACAGCTGTACATAATATATTGGTTTCATTATATAAAATCGAAATTAACTGAATTTTATAATTCCAAATAAATGATAGTCGAGGTCATAAGATAAAATCAATGGGAGTAATTTGTTAATTTAAATAGTTCAAGGAGGAGCTACGAGTTGAATAGGAAATTGATAACAAGTAAGGCGGTAACATATCGAATTTTGTTATTGGTTGACAAGGTTGGTTCAAGATAAAATCCAGTTAAGTTTCTGGAGGAATTTATAGCAACATTAATAAGACAGCCCAACGTCGGAGAAGATAATTACAATCTTGTTTATTCATAGTAATATTAATATGGTCGCCCAAATGATGGAGCGCGAATAATTTAGAGTACATAGCAAATAATATAACAGCCCAACGAAGGGGCTCGATAATTCCAGTAGTAGCATAGCAATATATATAGTATATAAAACTATAAAACTATTCATATATATATATATATATATATATATATATATATAAAATACTCATATTTAGACCAGGGTAGAAAATTAAATAATCACATCAAATAATTTTAATCACCGTGTATAAGGAATTTCATTAAATAATACGCGTTATTAAAACCATGAAGCATAAATAAACTCGGTTGTTTCAGTAAAAATAAGAAATTTAAATTATTTATAAGACGAAGCAGTATTGAAAAGCTCTGCGTGTAATGTAATTATTCCTAAACAAAGAGAAATTACGTGCAAAGTTTATATTAATTAACCCTATTTTAAGTAACCGGTAGTAAAACAAAGTGTACATATAATAATTAATATTTAAGTTGTATTCGCTAAAAAAAAAATGAAAAGGATAGAAATCAATTTTAATTGGAGTTAATTAAACCGTTAATAACATATAATACCTATAGAAACTTGTAAAAACCCAAGATTAAAATACCACGGAATAAGGCTCTGAGAATTAATAGTATGTTTAAACACCTGGGTTTATTTAAAAAGCTCATTCGGCGTAAATTTTGCAGATAATTAATGTTTCAAAGAATCTTGGGGAAAACGTCGCATAATAGTTACGAGAATTGCTAAAGCTGGGTATTTCACACTCCATGTGGACTAAAATAATCGATAATAAAGAATATCAAGTTGCACCAATAAGAACACGGTAGAGAAGGAAAGAGAAAATGCGTCAAGCAAAGACACATATTGTAGAAGGCGGGATTTAAGCAACGTCACGGGGGTCACAATTGGTTAAAAATAGGATGCAAATATCAGAGGTAGAACAACAATTTCTGTACAAAATCAATTAGTTTTTCTCGGACATGCTTGCGTGCCGTGTGGAAATTTTCTGAGATTTGAATGGGGCGAGTGAAAATTCGTAAAAATCGACGCGCGAGCGGCAGACTGGGAATATGGCATGAGAAATTCTTTAGAATTACCCGTTTTGGGGAACAGACCGATAGACAGGCTTTTTGCTATATATACCGAGATGAATATAAACAAGCTCTCTTAGACTTTTGACGATTCGATGCGTTAAAAGCTCGTACATACGCGACTTGATTAAAGATGGTAAACCGTGCATTTTAGTTTGATTAAATAATTTAAAGTTTGCGAGTATATTTTAGTGATTCAAAATAGCTTGTTATTTACGTGCTAACATGAATGTACTTCAGTGCACTTAGATACAAGGTAATAAAAGTTAGTTTCACTGTACCAATCAGCAAAATTTACAACGACGAATGTATACACAAAAGTAGGCAGTTTTGGCGTATATTGGTGACAGAAGCATGAATTCTTTGCTATTTTTCGGGGGTGTTAATAATTAAATGGTTCAAATACGTGTCTGGATCCATGAAACAAGGGTCAGATAAACACAGATGAGTTCCGGAAAGGCCCAGAAACGACTTTGAATGGATGGTGATGGAGAAAATTTAAAAGCGTAGAGAATCAGAAGCCGTAAATATAATCCTGGTGAATGGTGTGATTAACTAAAGAAACGATACTTTGAAGCTACGAGGACAGTAACCTTCAGGTAAATTATACTATTTTGTTTGACATTTTTGTGTGTATTGAATGACTTTATAATTGATTTACTTTAAATGGACATTAGTGAAATTGTTCTAACCATAAAAGTTTAATTTTAAGATGAAATTTGCTTGTTTAAGTAAAAAGGGGTATTTTGTTTTGATGTTCGGGAATATGATGAAACTTTGGGTATGTCTTTGAGCTCAATTAGACAAACCTGGTTAATTAACGTAAAGGGGTGGTAGATGCTCCCTTTATACTCAGACTCAGGTCTGCTTATATTGTTATATTAATTAGTAGGCATCCAACAAGGACTTTAATTTTGGATGCACAGTAAAATGATAATAAAATTAATCCTGAAATTCTTTTTAAAACTGAATTTTATGCTGAATTTTAATTTTGAAATTTTTATGTATTCTGAATATTGATGTAAATAGAGTTAACGTTGATGTTTTTGGTAGGAATGTGTTGTTTTTTTTTATGAATGAGGAGGTTTATAACATTAGGTGAGCAGCCGAGGCGAAAAGCGTAGTTCACGGATTTTAAAGGAAACACAGCATTCTTGACGCCCAAACTGTGGGGTCGAATGTTTTTTTTTAAAGGGCCAGTACCTGCAGATAATGAGAAGATTCACAGCATTCTATATATAGTATATAAAACTCTTGGAAAACAGGTCATTTATTAATATCATCTATAAAAAAATTTTTAATTTTTTGTACATTACATATATATAATGTCGTGTAATTAAAAGAGTCAATCGAATACATAAGTGAACTCATAGGGTTGAGGGCGATTAGGTACAGTAAAATAAATTTATTTAGTTAAAATATTTTCAGAAATTATTTTCTATCTTAAATAGTGGATAATAGGGGAATATCGATTTAGTTTAATGCATGATTAATGTAGGAATAATTTATCTTAATTAGATCTAGTTAGGGACTACATATTATAGAATGTATGTTAAAGAGAATAAGAAATTATAATTTGGGGTAAAATTATAACATATTGAATTGATAATGAAGTACTATGGAACAGTTTTAAAAGCGTTGAGCATATTAAAAATAACTATTTCTAGGTTTCAGACGTAAAAACCAAAACGTTTTAAATAACAGGGGGAAAGATAGATTTCTTAGTAGAGTGGCTACAAACAAACTTAATAGCTTATTGGAACGAACAGCCGTTGGAATTAAACCAGCCAAGGACGTAAACAAAACCACAGAATTGGTGTAAACACCGTATACGTTAGTTAAAATATTGATTTTTAATGTTAGATATAGAGTAGGAAGGAGCAATGAAAAGAACAGGATTGAATAAAATGCTATGAGTACAAGCAAGAAACATAAAGTATATCTAGAAGAAGGGAATCAAAAATCGATAATTTCAAGGATAGTTGTATGCAAACACGCGGCGCTCAGAAAGATAAGAAATGGAGCCAAGCGACATGATTGGTGAAGATAAACGAGAAAGGCTAAGAATTCAGGTGGTAGATGCATATATGTGCAATAAAGCAATATGTACAAGGAAGATAAAGGATATTTGCTTGAGGTTAAAGGTGTGTAGTAGAAGCTAATCCGGAGAATTTGAGACGACAGTTGACGCTTTTAAGTGGTTTACCACGTACTGTTGTGTTATTTTATTAAAAATTACGAGAAATCGACAGTCGTTGGTGATTTTCGGGGAAAATAAAGTATCGGTTAAACAAGTGTACGTGCTATTTTATAAACAGAGGGGGGGGAGTCGGTTCTAGACTCTTTTTTTCAGTAAAAGGTGTCGTTTTTCGTGACTTTAAATAAAATTAAAGGGGTATAATTTTTGGGATAAATGATTCAAATAATATTAATTGATTGATTGAAGGGTTTATTTAAAGGATTACAAAACTGTGAAGTGTAGATATTATTTCCTTTCATTATACGAATATTGACTCGTTTTATCATTCCAAACAGGTAAGATTTAAAGCGGTAAAATTATTTGAT
Source organism: Platerodrilus igneus (assembly GCA_036346225.1). Lineage (NCBI taxonomy): Eukaryota > Metazoa > Arthropoda > Insecta > Coleoptera > Lycidae > Platerodrilus > Platerodrilus igneus. Next base: position 997,312 of record JARFIW010000803.1, read on the forward strand.
CATTATAGCGTTGTGCACTCTGTGTGAATTAAACTGGTTAGCCGTGGCATAATTAAAATTAGAATATTAGAAAAACAGAGAGCGGTGGCGTTCAGCAGGAAACTGGACGTTTGTTACATCGGGATGCGGCATTATCATATCAATATATATATATATATATATATATATATATATATAATGACGTAAAACGGGGTTACGGGAGGTCATTAAAACCGAACTGTACAAATAAATCCCACCAAAATATAAAAGAATCCGGAAAAATGGAAATTTTCGTAAATTCACGATTTACCCTGTATAATGCAAGCGTACTTCTATTCATTAAAGTACCAAGCAAAACGCAACTTCCGCGTGTATAAATAATCACCCTGTATGATATAAGCAGATTGTACATAAATAGCAAATAATATAAGTCGTATATGTAAAAATATTAATTTTTTTAGATGCCTTAAAAATGCAAATTAATCGCTCTAAAATAAATAATTTCCTGTACTTAAAACCCCAATTTGCCGTAAAAGCAAATATTTTCTATAAGAATAGCATCTCGTTTGAAATAAAAAGCAATTAAAGTTTAAATTTATTAGCCTTTGTAAATCATAAAAATATTTTAAATAAAATATGTTCTCGTATTTTCGAGGGGAATTGAGGAAAATACGTCAAATTCGTATGAACTAATTAATAAAGAAACGTTTATTCCAAAAAGCGGCCGGAACACTAAAAACCCAGAAAATGTAATAAAAATTGATTAGAAATATTTATGATCTTATGCACTCACGGGAGCATTAACTTTAGGTATTAAATAAAGACGGAGAGCGCACATAAATCAACACTAACGAAATAATAAAACGCGGTGATTTTTATCGCTAATGAGGATTTCCAAGAATATTATGTACGATAGGCGTGTATTATTTAGAATGGGATTACGAAAATACTACTACATTCTAGAAAATAGATAACTTTGGGAATAATTTTGAGAAATTTTATTAAAAACAGTCATTCATGAATTCGATCGCGAAATGTTCATTTAAGTGGCGAGGACGTTATTTGAAGAATGCAATACATACTGTAATCTTACAAGTGTGGGGATAAAAACCAGGTTAAATATCCATAAAAGAAGAGATTTAGTTCTGTAAATTTAAATAAGGTAAGGAATATTTTTTATAATTAAGTAAATGAGTACACGTTAAAAATAATTTGATGTTTTGAAAAAAGTATGCCGTAAATTTTCTATCTGTATTTGTATGAGAGAAAATATTTTATGTATAAATGCTTTTAAAGCATTTAGATATGATTTGGGCAATCTTAAAACGGACTTAGGAAAGAAGTTTGAGAATTTAGAAGATAGAGTTAAAAATATTCATGTTGGGGGAGCCGATGAGATGGAGTTCAACCAGTGGTCTATTGGAACAACACTCAAAATTTGATGGGGATAATAAACTTAACCCCAATATATTTTTAAATAACTTAAAAACTTTAAGACAAAGTAACTGGGATGAGCAAACAAAGTTAAATATTGTAAGACCCATGTTGAAGGGCAGAAATATGGTTTGGACTAATTAAAAGTGAGTCGAGTGCATTTAAAGACTTCAAGATTAAATTTTTAAAGCATTTCTGGGGAGAGACAACCAGCAATTTAAAGTTAGAGACAATTTATTGATGGGCAAATACAGTAGCGATTTAGGCATGACAAGGGAGTTGTATGCGATCAAGAAATTTAGCGTTGCCAAACAACTGGATCCTCCTTTAGAAGACAAGCAGATTATAATGTATTTAGCAAGTCACTTCGAAACAGAAGTAAGGCAATGCATAGCCTAACAAAATATTGTTGATAGAGATGTGTTTTTAGAATATCTTCAATGTTATGATGATATGGGTCAACCAAGAAGGATCGAGACCAGATCCATAAGCCAGCTTATGATCTTTCTAGAAATTCAATAAACGCGTGTTCAAGTTTGAATATTATATACGCGCTTTCATCATAAATTCGAACATGTGTTTAGCTTTAAGAGTAAAACGAAATTGAATATTATACATGCGACTCCCTGCAGTTTAAATTAACATTTATTCTATAATATCAAATTCTTTATAGAGTATTTGAACCCAATCAAACAAAATCTTTCACAATAATTATACATTTATGCAATTGAATACTTTTATAGCAAAATTTATGGATACAGAACTCCTTCAAAAACCTCTTTCTACTCGCAGAATATCATTATTCTTATTTAAAAACATGATTCAGTTACTTAACAAGAATGGAACTTCTTCAATCATTTATAAACAATGGTATGTTGAAATTAGTAATGAATTGGGCTAAAATCCAGTTTTTAATATTGTTAATGAGAAAATATTCCATTTAAACAAAATAATAAATATATATTCAAGGTATTACGTAGAATTTACAGAAATCATGTATAAGGAAGTGAAATCTAACCCAAAATGAGTTAAAACAGATAAAAGGTTAGTAAATCATAGTCGAAGGGGTACCTACCAAATACATTGATGACGCCAACAGCAAAAAGAATTATTTGTGCACTTACTTGCTTTAATTACAGAAAATCTCACAAAGAAGATTGTGTGTGAAAACAAAGCAAAAATAATACAGTTCAAAACGCTAGCTATAAATTATTTCTATAATCACCTTTTTAACTTGAATGTAAAGCATATGTTTAGATAAGCAAAATCAGATTTTGTAGTATCATACAAGAGCCGCATCAGGTGGATTGTCCAACTTGACATAGTATAATTTAGAATAAAAGACAATAATGGTACTGTGGTATTTAGTTGTTTAAAGAAGACTGGAATATTTTAAAGTAGGAAAACAAACGTAACATGTTAATATCTCATTCTAAAAAATCCAGGATGTTTAGCATCCCAACCAACACATCGGGATGCCAAGACAAGTAATAAAATTGAAACTGTCCCATGCAAACTGGGACATATGGAATTCGTAAATCTCAAAAACATAAAATTGTAACTTGAATCAAGAGTTTCTCTTAAGATAATATAAATTTAAATGTTATCAATAACCATACAGCAATTTCATATGAAATTTTAAAATTCATAAATTCATGTTAAACCCATCTTTTTTTAGAAAAAGTACTCCTTTAGTGGTCATCGATTGTTTTAGACAAAATAAAGTACAAAAACCAAGTGAAAGTGATATTAAAGTTTGAAATCAATAAGAACAATCCCAGAAAAAGTTCAGCATATTGCTTTATACGTCATGACAGACTTGTCCAGTATAGCACATTATCTAGCACAATATGTACATCACAATTTTATCAAATGTTATAGCAGTATTATTGTTGGAAGGTGGATGACCTTAAAGAAAACCTGCACAAGACGGGGCCATATTAATAACCAAAATAAAAGATTGAAACTAGAAAACATCAATTGTTTGCACAACCATTGTTGCCAGAGCAAAAAAAATTCTCAGACACATGGAATATTTTCATTGCATTTTTTGGCTCCTCTATAAATAAAAATGATACAAGCTCATTGTTAGATATGATACGTTCTGTAATAAATAGCAAAAAATACATCTTAGTGTAATGTATTGTACCTTATCATTATAATGTAAGTCTAAGGTTGTGCACATAATAGTTGTCTTACAACGTAAGTATTAAAGTATAAAATTTTCTTTTTTAAAATTTAAAGTATTGTAACTATTTTAAAAGAGAATGTGATGCATGATTCACCTATTTTTATTACAGTGATACCAAACACCATCTAATTTATTTTTACTGCTTTGGACGAAACAGCAAAGATAAAGTACTAACAGCAAAGTCGCTGTACCAGATGTCAATTGGGATTGGGGTAAGGTAAGAAGCGAACCACCTAAATTTCTCTCAGAAGTTTAACCACAAGTGTTGTTTTATCCGTACTAACCGTAAGTACTTCTGGAGACTTCCAAACCAACTCTAAATTCTACTTCAGTGGGATGAGACTAACAAAGGGGTTTCTAAAAATACGGAAATGTCAAGTGCCAGTAAACTCAAAGATTTAACATAAGCAAGACAGTGTCACTAAAGAGCGCGTAGTAACTTTAGTAATGACTATACGCACCTAAAGCACAATGGCTAAGATTGAAACAATATTATCTCTAAAGAAAAAGTAATTATATATCAAATATCGACCAGATCACCATTTGCATCTCAGCAAGAAGTATGTAAATATAGCAATAAATATGGGGGTACATAATATTGTATAAGAACTTAAACTAATCAGTACGCACTATTTATTTTGCATATTCTATAAGGTTTACTAGAGTAGTTGAATGCATAGTTTTATACATGCAAATTTTACCATAAGATTACTTTCTTAATACTCTGTTATGTTACTGAATTAATAAAAAGTCTGGAGAAAATAACGTATGTACATCTATTTAAATAAGAACTATTTTCTCCAAGTTACAGATATTTACAATTGACATAACAAAAATAAATTCTATGTATTATGTTACCTGAAGATGGAATTTGTATCAAATTATCACACTTTATATTAATGATAAATATAATTGATATATATATATATATATATATATATATATATATATATATATATATATATATATATATATATATATATATATAATTATGGGTTTATCATAAAAACCACAAAAACCAAACATTAAAACCCAAAAATATACATAATTCATTCCTTATAGAAAAGCAAATACAAATCACCCTGTATAAAATCAATAAGAAGCTACAATTAATTAAAGAAAGCTCATTCCGTAATAACTTCACTACATCCATTAAAATAAATAATTGCGGAAGCAATCAAACATCTTAGAACATTTAAAAACATTCTTAAGCTCAAAACAAATACAAATTCGACATATTCGAAGAAGAACAACCGAAATGAAATTTCTTTCAATCTAAACGCATTTGCGTAAAGAAGTTAATAAATATGTACGATTTAGAACGTATACAAAATACTATTTGTTAATCAAGTCCCGTTAGAAAGTTCCGATGTACGTGCAATTGAGAACGTATATAAAATGCAATATTTAATAAAACCAGCATATTTAAATAAAGTATGGATATTAGAGGCGACGGTAATACGTGCTTTTTCAAACGTACATAAAATACCATTTGTTAGTCAAGTCCCGCTAGAAAGTTCCGATGTACGTGCAATTTAAAACATATATAAAATGCAATATTTAACATAATCCAACAGGTTGCAAATATAGCCCATAATTGAAACGCCTTTTCAACGTACGAACAACTGATAGAGTTCTGTCAACCAATGAGAACGCGTGGAATATTCAAGAAGGAATTTGATTCTATAAAACTAACAAAGCCGATAAAAGTGGATCATTTTATAATTCACGTACCGACAGTGCTATTTTGAAAGAAAATTGTTACATGAATAGAATTAGTAAAAGTTGATAATTTTAAAAGTTAAAACTCAATAAAAATTTATAATTTCAAGTGATATAAACAGTAGAGCACGTAATAAATTTATATAGAATTTTGCCGTTGATATAAATGTAATTATAGAAATAAATAATTTAAATAAAAATCTTTGCAATTAATTGACGGCTCTAAGATACTGGTTAAAACATTCTAAGTTGCTGCTTAACACTCTAAGTCACTGGTAAAATAATCTAAATTACTGGAGATAAACCACTCTAAGTTTTTGGGTAAATGACTCAAAGTTGTTGGGTAAAGGCTTCAAATTACTGGATTAACACTCCAAGGTACTGGTTAACGACTCTAAGCTACTGAAGAAACTACTGTTATTCAATTAAGAGTGATTTCTAAGCCGAACTGTTGGTAGTTTCAGAACAAGCAAGAATTTGGGTCTGCAATCTCCAGCAAGAGAAAAACAGAAGAGTTATAAGGTCAGAACTATTTATTCAATTTATAGCACGTTGCAATTGCAATTGTACATAATTTGTGTATTCGAAAGTGAGTTTAAAATTTGCATGCGATCAAGATATAGTGTGTAAAAAGTCAACAAAAATTTGGTTGCTACACAGAATTATGTTAAAAAAGAGGATATTTCTTTGAAAGTTCAAGAAACTATTCCTGGTAAGATAATTTTTTTGTTGGCTTTAATTGCTTTAAAAAGGTGTACAAATTTATAATCTTTGTAAAGAGCTAATTCAATAGGAATATTTATTTTAATTTTAATTTAAAAGTTCTATAAAAAGTAAATGATATTAAAAAGAGAGTAGATTTGTAAATTGTAACATGACAAAAATTTTATTTACTACATTATACAATCCTTGGTAAATTTCGTTTCTCTTATACAGGTGTTTTGAGTATTGGAAAAGAGTGAATAAAAATTCTCTGTTATCATATCGTCGTTCACTCTGTGCGTGGTATCACTGAGCTAGTTGAAGCATAAATTTGATTGTTAATTTTAATTTATTTTTAAAGGCACATAAAGGTGGCGATCAGCAGGCAATTGATCATTGTACATCTGTCAAAGGGCGATATCGTAGCATATATATATATATATATATATATATATATATATATATATTGTTGTGGATTAAAAGGGGTAAATAGGTGTATACAATAAAATTTCAGCAACCATGTATATAGAAAAGAGCGAATTATTTACGCGACAAATTAATTCAATTCATTTAGTGAAAACGGAGGAGTATTAAGGTATTTTTATATTTAATAATTGGAATGTTAGGATTACATAAAGGAAGAAAGCTTCAAAGCATATCGAAGTTCAAGGATACTCATAATTAATCATCATTTATGTTAATCAAACGCACGAAAGCAAAAGGGAGCGTGCTTGCATAAGAACCTCAATAATTTCTAACGCAAATATATTCGGTTTATAAGCCAACGCTCAGTTTTATCAGATACGGAGAGACAGAAAATCGAGGAATTGGTATTTTCAAACGGTCAATAATTAACAGAAACACCTGCTTGTTAAATGTTACATTCGAAGAATTTGAATGTATGTTAATATAAGATTTCATAAAAATTGTTTGCAACCGTCAATTTGTATAAACAGCTAGGGTAACAAACATCTTAAAGAGCAAGTGAAATGAACGATTGATAATATACAACAGATAGAAACAAATATACAGCAGTGTTGAATTGAAAGTCACGTAAGGTATACACGTGGAGTTGATGTAAGACGTCGACAATATCAATTTTCTGTAACTCAAGTGGAGTTTGGAAAGAGACAGCAAACATGCATAGAATAAAGATGAATAGCGCTTAGGCGGAGTTTGGTGATGACAGAAAACTTTGTCATTGGTTGAGAGTCAACAGTTTTCAAAACGAACGCACACGCGAAGGTAGAAAACAAATTCGATATAAGCAGCACGTAGGACGGGAGATATTTTCCGAATTTAGCGACGGTTATGCTCAAAATTTTAAGAAACCGCTTTGGAAAATAAACTTTTCAAAGAAAACGGGTCCAGTAGGGGGTTGGAATAAAGATATAAATACCCAAACGAAGTTATTAAAGCTCTTCTCTTCTCTTTTACTACAATCAAGTGCTGAATACCAATTCAGACCACCATAATAATAAAGCTTTTGGTTGGTAGTTTGAGTGTGTAGTAAAGTTACCTTTAATATCGTAGTTGAAAGTATAAAACTGTAGTAGCGGACCTCAAATTATTAACGTGATGCATGAGTTAGTGCGTATTTAAATAAAAGGTCCGGCTACTACGACAAAAATTATTAAATGGATGCATGATATATGGGGGTAAGCAGAACTGTTAATCAAGTTTGTATGTATGATATATGGGTATGGAATGGTGTTGTGAGACGAAGTGAATAGCTTGCAGAGATATCAGATGGTAGAAGCCTGTGGATCCGCAAGCAGCATAGTAAATGGAAACAACGCCAAGGGGTTTCTGGTAATCATCTCCGACGGGAATGCAGAATGAAGAATTCTCCAGGTAATTACTTTAAAATTTCTGTTGTTATATAAACATTTGTGGAAATTTTGTGTTGTGTGGTTGACTTTTTGGTGGCATATTTATTGTTGTAGAAACTTGATTTAAAAGATACATGTACTGGACAATTTACTAATTTTGAGTATTGAGAAAGGATGTATATAAAATATATTAAAAATTTATTCAGGATATAAATTGTGTTGTAAAAGGTAAACGGGTCTGTAAATTTGTTTTAATTAATGCAAGGTTTTAAAAAGCATATACAAATAAAACTGGGTTATAATGAGCTCACAATAATCCAGTGTGAAGTCAATTTAGGGTTACATGTGGGGTCCATCTACTCATATGTAAATCGAATTTGTTTAAAATCATTTTAAAAATCAAGGACTTCAAAACATACAATATATTGAGCTGATAATTATTATATCAAACTGTTTGGAAACGTGTGTAAATATATTTTATCTGTTACTAGGTGTAAATAAAAGGTTGTATGGTTGTCGTATTATTTTGGTAATTTTATTTGATGGTGTGTGAGTGTGAAAGAGGTATGAATGTAAAATTAGGTATTCAAGAAGAGGCTGATTGCTAAGCTAGCCAGAGAAGCAGAAGAAATTCGAAAGCGTCCTTAATAAAAGGGTAAGAAATTTTTAAATTTTTTAATTTTTTTGAAATTTTCATATATAGGCCCAGGTGGGGCATGAATTTTACTGAAGCTCCACGGCTATATATATATATATATATATATATATATATGTATGTATGTATATATATATATATATGTATGTATGTATTATATATATATATATATATATATATATATATATATACATAGTCAGATCTGAGTACAATGTACACATAATTTTTAATAAACATTTAGGAGTTCTTAAAATATTTCAGAGTTTATATTGAGTTTGAATTTACAATTATTTTTATAAGACAGTCACACAGATTTTAAATAAAGTATTGCACTATTAGATTTTAATTTAATGGACACTAACTTCAAGAGTATATGAAGATTATCAAAGCAGAATCTCTAAAAATTACTTTTGCAATTATTTTCTTAAAAACATAATCATAATTAGGTTAATTTCTTATTATTTATACGTATACATATATTTTTGAGCATGACAGTAATTAAATATAGCGGAAACGTAATAAACATGAAAATCCAAAATCAATGGAATTAAAATAGATGAGAAAATTTGACTTACCGATCAAGTTGACATTAGATTCAAAAACCTTATTGTAATACAAAGCGTGTTACCCAATCGTGGCAGTTTAACCTAACAAAAAAATATCTTATAATGAGACTATATCAACAAAATGGCTCCTATATGAACAGTTATCCAGGAACCAAATACGAAAGGAACCGCTACAAACTATATGCATCAAACTTATTAATTAAAACTTCTATATTCATTAAATGATGACGAAACATCACATAATTGTAAAACTACTATCTTGAAGTAATTTTTATATTGTAGAATTTAAAGAATTATTCATAAAATACATGTTGTGTTGTAATATTTAAATTCAATTAGATATAAATTCACACAGATAGACTTTATAAACCATGCTGTCTTTTTCGTAACATAACTGACGAGAACTCAAACACAAATAATCTTAAAGAGCAATGTAGAGATCGCATTTAAACTTATTAACTCTCAAAGACATGTTGGTTACATAATATACCCTTGAATTTTATTTTTTAATATTCTACAGATGTTAAATAGTCGAAAAAGTTCATCTGGAAACCGGTATCAAAAAATCAAAGAGAAGAAACAGAAAGTTGTTAAAGAATTAACTATAAATATAATGCATTTTTTCCGAAGGCAGCATGAAGAAGCGGCATCTTCAACATCCAAAGACATCATCTTTTCAAGTTGAACTTAGTGCTATTTAGGGTTCTGATACAACAGAAGCCATGGTTCTTAACAAATCATCTTTAGATTTTCCGTCAAAACATCATGAAGATACTGAAGATACGTTAAAAAAATTTAACTTATGAGCCGTTTTCAAGAGTTCAGCCAATTTGTACGGTTTCTCATGATCCTGGAATATGGCTTGATGTTACTGACGAAAAAACAGAACATTCTGCTTCATCATGACTAATTTTAATTATCTCAAGGATGCTCATACTAGAAGCTTTTCAGAAAATTATTGTAAAAAATGGTTAACTACCGAAGAGATTGTCAAACATAACATTATATTCAGCAAACAAGAATGCAGTATTTTGCTTTTGCTGCAAAATTTATGAAATCAGTCTCCTCCTTTAGGAGACAAGACTGGTATTAATAATTGCAACACTTGATCAGACATGAGAAAGGTAAAACTGATGTAAAGTGCAGTAATGATTTGATCCACTTGCAGAATTTCATCAAACATTAATTTTTTGGAAATCATTTGAACAAAGGTATTATTGCCCAAGAAAAAGACGTTGACCAGTGGTTCTAGAAAAAATTACAGTAATAGTGCAATATCTAGCCCGCAAAATTGAGCCTCTTAGGGAACAGAACATACACTCTTCTCAAAAAATACAGGTATTTTTTTTTAAAATGGTTAAATCCATTTCAAAATTTGATGCAGTTATGGCCGAATATATCCCACATATTCAAATAGATAGTAATCGATTGCCCAATTATTTAGGAAATAAAATACAAAATAAAATATTATCAATTATAGGAGGAAATATAAAGAAAGTTATTAAAATTATATTGTATGAAGCTAAATACTTTTCAGTTATATTAGACTGGAGTCCTGACATAAGTCATCAGGAACAAATTACTTTTATAACAAGATTTGTAACTTTATTTTATCTGAGCAAAAAAGTAAAAGTTAAGGAGCACTTTTTGGAGTTTTGCAGATCAAATTATCTGACGATTCAAAAATTGACTAAGATATAGATACACTTGATTTAGCCGATAAGCTGAAAATGGTTAGACCATATGTTTACGATAAAGGTAATCCCTTAAAAATTTTAGAACAAGTAGTAAAAAATTATTTAGTTTCGACATTTTTCAATTCAACGATAGCTTTAAGAAAAATGTTACCTTACCAGTAATGATTGCTGAGTGTGAGCAATTATTTTTTAAATTAAAATTAATAAAAAGTTATTTATAATCAACAATGACACAAGAAAAAATTGACAATTTAATATTTTTGTTTGTAGTATACCGTGTTTCTAATAAAAGAATGTATCTTTACAAATGTGTATTATTTTACTATTAAAACATGAATTTTTTTGGAGAGCGACAAAATTCTTACTGCACCTCAGCATCAGTATAACCTGTCATGGCCCTGAATATCTTAGTATAAATGTCATTACAAAACAAAATGTAATAATTATGCTTAGTTTCTCTTTGCCTTGTTCTTTCCAATTTTTAAAGAACTTCTAATCTATATAATAAAATAATTAATGCATTTATTACACCTATTTTCTACAAGTGCTAGGTAAAAATTATCATTCAACTATTTTGCAGGGGTGTAATACATTAATTTGTTTAAATAAGTTCATATCCTAAACTTTCATCATCATCGGACTCATCCACTCACTATAAGTAAGCATATGAATCATACTATTATCATCAACCTGTATAATTAGATCTTGAACCTCGTCTGTAAAAGTTTCTCGTTCAACAACATATTCCTTTTATGTCTCTTCAACGTGCAAACATATTTTGCTCCATTCTTTAACTCCAATATTTTTATATTCTGTTCTGGCAATTTCCATACATCGTCTATTTTAAAGGATACATTACACATAGTAACATGGTTTTTAAGTAACATCTTTATCTTCTCGACAGGAGTTAGTTCAGGATGATAAGAAGATAAACGCAATACATCATGACCATGTTCTGCTAGTAGCTGTTCAATTACAAACACTTGAGGAACAGGTTTATTTGCCTTAATTTTGGAATACAATTCTGACCTGGTATCGTTACATTCAAAGAAGATATTTCGTTCCTTCAACCACTTCTACATATTTATTTTGTTCCAACTTGAAGTGTGGTTAGGGTGCACAAGAACATTATGATATGATGCATCGCCTATCACCAACACTGCACTTGTTTCCAAATTTGGTAATAATTTTTCCTGCAGCCACTTTTTGAAATTGCAGTGATTCATTTCATCGTGATAATTCCATCTTCAAACCAAACTTAAACATCAATGCTGGATGTGGAACAAAACCGTTTTTCCCAGCTGCATGTACAATTATTAAACGTTTCCTTTTTAAAACTGGCGATTTCAACCCTTTGAGGTGCCATCATCCCAACACTTCGATACAGTGTGAGAACTGTACAGATGTTTCATCGTTGTACACAATGTTTCTGCCTCATTTATTCTTATTAAGATTTTTTAAAAATATAGTACACTTTGCCCTTATGTTACATTGTTCAACAATAATTTTTCTATTATCCACAGTTCTCTTTTAACAAAATCCCATGTAAAGGGGATAATCATTTTTAAATTCATCAAACACTGTCTTCAAAGTCGGTCTACGTTTATGTATTTCTGCAAACCGATACATAATGGTTCTTAGGATATCTTACTCAAACCCAACCACTGTCAAATTTGGACTTGGTTTCGTTGTATTTTTTTTCTGGTGAAGTGAACTTGCTGTACTTAGGTTTAATTGTGCCTTTCTTTACAATAATTTGCACGGTCCGTAATAAAATGCCTGTTACTTCAGTCACACATCCTTGCAACTGCTCAGGTTAAGGGCTTCTGAATCTCTTTTGTGTTTCAAAAATTAAAATACGTTAAAAACAATCTGTCATTCTTGACTATGAATGACCTCTCTCTTATTCATATTGCTCTAAAAAAATATGAAAATTAATCAACCATTAAACGCGCATTCTTTTCAAGCATTTACATTGCTGAATAAATTAACAATCAGTTAGTTTTGATTAAAACTGTTTTGATGACTAGGACTTGATAAAACCTATTAAAATGAAAACTGGAAACACTATTACAATCAGCAGAGTATGTACACTGTTGTCATAGTGAATTTTTATCGAACAAAAAACTGCAAACCTACAATTATTCATTGATGAAAACAAGTAAAAGCTGTGATGTTATATAATGGTCTAGGTTTATTTCTTAATTTTATGCACTTCTAGAAATTGTCAGTCTAAACAAAGACCTTCTAAACAATATTTTATTTTACTCAATAAATGGGGCATTCGCTACGATGTATTAAAACTATAATGCTAACATGATGTTTGTAAATCGTACTATAATGTGTAGAATCTTGACGTTCGAAAATTATTTAAACCTATTGCGCACATGACTAAAAAAATCCTATCATAATGATAAAACTCATACTTAAGTATCCCTTAACTGCATGGAACATTTTAGTCTATAGCTTCTTTAAGATAATATATAAGGAAACAAGTAATTTCATTATCCAATGGTGTTATATTGGTTTTTAATCCCTATGTTAAAATAACGTTGTTTGAGAATTTATAACATCAGTTTTACATTTTGTTGATATCAACTTTATTTTGTTTTCTTCTTAATCTTCTTTGGGAATGAAACCACTCATAGTTTTTAAAATCTATTTTATTTACGTTTCGATCCATGACCTAGGATCGTTGTCAAAATAATAAAAACTTCAAGTTTGACGTTTATGACATAAATTGAAGGTTACTTTGATTTATTGATGTTTGAAATATTTGGTTTGAGTACACTAAGCAAAAATTTTTAAAGTTTAAAAGAATGATTGCCTTCAATTTGTGTTGCGACCTGAGATCGACTTTCCTATGGTAGCCAATACGCTTAACGTGAAATCAGCTGATTAATTTTTATTGGTGAATTTTATATAAATTCAATAATTTGGGAAACATTTTTTAACATGTTTCTATTTATACAATTGAGAGATTTCTGATTTTATGTCTTATTTTACCGAGATTCAGTAGAAGGGGGTTAAGCAACCTGTGGCTACCAAGATCCCCCAACATTTATAATTTGCCCGAAATAATGGTTTTCTAGTTATTATGCTTATTGTTATGTAATTAGTTATTGTATGTATAAATAGAAATCATGTATGTAGGCTGTATTTCATGTTAATATCGCAAGGAAAACCCAGGAAAAACTTGCAATGCTACCTAGATATTGTGGGCATTTGATCTTCATTTGTTATTTCTTTTGTTATTTCTTTTAGTAATGGAATCCATTGTTTACTGAAAGTCACGGATTCGTTTGCAACGCAGTTATTTTTATGTAGGGTTATATAGGCAGCTTCTTTGATTTTGAGTTTTTGTTGGTTTTCTTCTTTGTCGATAATTTTGCATCTTCCCATTTTATTTTATGACTGAGTCCCATGCATGTTGGCAAATCATGGATTTTTCAAATTTTCTATTTTTATATATGATTTATGTTCTCTTAATCGAACTTCAAATGGTCTGGAAGTTTCTCCTATATAAAACTTATTACATTCGCACGGTATTTTGTAGATACAGTTATTTGAATTTTGTATTGCGTTTTTGGGTTTGTTTTTGTTAATTGTGCTCTTAGTGTATTGTTAGTTCTAAAAACTGTTTTAATTCTAAATTTGTTTCCTATTCTTTGAATTTTTTCGGAGAATCCTTTTATGTATGGTATTGAGAGCTTTTTGTGGTGTGTATCGTTGTTTTTGTTTTCTTTTCTTTATTTTTAGGGTTTTATTCATTTCTTTCTCTATTATTCTTTTAGGATATTTGTTTTCTATTAGTGTACATCTGATTAGGTCTTTCTCTTTCTTTAAAATTTCTTCGTTTGATGATATTAATTTTGCTCTATCATACATGGTTTTGATAATTCCTCGTTTGACACATTGTGGGTGGTTTGAATCGAAATTTAAGTATCTGTTTGTGTGCGTTGGTTTTCTATATACCGATGTATTCATTGTTGTATCGTTTTTGCTAACTAGAATATCTAAAAACGGAAGTTTTCCATGTTGTTCTAATTCATATGTGAATTTAATAGTTGGTTCTATTTCGTTAATTGACTGTATAAAGTTTTTAATTAATTCTATATTATGAGGCCAAATAGCATAAACATCATCAACGTATCTCCACCAGATCAATGGTTTCAATTCTTGTGTGAATATCACATCTTTTTCGAATTCCTCCATGAATATATTACTGAAGATTGGGGATAGTGGACTTCCATTGCCATTCCGAAGCTTTGTTTGTAAAATTGATCATTTATTTGAAAATATGTGGTATTTACGCATAAACCAAGTAATTCCATAATCGATGATATACTTAGTTTTGTTCTTTCTTTAAGATTTCCATCTTTTCGAGTTTGTTTTTATAATATTAAGCGTTTTGTTTATAGGGACATTTGTAAAGAGATTTACTACATCAAAGCTTACCATTGTGTGTGTATTTTCAATTTTTATGTTTGATAGTTTTTCTAAAAAGTGTTGGTTGTTTTAATGAAAGAATCCGTTTTTCCCGCTAATGGATTTATAATTTTTAGTAGAAATTTTGCTAAATTATGGCATGGTGAATCTATTGAGCTTACGATAGGTCTTAGAGGAATGTCTTTTTTATGAATTTTTGGTAGACCGTAAAAGTGAGGTGGTTTACTGTAATGTGGGACTAGTTTACTTCTTTCTTTATCTTCGAATTCATTTTTAAATTTAAATAGAGTTTTGTATATTTTATTTTCAATTGTTTTTGTTGGGTCCGTTTCTAAACTGGTGTAATTCTCAGTGTTCAATAGTTCGTTGACTTTTGTGTTGTAATCGTTTTTATTCATTATTACTGTTGCATTGCCTTTGTCAGCAGGTAGAATTATAATTGAGTTATCGTTTTTTAGATTGCGAATTGCTTTTATTTCGTTATTACTTACATTTGGCTTTATTTTGTGATTCTTTTCTATTTCGATTTTACATCGTATTCTAAATTCGTTTGCTTGATCTTCTTCGAGTTGGTTTGCTGTTTTCTCAATACAGCTAATTATTTCAAAGGTTGGTATTGATTTTGGTGTTACTGCAAAATTAAGGCCTTTTGAAAGAATTGATTTTTCTTTGTCGTTAATAGTTCTGTTTGATAAATTTATCAAGGTGTTTAGCATGGTGTTCCTGTTTTCTAACGTTTTAGTTTGTGTGTTATTTTTCTCTATAAATAGGTTATTAAATTTCTTTATGTGAATTTCTTTTTGTTTGGAAAATACTGATTCGTAGTAGGTTTTTTGCACTAACGAGAATTTTATCAAAATCATATTTTGTTACCTTTATTCGTATGAAATTTATAATGCCCTCAATATCTTGTTTTAACTTATAAATAATGTGTCGGTGGTTTTGTAGTCTTTCCCTCATCATACTGTAACTTGCTCTTTCGAGAATTCTTGATAGTTTATTGCTTGTCTTTCCAAATTTGATTCTAAATCCTTTTGGTATTATTTCGTTGTTTCTGCACTTTATTAGGAATGTGAGTGAATTTTTGGAATGCGATAGCTTTAGGTTTAGATTGTCCAACTGTCTAAAACAAATACAAATTTCAGGCCCATACCTGACTTGTAAATACTCCTGTATGTTTGTTGTGGTTTGTTTAGCATTCTTCTTAATCTTCTTTGGGAATGAAACCACTCATAGTTTTTAAAATCTATTTTATTTACGTTTTGATCCATGACCTAGGATCGTTGTCAAAATAATAAAAACTTCAAGTTTGACGTTTATGACATAAATTGAAGGTTACTTTGATTTATTGATGTTTGAAATATTTGGTTTGAGTACACTAAGCAAAAATTTTAAAGTTTAAAAGAATGATTGCCTTCAATTTGTGTTGCGACCTGGGATCGACTTTCCTATGGTAGCCAATACGCTTAACGTGAAATCAGCTGATTAATTTTATTGGTGAATTTTATATAAATTCAATAATTTGGGAAACATTTTTAACATGTTTCTATTTATACAATTGAGAGATTTCTGATTTTATGTCTTATTTTACCGAGATTCAGTAGAAGGGGTTAAGCAACCTGTGGCTACCAAGATCCCCAACATTTATAATTTGCCGAAATAATGGTTTTCTAGTTATTATGCTTATTGTTATGTAATTAGTTATTGTATGTATAAATAGAAATCATGTATGTAGGCTGTATTTCATGTTAATATCGCAAGGAAAACCCAGGAAAAACTTGCAATGCTACCTAGATATTGTGGGCATTTGATCTTCATTTGTTATTTCTTTTGTTATTTCTTTTAGTAATGGAATCCATTGTTTACTGAAAGTCACGGATTCGTTTGCAACGCAGTTATTTTTATGTAGGGTTATATAGGCAGCTTCTTTGATTTTGCGTTTTGGTGGTTTTCTTCTTTGTCGATAATTTTGCATCTTCCCATTTTATTTTATGACTGGAGTCCCATGCATGTTGGCAAATCATGGATTTTCAAATTTTCTATTTTTATATATGATTTATGTTCTCTTAATCGAACTTCAAATGGTCTGGAAGTTTCTCCTATATAAAACTTATTACATTCGCACGGTATTTCGTAGATACAGTTTTTTGAATTTTGTATTGCGTTTTTGGGTTTTGTTTTTGTTAATTGTGCTCTTAGTGTATTGTTAGTTCTAAAAACTGTTTTAATTCTAAATTTGTTTCCTATTCTTTGAATTTTTTCGGAGAATCCTTTTATGTATGGTATTGAGAGCATTTTGTGGTGTGTATCGTTGTTTTTGTTTTCTTTTTCTTTATTTTTAGGGTTTTTATTCATTTCTTTCTCTATTATTCTTTTAGGATATTTGTTTTCTATTAGTGTACATCTGATTAGGTCTTTCTCTTTCTTTAAAATTTCTTCGTTTGATGATATTAATTTTGCTCTATCATACATGGTTTTGATAATTCCTCGTTTGACACATTGTGGGTGGTTTGAATCGAAATTTAAGTATCTGTTTGTGTGCGTTGGTTTTCTATATACCGATGTCTTCATTGTTGTATCGTTTTTGCTAACTAGAATATCTAAAAACGGAAGTTTTCCATGTTGTTCTAATTCATATGTGAATTTAATAGTTGGTCCTATTTCGTTAATTGACTGTATAAAGTTTTTAATTAATTCTATATTATGAGGCCAAATAGCATAAACATCATCAACGTATCTCCACCACAAAATAAAGCCAAATGTAAGTAATAACGAAATAAAAGCAATTCGCAATCTAAAAAACGATAACTCAATTATAATTCTACCTGCTGACAAAGGCAATGCAACAGTAATAATGAATAAAAACGATTACAACACAAAAGTCAACGAACTATTGAACACTGAGAATTACACCAGTTTAGAAACGGACCCAACAAAAACAATTGAAAATAAAATATACAAAACTCTATTTAAATTTAAAAATGAATTCGAAGATAAAGAAAGAAGTAAACTAGTCCCACATTACAGTAAACCACCCCACTTTTACGGTCTACCAAAAATTCATAAAAAAGACATTCCTCTAAGACCTATCGTAAGCTCAATAGATTCACCATGCCATAATTTAGCAAAATTTCTACTAAAAATTATAAATCCATTAGCAGGAAAAACGGATTCTTTCATTAAAAACAACCAACACTTTTAGAAAAACTATCAAACATAAAAATTGAAAATACACACACAATGGTAAGCTTTGATGTAGTAAATCTCTTTACAAATGTCCCTATAAACAAAACGCTTAATATTATAAAAAACAAACTCGAAAAAGATGGAAATCTTAAAGAAAGAACAAAACTAAGTATATCATCGATTATGGAATTACTTGGTTTATGCGTAAATACCACATATTTTCAAATAAATGATCAATTTTACAAACAAAGCTTCGGAATGGCAATGGAAGTCCACTATCCCCAATCTTCAGTAATATATTCATGGAGGAATTCGAAAAGATGTGATATTCACACAAGAATTGAAACCATTGATCTGGTGGAGATACGTTGATGATGTTTATGCTATTTGGCCTCATAATATAGAATTAATTAAAACTTTATACAGTCAATTAACGAAATAGAACCAACTATTAAATTCACATATAAATTAGAACAACATGGAAAACTTCCGTTTTAGATATTCTAGTTAGCAAAACGATACAACAATGAATACATCGGTATATAGAAAACCAACGCACACAAACAGATACTTAAATTTCGATTCAAACCACCCACAATGTGTCAAACGAGGAATTATCAAAACCATGTATGATAGAGCAAAATTAATATCATCAAACGAAGAAATTTTAAAGAAAGAGAAAGACATAATCAGATGTACACTAATAGAAAACAAATATCCTAAAAGAATAATAGAGAAAGAAATGAATAAAAACCCTAAAAATAAAGAAAAGAAAACAAAACAACGATACACACCACAAAATGCTCTCAATACCATACATAAAAGGATTCTCCAAAAATTCAAAGAATAGGAAACAAATTTAAAATTAAAACAGTTTTAGAACTAACAATACACTAAGAGCACAATTAACAAAACAAAACCCAAAAACGCAATACAAAATTCAAAAACTGTATCTACAAAATACCGTATGCGAATGTAATAAGTTTTATATAGGAGAAACTTCCAGACCATTTGAAGTTCGATTAAGAGAACATAAATCATATATAAAAATAGAAAATTTGAAAATCCATGATTTGCCAACATGCATGGGACTCAGTCATAAAATAAAATGGGAAGATGCAAAATTATCGACAAAGAAGAAAACCACCAAAACGCAAAATCAAAGAAGCTGCCTATATAACCCTACATAAAAATAACTGCGTTGCAAACGAATCCGTGACTTTCAGTAAACAATGGATTCCATTACTAAAAGAAATAACAAAAGAAATAACAAATGAAGATCAAATGCCCACAATATCTAGGTAGCATTGCAAGTTTTTCCTGGGTTTTCCTTGCGATATTAACATGAAATACAGCCTACATACATGATTTCTATTTATACATACAATAACTAATTACATAACAATAAGCATAATAACTAGAAAACCATTATTTCGGCAAATTATAAATGTTGGGGGATCTTGGTGTAACAATTTTATTTTAGCAGTAAAAGAACCTATTCATTAAACGTACAATGAATATTGAAATACCTTTATTAACTAAAATAAAGATTCGAGTAACAATCAAATTTTTATAGTATTACTATATCTAGGATTAGTAGTCTATTTGTTTCGGAGTTCGGTGCAATTCCACAGCCACTGGCGCGCGCGTGAGAGGTTCGAGAACCCCACTTATGATCCTCCCACCATGCAAGAACGCAGCGAGCGCACTGGTCGATAGTTAAAGGCAGCGTGAAGATGCATTCAAAAAGAATGGCGAGTGACCTCCGGGTCGCCTTATTTTGGTGAAACACTTCCTGAGTAACGCGCAACGATATGTCAGAAACCGCAACAATACGTCAGAAATCGCAACGATATGTCAGAAACCGCAACAATACGTCAGAAATTGCAACGATAAATTAGAAACCGCACGACCACTTTGAAGTTACAATTTAGAAACCTTAACTTATGGACTACGCAATGAAAGATTATATTTGTAAATAAAATTAGACAACGGAGGAGTACGCTATGAAGTAATGCTGCCGTGAACCAATGTGAGAAATCCGCTTCGCTCCTACATCTGTATTAAAGCATGGAAAACAAGCATATTTAGCTGCAGGCCCCGCACTGCGAAGTTGTTTCCATTGCAACCAAAGCGACAGCCGGTATTGGGTCTGTAATAGAATTAAGAATTTCCTCAGTACTTCCTTCTGAAAGTACATTATTTCATTTTGTTTGTTGGATATACAAAATTGTTATTCAGTTTACCTGTGATTAGACTGGTTTTCCCCAGTATCGAGTTTGATTTCACTTAGTTCCGTAAATATGTGACTACACGTGGCTACAACGTAAATTAACAGCTGCTATTACGTCACCTGTTTGTTTGAACAATGCCGTCAACAATTGCACAATGGCTTACAGATGTTTAGCATTACAGTACTGCCACTTTTGATAAAATTAGAGAATATCTTGGTGATTCTTTTGACTTCAAACTAATATTAATTTTGTTAAATTAATAAGAAAATTTCGTATATTCATTTGTAAGTGACCTACACAGATCTGGTTGGGTTATAAAAACCTTAATATTGTTAGTTACACTGAACTGTAATATATTTGAGTAAGGATCAGTTGATAAACCTTACAACAATTTTGCAAGAATATCAAATATTTATTTTATTTAATTATAATGAAATTTTATTTACTGAAACAAAGAAAATTCTTTCTAGTAAATTAATAATCTACATTTAAAGTTTTTATTCTGATCTGGTTTGATCAGACCTGATAAACAAAAGACAGCAAGAGTTAAATTTTATGATTCCATTATGTAGAAAATATTCTCTATGCATTTTAGGTATACTTGAGGGACGCAAATAGTGTTCCCATTTTTTTAGGTGACTTAACTATTATTCTTTCTTACAGGAGCAGTGTCTTATTCTGTTAAGACAAGTTTGTATGTCAGCGAAGGCGATCTTTTTTCTTTGGGTCTCCAAGTCCGCCCTTAGAAATTTGCTATGCCATTAATATAAATCAATCTGGACTTGGTGGCGCCTGTTTGTTTTAGTTTGAGTATAACCCCCCCTTCAGATTTCGACTTACCCCCCATTGCTCATAGCTCTACCCAAGGAATAGACCCCTAGTTACGTCGGAAGACTTTGTTTTGCAGACACCTGACTTGGAGCATGGTGATAATAAAGTAGTGTTCTAGTAAGTCAAGAAATATGTTTCACTGGTGCCGGCAACGTCAGGCCTTTGAGTTAGAAAATACGTTACACTAGCGCCCATGCATGAGGCTAGCGGAGCCAACAATTAGAGAGAAAGAAAAAAATCGTTTCACTAGCGCCCAACGTGTGAGGCGTCGAAATTTGTTTGTTCAACGCTTGGGGCGTCGAAATTTGTTTATTCAACGAGTGATTCGTCGAAATTCGTTCGTTCATAATTTAATTTAGCTCGAAATTTGTTTGTTCATAATTTGATTTACCTCGAAATTTGTTTATTCAAAATTAATTTTACTTCGAGATTCGTTCGTTCAAAAATTATTTTTACTCTGAAACTTGTTTGTTCAAAAATAATTTTACTTTGAAATAGTCTGTTCAAAATTTATTTTTGCTTCGAAATTTGTTTATTCAAAAATTTAATTTGCTTTGAAATTTGTTAGCTCAAAATTTATTTTGCTTTGAAGTCCATTTGTCCAAAAATTATTTTGCGTCGAAATTTGTTTGCTTAAAGTTTATTTGACATTTAGATTTGTTTGTTTGCTTTTGATAAAGGATTGGTCGTAACGTTAATCCCAATACAGTCAAGTAATTAACTTGGTCAAATTTACTTTTTGACTTTAATTCTGTTTTGACCCTTAAATTTTTTTGATATTGTTTTGGCAAAATAATTTTACCAAAAACTTTTTGATTTTTACCTTTAGTAGTACGAATTTGTTTTGATCATTTTGTAAGGTTCAGATCATTTAGATCTTTCAGTTTGATTCCATTAGGCTTTTGTAATCATGTCGGATATTCCGAATTGTTTGTCTGCTTAAAGAAGAACGGGAGTAGTGAGTGAGAAACCAGTTTTGAGGAAAATTTTAGGAGGACTGTCAGCTAAAGAAGCTGATAAGCCTGTTGTTTGATTTGTTTGAGTCAATAAAGAACATCTTTGTCGAAATTTGATGATAAGGCTAGAGATTCTATTTTGAAGGTACATTGGAGTGAGCTGTCGTTGTGTCATTTGAAAATTGCTCTTGTGCATAAGCACGTTTTTGATTTTGTTAGCAGATTTTTGTTTAGATCGGCATTGCAACGCAATTTAGTCTAGGCGGAACTTGTCGTCGTGGTTGGTCGCTCAGCAGTATGTCAGTCCAGACGAGACTCAGGAAGAGTTGGTCGCTCGGCTTTACATAAGTCTAGACGAGACTCGAGGTGAGTTAGGCGCTCTAGAATTTTTTTTTTTGCATCTTTTTTTGATTTGATGTAAATTTTGGTATTGTTAGTCTAGGTGAGACTCGTAGAGGGTTTGTCACTCTAGCATATTTAGGCGTTGTGAAGCTTTATAGTTGTTTCGACAGTTCAATTGGTAGTAGGGTGTGAGTGTACCTGAACACTGATTTTTTTTGTTAGCTATTGTCATGATTAGTTTTTTTTATTGATGACTCATAAGCAGGTAAATGACTTTTAGTTGTTGGTGATTGGTTTTCGAAATATTCGATTTTGCAACCTTTACGTAGTGCCACGGCACATTTGATCGAGAAATTTTTGGAGGAAAAAAGTATTTCTTGTCTATGGAGTACCACAGTTTGTTATTTGTGATAATGGTCCACAATTAATCGGACGTATTTTTAAAGCTTTGTGTGCAAGGTACGAAATTCAAAAGATTTGGTATAATGCTGTTTATGCTCCTCAATGCAATTTTGTGGAAAGAATCAATAAGACAGTTGGTACAGCAATCCGTTCATACGTAGAAGAACATGATACGTGGGATATGGAGATATCAAAGATCCAATACGCAATCAACTCAGCAAAACATGAGTCCACCAACTATTCGCCAAATTTTTAGTTTTTGGTCGTCAGGTACCTTTAAGTGGAAAAGCTTATAATGATAATTTTATACCGGGTGAAGATGTTGATGTCGTCTCCAGTAGTAGACCTTCTTATGTTTTGGATCGTCAACCTTTGTTTGATATTTTTGGAAATGTCCGTGAAAATTTGCATGTAGCATACCAACGTTCGAGTAAACGCTACAATCTTAGGAGAAGAGACATTTCATTCCGAGTCGGAGAGTGTGTTTGGAGAGCTAATAAGGTCCTCTCGAGTGCTAGTGATAAATTTTCCGCTAAGTTAGCCCCTAAGTTCGTTATGAGTAAAGTTCGGAAAAAACATTCCAATTTAGTATATGAGTTAGAGAACGAAGATGGGACAAGAGCAGGGAAATGGCACGTAAAGGACTTGAAACCAGTTGAAGCGTCGTATCCAAAGGAAAATGATGATCCTGACGATTAATTCCGGTCCGATCATCTCTTTGATGTTAAGTAATGCAGTAGTGGTTTGCTTTGTTTTGTTCCGATTTTTGATTTGGTGTCGGTTCACTAATTTTGAGTATTTTATTTGAGAAGTGAAATAAGTGGTTAGAGATTTTGTAAATTTTGTAGGTTTGAGGTGTGCCTTGGTGTGCACGCTGGACATTTTGCTCGCGCGTTGCTCAGAGATGTGTTTGAAGGATGTCTTTGACAGATATCCTTACAATGTAGAAGTAGGTGGGCTATTTAATTGTTGGTCCTGATTTCTACATATCGAGGTAGAGAGAATATTAGATTATTCCTTCCCTTGTTCCTTTTGACCGTTCGAAGTTCTTTGATTTGATAAGGTCAAAGTTGGCTTGGTGAGTCTCACCATTTGCTCCATCACTAATGAGATCAGTTGTTTGTTAGAACTTAGTGATAGGATATTCAGTAGGGTGTAGGATAGTACAGCCCTGACTGGCTCAGTTTTGTATTTGAATTTGATAAGTAACCTTATGGTTAGGTTACCTTTGTTTTGATCATCTCTTTACGATGAAGCGATGATATTTTGTATTTGCATTTGATAAGTAACCTTATGGTTAGGTTACCTTTGTTTTGATCATCTCTTTACGATGAAGCGATGATATTTTGTATTTGCATTTGATAAGTAACCTTATGGTTAGGTTACCTTTGTTTTGATCATCTCTTTACGATGAAGCGATGATATTTTGTATTTGCATTTGATAAGTAACCTTATAGTTAGGTCACTTTTGTTTTGATTATCACTTTGTGATGATGGTGTTTAAATATAGACCTATTAGTAGGGTCTTACTTTTGATTATCACCTTGTAGTGATGATGTTTTGAATAGTTATGCTGTCTTGATGAGGAAGCATTCCTTTTTTGTAGATAGAGCTAAATGAGCTCCTGGAAGTGAAGTTTTTTGAAATTAGAAGTAAATCGTAAGTGTTTGGTTATAAGTAAGAAATATTAGCCTTGTTAGAAGTATGAATCTCAAGTCAGGAAATATTGTAAATTTGAATTTTTTGTCCCGTGGAGTGTTTGACTTTCTAATTTGACCCCTCCCAATTTTGATTATTACCGATTGTGACTCGATTTTGTCTCCGATGGACGTCAGGTACGCGTAGTTACCAACACACTCATTTGTAAATATTTGTCCCCCATTTGAATAAATTTATAAAATTGCATAGTTAGTTAGGAAGGTAGGAAAGGCTAGTATTGTTATAAAAAATTTTTTGTATTTGTTATATTTGAAGTTTTCAAAAAAAAATTTTTTTCTTTTAGGAAAGGGGTAGTGTAACAATTTTATTTTAGCAGTAAAAGAACCTATTCATTAAACGTACAATGAATATTGAAATACCTTTATTAACTAAAATAAAGATTCGAGTAACAATCAAATTTTATAGTATTACTATATCTAGGATTAGTAGTCTATTTGTTTCGGAGTTCGGTGCAATTCCACAGCCACTGGCGCGCGCGTGAGAGGTTCGAGAACCCCACTTATGATCCTCCCACCATGCAAGAACGCAGCGAGCGCACTGGTCGATAGTTAAAGGCAGCGTGAAGATGCATTCAAAAAGAATGGCGAGTGACCTCCGGGTCGCCTTATTTTGGTGAAACACTTCCTGAGTAACGCGCAACGATATGTCAGAAACCGCAACAATACGTCAGAAATCGCAACGATATGTCAGAAACCGCAACAATACGTCAGAAATTGCAACGATAAATTAGAAACCGCACGACCACTTTGAAGTTACAATTTAGAAACCTTAACTTATGGACTACGCAATGAAAGATTATATTTGTAAATAAAATTAGACAACGGAGGAGTACGCTATGAAGTAATGCTGCCGTGAACCAATGTGAGAAATCCGCTTCGCTCCTACATCTGTATTAAAGCATGGAAAACAAGCATATTTAGCTGCAGGCCCCGCACTGCGAAGTTGTTTCCATTGCAACCAAAGGCGACAGCCGGTATTGGGTTCGTAATAGAATTAAGAATTTTCTCAGTACTTCCTTCTGAAAGTACATTATCAATACCATACATAAAAGGATTCTCCGAAAAAATTCAAAGAATAGGAAACAAATTTAGAATTAAAACAGTTTTTAGAACTAACAATACACTAAGAGCACAATTAACAAAAACAAAACCCAAAAACGCAATACAAAATTCAAAAAACTGTATCTACAAAATACCGTGCGAATGTAATAAGTTTTATATAGGAGAAACTTCCAGACCATTTGAAGTTCGATTAAGAGAACATAAATCATATATAAAAAATAGAAAATTTGAGAAATCCATGATTTGCCAACATGCATGGGACTCCAGTCATAAAATAAAATGGGAAGATGCAAAAATTATCGACAAAGAAGAAAACCACCAAAAACGCAAAATCAAAGAAGCTGCCTATATAACCCTACATAAAAATAACTGCGTTGCAAACGAATCCGTGACTTTCAGTAAACAATGGATTCCATTACTAAAAGAAATAACAAAAGAAATAACAAATGAAGATCAAATGCCCACAATATCTAGGTAGCATTGCAAGTTTTTCCTGGGTTTTCCTTGCGATATTAACATGAAATACAGCCTACATACATGATTTCTATTTATACATACAATAACTAATTACATAACAATAAGCATAATAACTAGAAAACCATTATTTCGGCAAATTATAAATGTTGGGGGGATCTTGGTAGCCACAGGTTGCTTAACCCCCTTCTACTGAATCTCGGTAAAATAAGACATAAAATCAGAAATCTCTCAATTGTATAAATAGAAACATGTTAAAAAATGTTTCCCAAATTATTGAATTTATATAAAATTCACCAATAAAAATTAATCAGCTGATTTCACGTTAAGCGTATTGGCTACCATAGGAAAGTCGATCCCAGGTCGCAACACAAATTGAAGGCAATCATTCTTTTAAACTTTAAAAATTTTTGCTTAGTGTACTCAAACCAAATATTTCAAACATCAATAAATCAAAGTAACCTTCAATTTATGTCATAAACGTCAAACTTAAAGTTTTTATTATTTTGACAACGATCCTAGGTCATGGATCGAAACGTAAATAAAATAGATTTTAAAAACTATGAGTGGTTTCATTCCCAAAGAAGATTAAGAAGAATGCTAAACAAACCACAACAAACATACAGGGAGTATTTATTTTGTTTCATGGTAAACTCATTATTCTTGCTTGATTTAATTAAATGTTGAAATTTTCAAAAAATATCCTGATTTTTTATAATTTATTAAATGTAATAGCCCCAATACTTGACACTTGATCCTTCTGGCGTCTTTACTAACAATTAAGTTTTGCTCTTAGACCTGCAAATAATAACATAATTTTGTAATAATTTTATTTTTCACAAAGCTGAGAATCTTCCGATCAAGTCTATGAATGCCTTCTTTCATACATGTGTAAATATTTTTAACAGAAAACTCATAGATATCTATATCTATAACAGAGCTCGTTTATTTTCAAATTTTTATGTAATATACCTATAACAAACTTCATACAAGAATGTTTTGGAAATATTCAAAATAGATAATATAATGCAAGTACATGATGAAATATATAAAGCTCAAGTATAAAAGTTAATAAACACATTTGTTCAGGATTTTTAACATTGCCAGAGTGTTTTAAAATACAGCATAGGATATTTCCATGCAAAAAATTTGCCAGACATCTACAGAATAAAAATAATCGTTAATACTTAGCCTTTTATTACCAAGTTTACTATAAAAAATCTTCATGTGATGTCAAATTAATTATGTTTCATAATACTTTTAGTTGTCTAAGTATTGTTACAACCATTGAACATAATCTAAAGGAATCAATACAAACATTAATTTAAATTTAGTGATGTCAATATCAATATAAGAACAATACATTTTGCTTTGTTTATTGATAACAAATGTAGACCTCAGAATTCAAGCAGTTCTCTCATTATAAAATAAGAATCATATCCATATTCAAGTTGATGAAGTGCGCCTACAGATTTCCTTCCAAATGACTCTGATCTCAAATTGTTCTGTAATTCATTGAGCAGAAGTTGTAAAATTGAGCATTTCTAGTTTATTGAAAATCAATCCACGGGCTCTACATTTGACAAGCTTGGAATATTATGCATAGTTTGTTAATAAATAACTGCAAGCACTTTATACCAAAATATAATTAAAATTTAGTTCATTAAGTTATAAAACGATCATTTAAAGTAGCATATCACATACCAAATGGTTTAAACATTTTAAACATAGAAACGTTTTATGCCTGTGTAATGACACCCGTTACAACAAGTAGAAGATATTCTTGTCCCGATAAAATGATAAGTAAATATACTAGTGATTCGGCAGCTATTTCTGTAGATGTTGAGTAAACATTTGTTAGAAAGCAACAAATTAATAATATATTTAGTAGAGCAATCAGTGTATTCACAAATGTACAAGGTACCATTTTTAAAAAATTTTGTGCAATACAAGTTAATCGCTAGCTTGTTAAACATACATTTCTCTAAATAATGATATGCCATCAAATATGATAGCAGTGCACATTTATGGCATGGATAACCTGTTCTAAATGCTTTTTAGCAGGATAGAATGTAGAACAACAGTCATAAGGGAGAACACAAAAATTGTCATTATTTTGAATTTTAATTACTGTTCTCCTTTTAATGGGAAGTAACTGTTTATACTAACCTTTAGATCCAGAATCGGTTCCGCTGCCCATCCAGAGTTCTTCTCACTATATTAATCGATTTTCAACAAAAACTCGCCGACGATGTTTTCTTTAAACCATCCATGTATTGACTTCAATTATGAAGTTTTTATTCTAATTTCACCCGATTTAGGTTTTATAAAATTTCTTAATATGATATTTACTTATAGCATAATTTTTTTAAAAGTACAACTGTATATTTAAAGCTTAGTAGAACATGCTTTAAAACTTGCAGAGATATTTAATATTTATATTTGCAATAAATCTGGTAGCAAAACGTTTCGAAAAACAATATTTAACAGTATGCCATGCTAAACGACTGCTTCTTGGTTGCAGTATAGATACCATTGCAGTACTTGACATTGAAATGTTGTAGTTTAGCTAAAAAAAACGTCTACATTGTTTTCCAGTTTTAACAAATATTTCGTAAAGCTGATCTTCATGAACCCCCTCGTCTAATTGCCACTTTTAGAAGATATTTTTCTTTGAAGTATTTGTGGTTGATTATTTTTTGCTTTTTTTAATGCTTAAAAGAAAATTTAGTTAGTTTAACAATTTCGTTACTAACTTGAGAAAGTGTTTCAGAAGCCATCACGACTACTACTAGTGCTAAACATGTATTCTCTATATACTAGCGCTTATATGTATTGCCTCTACAATGCATACTACAATTAAATGTGTGGTTGCTCATATATCTTTTATACCTAAAACATTAACGTCAAGTGTTTGATAAGTTGTGGATAAGAAAAATATTAATCAAGAATGTTTAGAACATATTTTTAAAACCCAGACCTAGTATATTAATGTCTTTTTATTCTTTCAAAATGTGACTTTACATTATATAGAAAGAATATAATTTCTCCAGTTGTTTAAACTGTTGCTAGAACTTATTCATACAAAAAAAAAAAATTAATTTTGTTTCAAAGGTTACTTTAAGAAAAATAAACCAAGATTAAAGTAGCATATTTTATCTTTACGTAACTGCATGCTTTTTGGAAATCAAGGAATCCAAAAACATTACAGGGAAAAGTTCGGTAACATTTTAATACAACCCTTCAAAGAAGAGAAACCACCCTACATAGAGGTTTCTCCAATTGCTATTAAAATTTTCAGTTATATCATCAGTGGGAATAGGAAAATAAGTAGATTCTACTACCACAGTCAAAAAGCATATTCCCGACTCTTGTGAAATGAGAAGTAAACAGTAATGATGTTGTTTCTGATTAAATGTGGGACAATTTGTAAAAATGCTTTGTATCTACAATCTGAATATTTTAGCCATACTTTTGAAAATGCTTCACTTTTTGCAGTACATGTAATAAACCACATGAACACCTTCAAGTAGTAAGTGGATAGCAAACATTCTTGGAAAGAAGATCCTCTCTACCAGGTTAAAATACCTTCCTTCCAGCCATTTTTATATATTTTTATTTATATTTTTATATATTTTAGAAATTCAAAATTTATGCGTAACTTTTGATAACCCTTACGACAATTTGAGAAATTTAACTTAAAAAACAAAATAAAATATAAATTATACTATAAAATAATAATAGTTAACAAAAATAGAAACGGCAACAGTAATAAAAACAAGTAAAATAATCTTAAAATAGTATATAATTCTTAAAATACAACTAACATAACGGATTTTTAAACTGTTTCATTTTATTGTTACTGTACAGGGGTATTCCTTATAGCAGAATGGTGAATAAGTATGTGAGATTATAAGCAATAATTTACTGTGCCAGGGACATCAATCGAATAGGCAATGGTTATGGCAGGCAAGTTGAACATAAAAGTTGTTTGATTAATTAGCTTCTAGATACAATTTAGTTTCTATAATCCATATGAACATAAATTTAAATTAAAAAAAAAAGACACAAATTTTTTGTGATAAAGTTGTACTTAAATATAAATGCCATAAAAATAAAAAGAAATATAAAATTTTGTATTAATGTACCTTCTCGTTATTTTTCTAATAATTGTTAAACATGGTTGACATTAAGTGTTCTCGTTGTGTGGTTGTAAGCAGACCGATTTAATATTTAACTATAAAATATTTGCAGAAAGTAATACGAAAATAAATAATATACCTGACATATGCAAGGATTACTAAACTAATGATTATCTATAATTTATATAGCAAATCCTATTTATGATATTTTATGAATGCATGATCATGATATTGTTCCTGCTAATTTTATAAGCAAATTATGTTTTTAACTTTTATCAAGATCAAATTTATCCAGTGAATTCTTACTTGTATGCTAATATTAATCGCTTGGAAAAATACTCTGGTGTTAAGAACTGTGCCTGTGCAATTACATTAACTACACCTTGCTAAAATATAATTTCGGCAAAAATTTTCATATTAAATGTTTGAAGTTATCCCAAGCACAAACTATGATAAAAGGAAACACTATCACAGGATTCAAATGAAATATATTAAAAACTTTGTAACTACAAAATTATTTAAAAAAATTAAATGTATATTTTGACCAATAAGTAATCACAAGTAGAAGGGCGATTTAAGCACATAAAATAATGAAATTGGTCAAATCCTTCTCAGGATATTCTTCTCTAAGAATAAACTGAAAAGAATCTTTTCAACGTGAATTTATATAATTTATAATCAAACCCGTAATAATAATAATATTAATTTAATAGAAAATAAAATAATCAAAACGTTGGTATACATGGAAGCTTAAAGTAACTTGGTTTCTGCAATTTTTACATGAAAACAAAGTTATTTTAATTAATAATATGATACCTCTAAAGAGGGTATTTAGTTGATGCAAACAATAAATAAATTTGTAGTGATTAATACAACGAAGTTCTAAAGTTTAGTTTAGTGCACGCTGTAGAACGGCATAAATTTGTGATAGTTCCAAGGTTGTAAATGCAATGTATTATAGAGGTAGATTTCATAAGAAAAACGAGACTATGATTAAATCCCAAGAGTAAACAAATTATTATTAAAAATAATGAAATTAATTGAAATGACACATTAAAGGTTAACAAAATTTTTTACTAAATTTAAATTGTTTTCAGTAGAATTTAAAAAATGAGATAAATAGTTTTAGGTGCATTGCATAATGTAAAAATAAAAAAAATCAATTCATTTTTGAAAAAGCATTCTGAATTGATAGGTGAAAAGCATAGAATAATTTTGGGACCTGTAATATGGGTGCATTATGCTGCATATAAAAATTAAATGAGTAAGAAAAATAATCTAAAACAAACAAAATTCATATTGATATACCCTGTATACTCTTATTTCATATACATTAGCGTACAGTAAGCAAGACATTGCAGTAAAATTGGTAGTGTTATTCAAATAAAAAATTAAAAACAACAGAAACATCATTTTATGTCTATTAAATTCAAATTTGGACAAAACTTAGAGTTGTAAATTAATTTAAACCACAAAAGTGTAAACAAAATATTTATAACTGTAAACTTTCACATCCAAATCATGTCATTTTTTAAAGACAGCTTTACAATTATGAAATAACAGTGAATTTATTTATACCCTTCTCAAATATAGGAGAGCTTTCTTTATTAATTTTAGTTAAATTCAATGTTGCATAGTTTCGATATACATAGTTGTAATACCAGAAACAAACCTAGATGCAGAGTAGTAAAAAGCATGATTATTAAATTGCAGATGAGTTAATCATTTCTTACAATACATTACAATGTATTCATTTTGTAGTGCAAAACAGAAGTAAACAAATGTTAACCTAAGTAAGCCAAATGACAACACAAGTACTTACCCAGGTTTCATTTAATAAACTTAATAGGCAGACTAGTCAAACAAAAATCACCGACACCATAAAATAGTGGGGAAAAATACCGTAGTTAAACATCTGATAGAAAATAAGGAATGAATTAATCGTGATCCAGTAATAAGAATACATCGAAAATGTAGTTATACAAAAATATACTGAGGTGGATGAAACCACAGGGGGTTGGGATTTGATATAATATTAATTTAATAGTTGAGTTGAAAGTACAGAGCTTCAAGAAGAATTTGATTGTGTTCTTGCAAGGAAATAGGCAGTGATCAACATAAAGTAAAATACACCAACAGATGCAGGATAGTTTCACAAATGCATGAGGTGTGGATGTCATAATGACCATTTAAAGAAAGCGGTTTGTACTGGAATAGTTCGCCTCGCCATTAAATTGGAATTTTGTGGTGTATTAGTGCAAGAGAAGTTTCTGGTTTTGAATAATCTAAGACATAGTTGCAAGAAAAAACATTGATCTTAAATAATCTAAAATTCTGCAATGAGTAGAATGAGTTTTTATGTTTAGAATTATTAATTATGCATTTATGAACTGAAAATATCTATTGGTGGTGTTACAGGCAGGAGGGCATACCCCACCTTTAAGCTAATAAGACTCTTTAACTTGATATTGTACTAGTGCAAACACACTAAACAATTTTAATAATCCCAAGGCGCCAAATATTTACTTCATAAATATTACAAATATTAGTTTCGAATTCTCATACAACACTGATACCAAAAATGAGACACAACTTCGTTCAGTGAACAATTAATGTTAAATTTAATAAGCACTCTTTTTAATTACAACAAAGCAAATTATATCCCATAATAAACTAAATTAGTTACTTATTTACAATAAACTCTATTCTAAATCGTGTAAATAATTTGTTTAAGTCAAACGTCGTAAAACCACGACATAATCTTTTCACTCATCCTTTAATGCAATTGACGTCAACAAAATCAGTGTAATCCTACTCCCCTGATGGCTGCTTTTTCACTAGCAGATGTTGTCGAGATTAATGGCACACACCAATTTTTAACACAAACTTCCAAATGCAGGTGGTATCCCACAATCGGCGGCACCATGGCATAGTGGTGTGTGTGTGTATGTGTGTGACTACTACGCCCAAGGTCCCGAGTTCAAATCCCGACATGGTCCGCTTGAAAAATGTTAGGCGAGCATTTTTCACAAAAATACACCCTTGTTCGGATGAGAGGTAAAATGGAGGTCCCGTGTTTGAGTGTTGTCACGCACGTTAAAGATCCCTACCTTGCTTGGAACAGCAAGGGTTCGGCAAAATTACAAATTTCCCAGGTAAAAAACTCGCTTCCTGGCCAATGTAGTATCCTAGGGTGGAGCATTGGAAAATCACATGTAAGGTATCCCACAATCTAGGCGGCTCGGTGGCGTAGTGGTATGTATGTGACTACTACGCCCAAGGTCCCAGGTTCGAATCCCGTCACGGTCTGCTTGAAAAATGTTAGGCGAGCATTTTTCACAAAAATACACCCTCGTTCAGATGAGAGGTAAAATGGAGGTCCGTGTGTGAGTGTTGTCACGCACATTAGAGATCCCTACCTTGCTTCGAACAGCAAGGGTTCGGCAAAATTCCAAATTTTCCAGGTAAAAAAAACTCGTTTCCTGGCCAATGTAGTACCTTCGGGTGGAGCATTGGAAAATCACATGTAAGGTATCCCACAATCTGTGACTACTACGCCCAAGGTCCCGGGTTTGAATCAGGACACCGTCCGCTCGAAAAATGTTAGGTGAGCATTTTCCACAAAAAAGCGTCCTAGTTCGAATGAGAGGTTAAATGAAGGTCCCGTGTGTAATTTAATTTCACTACAATAATGCTACATATAATTATTAACAAATTTACACAGGGTTAAATTCTGCGGGATGGCAAATGCGACTCAAATTATAAGAGCAGCACCTATCCCATGGGTATCCCGATTCCATTGCTTCTTTATTCTCGTGAGGGTAGTGTCCGGATACCCTTTTGTTTGGTTGGCGATAGCTCCCTTCGTCGAAGCGCCGGTATGTTGTGTAACGATAAAAAGAAAAAGATAAGAAGGAAAGTGGACCACTTCGCCGGCCGTCGGAACACTACAAACATGTCTACACTCGAGGAAGATTGTTAGTAAAAGTCCCTTTGTTTCAACACATCCGCTCATGCAAATCATTGTCTCCCCTCCAAGAGAGGTTAGAGTTCTGATACAAAACTGCTAGGCACAGCTGCGTCTTAAGCATGAGAACCGCAATCCTAGTGCTTTCCCAAACCACAAATCATAAATAAATATCGGGCCTTACATGAAAATGTAAATTTTGTGCGGTTTCCAAGTAATGCTTAAATTAAACATAATAATACTGGAGAATTTCCTGTGCAGAGTTTAAAAATTCGCTGAACCTAACTAATACAATGAAAAATAAAGCTTTTTAAAAAGTGCAACAATCGCCTTAAAGCTCACATTCACAGAAAATTTAAATTACATTTGTTTATAGACGCAACCTGGTTTTTTAAACTATAGCAATATTTGCAATACCAGGAAATGGAAATGAGCAGCCACCCGATTTTAAAGCTTATTCAATTCGTGGCAAACAGGTCTTGTTTTCGGCCTCACCGACCGCACAAATTTAGTCATGAGCATGAGACTTGCATACGTATAGCTAGCAGTTTTCACTATAAATCTAAATACATACGTTATTTTCACATTCATATATAAATGCATACAAATTTACCTTAATATTTTTAAAGATATTCTCCATATATTCTAATCGCCTTCCTATATGTAATAATTTAGCTTTTGACCGTGTAGCTGCGAGCTTAGATGGTTTTTCTGAAAATTGTTTTATAGGGTCTTCAACCAATTTTAACCTTTTTTCACAAACATTCAAATCTTCTAACAAATTTGATTGTAGTACCGGGTATTTGTGCACTCTTGATGGATCTATTTTTTCTCTAGAAATTAAAGTCCGAAGTAATTTTCTATTATTTTCGCTGATAAATCATCTGAGATTCTTCCTCGTATAGCTAATTCCCAAGCCAACTCTTGACTAGATAAATAATTAATCCAAGACATAATGTTTTTAGAATGTCAACTCTTATAAAAATAATCCGGGATTAAATCTCAATATATTCCAACTTATTACAAGTCTTTTAGAAAAATATAAAAATTTTTCCAATACCTAACATATTTTAAAATCAATTAATTTGATTTAATTTTTCCAATCTAAGTGCCGCATTCAAAAATATAGAAAATTTTCAAATAACAATATGGTTTCAACTATTAGAAAATCAACTACCAAAAAATTATTTGTGATTAATATATCTCCACTAATTTGATATCGAAGCTATCTTTCCAAGTAATTTTAAAATAATAACCCTTTCACAAAACTAAAAATCCAGTGGAAGACAGATATACAGATTAAAGTTCCATCAAATCCTTTTAAAATATTTAAAAAAAGAATTTCATACCGAGGACCATCTTCAATTACTTTTAGTTTTATAAGGACTGTCATCAATCTTTCAGCAGAAGGATTCATGAGGACTTATAAAAAACGCTAAAAGCAATGACGCTACCTACTTGGCTTGTACCGGGGAAAAAATAATAATTACATACAATGAAATTGTAAATAATAAAAAAATCAATCATGGCATTAAATTATCACTGTACCTTTTCAATTGTTTTGTTGATCAGATCAAAATATTTGAAATAAATTTTGTAGTGTTTCTACTACTTAATGTATGCAGTTGCAATGTGCATGTCAACTTTGTAAATGTTAAATGCTTCTTGCATTCCCATTTCAGCTAATGCAAAAGTAAAAAAAGATAACACGAATTGGGCGCCAGGTGTGACCTTTGCACACATAAAAAATCTAAGTGTAGCTATTAGGCCTCCTCATTAATTTCTATAGTTAATATTTATTCATCCATTTATAAATAAATAATTATTAACATTAATTCTAATATTTAATGAATAAAAAATGCCTCTTTTAAGGGAAACTAACTCAACCCTTGTAGCTAGCTCTCATTGGTATGGGTCAGAAGCAAGGGAGTTGGGTTCCTCAAAATACTCTACACCAGCTACAATAGAGATGCACAAAACTAGCATAAGTTATATGATAGTAAGCACACGGCAAACAAGCTAAATAAAATGCTCTTGTAAGAATTATCAATAAAATGGAATCAATATAATTCATTTGAATTTAAAGCAATAATTACAATTGAGCGCTTAATCCGCGCATGGATTTTATATTGTCATTAATTACCAAATGCTTCAAATTGAATTAATCCTACAATTCTGCAACGAGTTCGTAGTAAAATCGTACTAACACTTTTAATGTAAAAT
Organism: Platerodrilus igneus; assembly: GCA_036346225.1. Classification (NCBI taxonomy): domain Eukaryota; kingdom Metazoa; phylum Arthropoda; class Insecta; order Coleoptera; family Lycidae; genus Platerodrilus; species Platerodrilus igneus. Next base: position 1,034,076 of record JARFIW010000803.1, read on the forward strand.
TCAACAATTATAAACTAATTATTAGAAAAGACCTTATTAGCTAAAGCATATTTCTTGGTTACGACAGAAAACATTATTGCATCAGCTTGTATTGAAAATCAAGCCAGTTGAATTTTATAGATTTATTAATTATTAAAAATAAGTAGAAAATAATTAAAGATCTGACCTTGTTATTGTTGACATGAAAATCCATAGAACTCACGCCATAACCTGATGAAGGTTTTGTGATAACGGGATTCTGGTGCCATAACATCTGCGGCACAACGAACTTACTTTCATTGTATGAAAAATGTCTGCTTATTCCCAGAACAATCAATATTGACAGAAAATTATAAATCCAATATAACAGAACGAAAGAACGAACTCCCATACTAATAATTCTGATTACGAATAATATATTGTAATTCGTAATGTGAATTTATCACAAAATAAAAGTTGGTTGCTCTCTTTTTCTTCGTGCGTCTTTCCTGTTGCTAAAAATTGAAATACCCAATCAGCAAATTACGAATAGGATAATTATTCAATAAGAAACACTTATCCTCTAATTAGGCAAAAACCAACATAAAATTATCTGAAATTACAGAAATTTTAGACTAACATCAGGGTTTGTTCTCACACAAAACCTGATATAACAATGACAATTTTACCTGTCCAAAAGGTTGAAAACAAGATTAAATATGGTGGGCAGGTCCACTCCAACTAATCAGAAAATTAGACAGCTTTGAAATCAAAACCACGGCAGATCGCTCACAAATGAATTATCTGCAATACACAAAATGCCTGGGAATACGGCCACCCAAACAACATATTGCAAATAGAAATCCCTACTTCAGAAGAACATTAAATGCAATAGGAATAAACATTGAGATTATTTAGTAACAGAAATAAAATCTGTTACAAGCTAAATCAATTTTTGCTGGCGTTTACAAGATAAGACAAAATATGATACAGTAGTTAGTAAATTAGCCTGCGCTACTGCATTTGCAATACATAGTTTTCTTAATCCTACCCTATCAGTTACAATATTATGGTGCAAGTTAGCTTTTTCACCTCAATAACAAATCCTACCTTTGGTCGTAAATACCAAGGGTTCAAAACTTCAAAGATAGAAAAAATAGTTTCTTAAGATGTTTCACAACGAGAAAACTAGATAATTTATTTACTTGTAGGTAAAGCCACGATAAGGATAAGATTTCAGAGATAATTGCAAAGAGAAAAATAAATACCTAAACATCTATGGGTTAGAGTATTATTTAAGATACGATACAATTCCTTAGGAATTTTCAGAAAAAGGCAATAAACCAGTTATGGTTATATATATTAATTAGGTAAAATAAAATCGTTAAGATAAGAAAAAAGATAAACACTAAACAATATTGATTTAACCTAAAAAGCACGATAGGATAATGTATTAAAAAAAATTTTTTAAAAGAGAATGCAAAACCTAACTTTGGTTCGGAGGCCTTACACACTTATCAAAGCACACCGTCCCTTCTATAAATGTAATAATAACAAAAGAATATTCCCAAAGGAGTAGAATGATCCCGTAAGAACTTGAAATATGGTTTTTACTCATACCCTCCAAAAGGAGAAATTTCGTGAAGCGGCACTAGTTCATACGAATGGCATGAGAAACCAGCTAGAAGGGGGTGGATAGCAAAGCACTACTTGATCATCCAAATGTAGTCAGTAGCCCGAAGTGGGGAAACACCACTCTTATGTGATGGATGGTTGTCTCAGAACTAAGACAGGTCTAGCAGAAGAAAAATTAAAGTTAAAAACGGAAATAGAAGGGTAAGAAAAAAAATTGAGTTTTAGGATAAGTATCGTAGAGAAGAAGTATAGAGTAGAGAATGTCCCTATTAAGACAGATTGGTCTAAAAGACCATCTGCAATGTTAAGAATAAGATAAAGTCTATTTCACCATGTAGATACTACTATTGTTTCCATAGCTTACTACTTGAACAGTACAAAAATTAAAAGAAAAGACTGGCCATAATTAATTTATTTATAAAAGTAATTGCCAAGTAATATATCTGTTTAATCAGTGAAAAATAAGGTCTGACGAAGAACTTATGACAGTTGATAAACTGAAGGAAGGCATTCTCCAAGATTTTAACAGTATTGATAGATACTCTCTTAGAAAAGCTAACCATTCCTAAAATGAGAAAATAAATGTATTGATAATAATGGAAAACTTTTTACTGTTAAAATAATTCTAATTGTTGTTTCAATTACAATAGAAAAATTAATACTGTTACTAAAAATTAGTAATGATGGTCCTTTTTGCTATAAAGCTATATCCCGTAATAAATTCTAAAATGTAAGTAATGTTGAAATATTGAATAAAAAACACAGATGTGTACCTAGAAATTTTGTTCAAAACAAATTATCATTTTTTCACAGCCAAATTTGTAAAAACCATACAAGTGTCATACATCGTTGAACTAGAAACTAAAAGTACTATCGAAATCTAACAAAAAATCCAGGTCCGTATTTAAAATTCTGAAGTTGAAGATGGCCCTGAGGAGATGAAACACTTAACCGAAATTTTAATAGTTGCATCTCGTAGCTTTTAAAATTCAAAACAAGAAGTTCCTGTATAATTTTTTGTAAATATGAAAAATATAGAAGCTAAAAGCAAAAATTGAAAATTGAAGTTTTTTTGTTCTCATTTGAGAACGGCACAAAATATCATTAATTTTCTTTTGGATTTTTGTGGCTCTCAAAAATATGCAATTCTTTCCATATTTAACCGAATCTCTATCTCTATAGAGAACCATTATAATGGTTTCCGAGATCCCAATGCATAACATGTGAAAAAACTCATTCGGCATTTTAGTAGCGGCCAATAAATCTCAATTAATATATTGCTTCACTTCCCAAAGATCTAAAAGGAATTGGCGACAGTTCCACAATTTATTTTTAACTTATTAGAAATGTCAATAAGAAGCATAACCTCTAAATTACTTTTAAAACGCACTTCATCCGTAAAATTTGTAGAGTTGTTAGCAGAATATAAATATAATTATTTCAAAATTTCTATTTGTATTCTAATTTGCTAGTCAACAAAATGGATTTCTGACAGTTTTCCACTCTCTCCAACTTTTGCAATTGTGGTTTGTTTTACAGATTTAGTTCAAACACCCCATATCTATTGTTAGCATAACTGTTAGTCATAACGCGAACCAACACAATTTCTCTGTCATTCATTCAGAGTTGCATTTTTTCCTTAAGCATTACTAGTGGCAGTTCGTGCCTCTGAAATTAGGTACAGCACCACTTATAACTATATATAATAAAAACACAAACAACGATCTTATAAGGGTTTGAATAAAAAGTCCATTTGATGTGTTCTCTTTGTTGCAAATAAGTCAATCACTCTGTTGTTAAAATTACACAAACACAAAATTACTGAATAAAAATATTGTTTAGAAAACTTAAGTCCCAATTTGCATTTCAGAAAGTTTAAGAAATGCAACAAAACAAGGAAATTATGAGTGTATAGCTAACAAGGGTAACCCTCATCAATGCTCCAAAGATGTATGCAAACAATATGGTGATGAAATGTTTCAAAGTGTCAAAAAGTTAAAACAAATTCAACTACTGGTTGTCGCAAGGGCGTTCTGCAAACGTTCATTCTGTGTATTCTCTTTAGTTATAACACTGTTCAACACATAATGACAACGCGTTTAGAAACCGCATCGTTCGCTTACATTCGGTGCAACCCTTAAGAGGAGTGTGGATATGAACGTGTTAAAAAAGTTAAAAAAATTGACTAAAAAATACATAAATAAAAATATTTTCTATTCACTTTATTCTTGTATGTATATATTATCATGTAATTTTTCATTTTTTTATGTATACACTCTGAACTAATGAAAGTAGGAGATTGTTTTGATCACGCTTCTTTTTCATTTTTCATGCAACAAAAGGTACTGAATTTTTTTAATTGAATTACTATAATGTACATAAAAGTACCGAATTTTTATTCAGTTGTTCCAGTAGACACCCGAAACTCAAACTAGAGAGTTTTTTCGACTTTTCCGATAATATGTTCAAACTTACAATTTTTGCGGCTTCCCGTATATCCGGTGGAGTACAAGACATCTAATTTTCACTATCTGTATCCATCTTCCAGTGAAGTACTTTAAAGGTATGGTGTTTAAATAAATCAAACTTTTTGACATTTCAAATTAAAATTAACAGTGGAAACGCTTTGGACTTGACGTTTCATAGCCAGCTGTCTTTTTATTTTTTACGTACAAAATTACATTGCAAGCCTTATTTTTATAAAACAGTGAAAATGAAATCATTATTCACTAGTGAATAATGGATATCCTTATAAGTGAGTAAACACATGTATAATAAACATAATATACATTAGTCGTGGATAAACTTCTTTATTTACACCTTGTCTATACACGTATTTACTCACTAGTAAATAATGATTTCATTACTTACTGATTTATAATATCAAGGCTTGCAATACAATTTTGTACGTGAATATGAAACGTCAAGTCCGGAGCGCTTCCTCCACTGTTAATTTTAATTGGAAACGTCAAAAAGTTCGATTAATTTAAACTCCATACTTTTAAAGTACTTCAGTATCAAATGGATACAGATACATAGGAGATTGTGTGAATGCAAGCATTACTATTAATATTAATAAACAAAATTTGCCATACTGAATTAGTTATCGAGAAATTCAATGTGTTGTTTCAATATATGTGATAACTTTAGCTAAACTCATTTAATAGTCTTGAGTAAAGTCTAGTATTCTACTCACATATAATAGCTATTATTCAATAGGTTTATTTACGACACTCTCCTACAGTTCGTGTCGTAAACTTAAACTTTAAAGCTTAAGGTGTTCTGCTCGTCAAACACTTTTATTTGATACCCATGCCAAGAGGCTTGTAAAAAAGGTATTTGCCATCTTGGGGCATCAGCCATATTGAATTTAGAATGGCATTACGTAACTTATCGTGTTCAATTTGTTGGAACTCTTTTATTTGATATCCATATTTGTCAACGAGGTTGTAAAAATAGCCAATTCGCCATCTTGGGACATACTTCATATTGGATTTAGAATGGGATTACGTAACTTATTGTGTACTATTTGTCAAACCCTTTTATTTAATATCCACGTCAACGGGGTTGTGAAAAAGGGTAATTCGTCATCTTGGGGCATCCGCCATATTGGATTTAGAATGACATTACTGAACGTATGGCGTTCTGCTTGTCAGAATCCTTTTATTTAATATCCATGTCAACAAGGTTGTAAAAATAGGTAATCCGTCATCATGAGACGTCTGCCATATTGAATTTAGAATGACATTACGTAAGTTATCGTGTTCTACTTGTCAAATCCTTTTATTTCATATCCATGTCAAAAGGGTTGTAAAAAGGTAATCTGCTATCTTAAAGAGTCCACCATATTGAACTTAGAACGACATTACGTAGCTCATCATGTTCTACTCATCAAACCGTTTAAATTCATATCCATGGCAACAAGGTTGTAAACAAAAGTAATCTGCCATCTTGGGGCATCCACCATATTGGATTTAAATGACTTTACGTAGCTTAAAGTGTTCCACTCGTCAAACGCTTTTATTTGATATCCATATCAACGGAGTTGTAGAAAAAGATAATCCGTCATTTTTTAGTTATCCGCCATATTGAATTTAGAATGGCGCTACGTAACTTATTGTGTTCCACTTGTCAAATGCTTTTAATTGATACCCATGTCAAGCGGTTGTAAAAAAGGGTTACACGACATCTTGGGATTGGGACGTCCGCCATTTTGAATATAGAATGACATTAATCATATAGTATTGTATTGCATTTCCATCAGAGCCAAAGCTGTATGCAAAATTTCAACTCGATCGGCTACCAGAAAGCGGGCAAAAAATTGATTACAAAAATTTTTGAACAGGAACCACATATGTATACATGTATACGAACACTGCAAGTTAAATAAAGCCTTTAAAAAATGAGGACAATGTTTTTATTTATCCAGTTTTATATACAACGTTTATCAGAAACGCTTTTCCTAAGTTGACTACACTTCAAAATTTAAAACGAGTCTTTTGTTTTTGTACATATTACCTTTCCCAATAAACATTTTAAAATAAAAAAATACAAGATGCAAGACTCGACCACACAACATAAACGACAACTGTGTGCCAAAATTGATTACCATTGGTATGTAATCGTTTGGCGATAATCGGGCATCCCACACATTCTTTACAACACAATGCATACTATGCAATTAGTCTATTGCATTCGTCAGATGCTACGATAAATTGTAAATATTATTTGCAATTAGAAAGCGGCAATATAAAAGTATTCTTTACAAGAGAATAACATCAACAGGAAGTCTGAGGAAGTCCCGGGAAGTCCAAGAAGTTCAGTAAGTCCAAGGAAGTCCCGGGAAGTCCAAGAAAGTCCCGGGAAGTTTTGAGCGTAGGAAGTCTGATGTACACAATTTTCCTTAGCAAGTAACCCCTAGCGAAAAAATTTGTTTTTATGTAAATTTTAAAAATGAATTACATCAAAACCTAATACGATGTAATTTTTCTAAAAATACTTTTGAATTTAGACATTTTGGGAGAATGGTTCCTAAAAGTTTCAAAGAGATCGGCAATGGTCAAGTTGGCCAACTGGTTGGTTTGGTATGGAATGACCCTAAAATTTCCATGATATCGTAAAATTTCAATACAATAGCTATACACATTGTATTTGGTATCACATATAACTCTGCACTTTCACCATTTATTTTGACTCACTGTGTTGAATCAACAAAATATAATCTTTTTTACTCATTAGTTGTAAAATATAAAATTTTTTGTTCACATCAGTTGACATTTTTAATGAATCTACCTGTCATCTTGACAATGCATTTGCACGACCCATTTTATACCATTTTATATTCATGTCATACTCAACTAAGAGTTCATTTCACTGTGCTTATAGGCATGCACTTGTATTCAGCACCATATTTGCTATGAAATGAACTAGACAGTAATTTGTACTTGTATTTCCTACAAAATATATTCATGAAAATGCTAGAAAATTTACTATTAAATGTAAGACAAAACAAGACCCTCATTCGAGATTGTCTCCATCACACTTGTGTAGAGAAAAGTAAAATTACCTTGAAACTCTTTTTACTCAGCACTGATCGTCGAGTTAGGCTGAGTACATGACCGATGAGAGGTTCAAGTTATAATCTTACAAATTTCTTTCTCTTTTGAAATTACAAAGTCAACTGTTGACACATGTAATTGATACTCGGTAAGGGCTTTTTATTTTTTATTCTCTATGAATCCTTTTTTTGAACTGTAAGCTTAGTAATTATTGATTTTATATAAAGTTTTAAATAGTAAAATTTCTGTAACAAATTTTCTAAAAATATTTTCTAGTTCAGTTTACTGATATAAATTGATATAAATTATGGAAGAAAATAACTTTAACTGCTTGTATCTGTTAACCCTTTCACTGCTGAATTAAGGATGAAACTGCACCACTTGTGTGCTGAATTAAAAAATCTAAACATGTATATTATATAACTTGTGGTGCGTTCATACGTTCATAGCATACCTGTCAAACTTAGATATTAAAAAATGCAAATAAATACTACACTTTTTATTCTGTAAATAAAAATCAGTTGTGCTAAATATTTTAAAACTTTTCAATGTGTGAAATAGTTCAAAACAGGGTACCGTGCAAAGTCCGACGTCACAGTCGGGACAACAATATCCACTGTCCTTTCTTCTTTTTCGGTAATTGCTAAGCTTCCTTATCAGTCAAACCGACATATCCTGCCATTATACAAGAATTTATACCTATGCACTATTTAGCAGCAAAAGCACCTGCGACACGATTGAAAATCTGAACACGACTAAATCTAATAAAACCGCAAATACTTGCGATTTACGAAGTACATATATGCAACTATAAAATAGAGTAGGCGAGCTTCTTGTATGTATATTTACTAACAACGTACAGATTTTTGAAATTATGAAACTATATTTATGGACGTAGCAGTTAAAGGGTTAATGTTAATTATTAGACCAAAGTAAGTCTAACTAAATCACAATGTTCTCAAGTAAATCACTAATTTTCTGTGTAGCATTACTTATAGGCCAGCTTGTATTGAAACTAAAATAGTCAGAAAGTTACATTTATTTGTAGAAAATATTTTCGCTCACACATAAAATAGATATTTCATGAACCAGTATAGTTTTTACTTAAGTGACAGTATCTTCAGCTATTGCTTTTAGAAAAACATCACAAACATAATATGTAAAAGCGTAATTATTATGAATTCAAAATAATAATTAATATACTTACAGCAGGTGGTTTAATTTTACATATTCCATACATCTCTGCTATAGGACGGATTTGATTAATATAAGCTATTGGATATTCAAACTGTTCTTCAGTAGGTTCAAACAAGGGTGCTTCTGGTGGAGCATCAAATGCAAAGGGTTTGCGCAATAATGGTTTAACACGAGAATCATAACGTGTAGGTTCAGTCATAAATGGTTCTTTAGGTATGATATTAGTAAGATCAGGTATAACACGAGGTTCGGCAGAATTGAGATGTGCATTTCTATTAAATGTGGCCATGATATACCTATAACAAGAAATATTCTTAATTCAGACAAACATACATTACTAATGCACAATCAAAGCTTTTTTGCATATATGGAAGCAATTCTGATGCAACTACATTATGCAATGACAGTTTGATGTTATGGGGACTCTTAAATGCACAAATGCCAATTATAAATTCACAATACAAAAACTAAACATAAAAATAAAATTAAAAGACTAGTAATAAAATAGAGACTGTACATTTAAAAACAACTTTAGGATCGCTGTGATGATATTTAAATACCTAATGCAATATAAAAGAATTTAAAATGTGGTTCACCTGTAGTTCTGTAGTTTAAAATATCTTGAAGTTTTATAAATTGAGGTCAATACACTGTAGAAGCAAAAATATGATAGTAAACGTCCAAAAAAGCTACACTAATAAGCGGCCATTTGTTTCACTTTCCGTCTACCCCACTTATTGATTGCGGCGATGATTGATATATAAAACAAAAAAATCACTGTCTAGGACCCTCGGGTTCCATTTTTATTTACATTATTTAGACAAATAGCACTTCCACTGTTCTAATTAACATAACTTTTACTGATAATACATCATAATGCAAACAAATACGTGAACTATAACTTCAACACATAAAACTCTATCATTTATTAAAACGGCGGCTACCAAGCTTGAATTTAAATCAGGCAATACCATTTATTACTTGGTATAGAAACGATTCCACAGAGATGCAGTCGCCAACTTAGCTTAGGCAAAGGCTGTGGTTAAATTACCTCCTTTCGTCTTTGTTACGGTTTGTCCGTAGATAAATAAAAAGAGATCAACCGAACATAGAAAATTATTGGGACCAAATTGCGCACATATCCAGTAGCACTTGTAGACGATGCAGTATCATTGAAATATATTTAGCCTTCGTATGTCTCCGCTTTTGAATGAAAAAGTAGAAACAACTTCTATTCTACTTATTTTGTTTAGAAATGTCTTCACTATCATACAGTTATTCTAATCTATATAGTATCAAATCAAAAGATTGATGTTACAGGAATTGCATTCTTTGTCAGTCTTTAAAATACTAATTATATTTATAATACGGTTTTAGTATAGTTCCCCTTTTCACATTGATTAGTTGCATTGTTCAGAACCATTATTATTGGCAAATTATTAAATTAAAAAGATTGGCAAACAGGTACGTTATTTTATAAAACAGCGTAAAAAAATTTCTATTTAAATATTCTTTTAGTGTAGTTCTCTTTCTCTTATTGTGTCATTTTATTGTAAATATTATTATTGGCAATTGAAAATTATTAAATTAAAACGATTGACATTACAGGTACATTATTTTATAAAATAAAGAATAACTAGAAGATATTGACTAATGCATGTTTATAATAGATTTAATTAATTAACGAACAGAATTTCTTTATATTGCAATTATTTGTGTTGAAATATTTATTTAGTCAAATTTGATATGATGAGTAGATTTGAATTGTATTTTTTATACATTAAAGTTATTTATTGATTCATTATTTTGTACTGTTGTAAAGTGTGATCTATAATAATCAACATTTCCATTAATAAACCATTATTATAAATTTTTCTATTTAGCTTAGTATTCTGAATTGTGTTATTTATACCATGATAACTCCCATCAATAAATGTATCGAGCTTATTTTGAAAATTTACAAATATGTATAAAACAAGTTGAATTAAAATTCATTTATTTATCATATATGCTTAAATGAATTTTTATTCAACCTGTTACATACATATTTTTGAAAATAAGTTCTTAGATAAATCTTAGTGTTAATATTATAATATTTTGAATTTACCGCTATTAGCCATTTCGAATGGACCTGCACCTTGCCGAAGTTCTAGATTACTAGAACAGGTGAAATGGCTTGCGTGTTCTAATGAGCTAAAGAGCCAAACTACAGGTCCAACCAAAGTAGTAGGGTCGTTAGTGAGGAACCAGACTAAGACAGGTCCCCGAAAGAGGGCTGCGGCTCTGTCGGTACTTAGATTGACAGAGAGTCTAAGACACACTACCGCGATGTAGAAGGCAACGGGAAACCACCACATTACCTTCCAAGTACACTGCTTACTTAAATTGTAACAAACATGATGGCATTCTCTGGGATAAAAGATTTCGGAGTTAAAATAGTCCCCCATTCGGATCTCCGAGAAGGGACTACTTCGGAGGATGCGATCGGAAAGTTAAAAATAAGAGTCGGGACTATTTTGCGAGTCGGAGCGTAGAATGTTAGAAGTATGAAGGAAGTAGGTAAGCTAGAGAACCTAAAAATCGAAATGAATAGGTTATCACTAAACATAGTAGGGATCAGCGAAGTTCGGTGGCCAGAGGCGGGTGATTTTTGGAGTGGAGACTTCGGGGTAATTCATACAGAAGCAAAAAAAAAATTTGGGTGTGGGAATAGATATGCCGGAAAAGATAGGATACTGTGTAGAAAATTATTTACAAAAGAACGAAAGAGCACTCATGGTTAGATTAGAATCTAAACTGGTAAACACAGTAATAATACAAGTATACATGCCCACCTCTAGCTACAGTGACGAAGAGGTAGAAACCATCTACAAAGATATCAAAGACATATTAAGATACGTAAAAGGACATGAAAATTTAATAATTACGGGGGATTTTAATGCCGTGGTAGGTGAGGGTAGGGAAGGAGCAGTAGTAGGTTTATTTGGTTTAGGCACGAGAAACAACAGAAGAAATAGGCTGGTAGAATTTTGCGACAAGAACTATTTAATCATTACAAACACATTATTTCAACATCATGCTAGAAGACGATATACGTGGAAGATGCCAGGAGATATAAGAAGATATCAAATAGATTACATTCTTGTTAGACAACGGTTTAGGAATCAAGTAAAAGACTGTAGAAACTACCCAGAAGCAGATATAGATACTGACCACAACATCATAATCATGAAGGCCGCACTTAAATTTAAGAATGTGAAAAAGAGAAACGGAAAAAGGTACTTGGACTTAGAGAAACTAAAAGATAAAGATATTCAAGAAAGATTCGAAAAAAAGTCAAATAAATTGCTCAAAGATGCCGGGAAAATATCTGATACTAAGGAAGTAGAAACAGAATGGAATAACATTAAATCCAGCCTAGACATAGCGGCCAGAGATATTCTGGGGTATACACAAAAAGAAAATAAGAAACCATAGATAACAAAGAATATCCTAAATTTAATAGAAGAAAGACGAAAATACAAAAATAAATCAGACGAAACAGGAAAACAGAGATACAAAGCCATAAAATGGGAAATTATTCGAAAGTGCAGGAAAGCTAAAGAACAATGGATTGATAAAAAGTGCAAAGAGGTACAAACTAAGATGGAAGTAAGAAAGACAGATAAAGCATACAAACTAATTAGAATCAATTTTAGGAATATAAAACCGTATAGCAAAATTATAAGAGACGCACAAGGAAACGTCATTATAGAAAATGTAGAGAAAGTGGGTAGATGGCAAGAATATACAGAGAATTCATATGCAGGAGAGGAACTAACTGCATTAGAACAGGAATCAGAGATTGAAAATGATGACTTGGGATATCCTATACTTAGAGATGAGTTTGAATTAGCATTAAAGGGTCTGAAAGATGGTAAGGCGCCGGGTACAAATAAGGTGCAAGCAGAAACTCTAAAAGCTACTGGACAAGCAGTAACAGAACGTCTCTTCCAACTCGTAAGCTATATGTAAGATACAGGCAAGATACCCAAAGATTTCAAACGTAACATCATAGTAACTATACCAAAAAGAAAGGCGCGAATAGATGTGAAAATTTTCGAACAATAAGTTTGACAGCACACGTGTCAAAAATATTAACTAAAATTGTACAAAGACGAATGGAAAAACGGGCTGAAGAAATACTAAAAGAAGACCAATTTGGGTTTAGGCGAAACAGGGGAACACGGGGGGCTATTTTAGCTATGAGAGTGATAATGGAGAAAACAATAGAAAAAAGTGAAAGTGTGTATATATGGTTTGTAGATCTGGAAAAAGCATTCGACAATGTAAAATGGAAAAAAATGTTTGAAATACTCAAAAAGATTGGAATGAATTATAGGGATATACGAATAGTACATAGCTTATACAAAGAGCAAACAGCAGTAATAGAAATATAGCAGGAACGTAGAGAAGTAAACATTAGGAATGGGGCGAGACAGGGATGTGCCCTATCCCCATTGATTTTTACCTTGTACATAGAAGAGACAATGAATACTGTCAAATGCAGGAAGACATTTGGAATTACTATGCAGGGACAAAAAATTGATGTGCTTAGATTTGCAGATGATATAGTGGTATTAAAGTCTAGCAAGGAAGAGTTAAAAGCTGCTCTTAATGAAGTGGAAACGGTTCTAACAGAGAGATACGGTATGAAAATTAACAAAACTAAAACTAAAGTACTAGTATGCAAAGGAGGGGAAAATAAATCAAAAACGAGAATACAAATATGTAACACGAACTTACAAGAGGTTAAGAATTTCTGCTACCTAGGAAGTCAAATAACGCAAGATGGGAAAAGTACAAAAGATATAAAACAAAGTTTAGCACAAGGTCGTGCTACATTTAACAAGAAAAAGCAACTACTGTGTGCAAAAACAACAAACATAGAAACAAGGAAAAGATTGCTTAAAACATATGTGTGGAGCACAGCACTGTACAGATGTGTAGCGTGGACAGTAGGAGAAGCGGACAAGAAAAAGGTAGAAGCCTTTGAAATGTGGTGCTACAGACATATGATGAAGATATCATGGACAGACAAAGTTAAGAACGAAGAGGTATTAAAAATGGCTGGGGAAGAAAGAAGTATGTAGAAAACAGTAAAAAATAGGAGAGATAGGATGATAGGCCACATACTACGGCATGAGGGAATAGTGCGGAATATAATAGAAGCAGAGATAGGAAAAAAGAGAAGAAAAGGTAGACATAGGTTAGATTACTGCACATAGATAGTAAAAGATGTAGACTGTAGGGGTTTCAGAGAGATGTGTAGGCTAGCCCAGAATAGAAATCAATGGAGGTACGCATCCAACCAGTCCCAAGATTGATAAACTAATGACGAAAAAATAACTGTGCTTAAACATGATGATTATTATAAGCAACTACAAGAATTGGTTGGGCAATATTCTCGAATAATGTTAATTGTATGACAGGATTTACTGGAAAACCATTATTTCGGCAATTGTCTAGTGTTAAAGGATCTCGGTAGCCACAGGCTGCTTAACCCTCTTCACTGAATCTCGGTGAAATAGGGCATCAAATTATAAAACAAGAGAAGGGAATCGAGATGTATACATACTGTGTGAGAATTTCAGGAAACTATGTAAGCTAGCTCAGAATATAAATAAGTGCAGGTACGTGTCCAACCAGTTTTGAGACGGAAAATCTAATGACGAAAAAATAAGCGCAGATAAATCTGATGATTAGTATAAACAACTACAGGTGTTGGTTGTGAAATATCTGCAACTAATGTTGACTGTGCGAAAAGATATATTGGAAAAAATATTAAATCGATAAATGTGTAAGTGTTGGGGAAACTTGACAGCCACAGGCTGCTTACCTCCCTTCACAAGCACTGAATGTCGGAGAAATAGGATATATAATTGTAAAACAATAGGTGAGTGAACTGCATCTAACAAGAAAGAACAGCGCCTATCATGAAAGACAACAAACATAGAACAAGAAGAAAATTGTTGAAAGCATATGTGTGGAGCACAGCACAGTATGAATCTGAAATACGAGCAGTCTGCAAAGCAGACAGAAAAACGGTAGCAGCCTTTTGAAATGCTGTGCTTCAGATGTATGAGGACGATAGCAGGGACAGACAAAGATAATAACAAATAGGTTATAGAAATAGTAGGGGAACAAGGATATCTAAGGAAAAAGATAAGAGAAAGAGAAGGGCAGAATACGTTTTAAAGCATTTTTGGGAAATAGTATGGGATATATTACAAGCAGAGATAAAAAAAGAGGTAGATGTAGACCTTGATCAGATAGTGATAGATGCAGACTGTGCAAATTTCAGGGAAATGTGTAGGTTAGTTCAGAATAGGAAACAATGATAGTACGCGTCTAACCAGTTCCAGGACTGAAGACCTAATGATGATGACCGCTATTGGCTCTTATTTTTTCTGTAGTTCCAGGAGCGCCACCGGTTTTAGCCGCCATTGTTGTCCTGACATTTTAACATGTAATTGGTAACTTTCCTACTATATGTTCTCTATGGGTTTGTCACTTACAGGTTTTAATGTGTATAAAAGTAACAACGGCACACCTTTTTACCATCTCTCACGCCACTGCCAACCAATGATTATCAAAGTTTAATATAAGTAAAAATTTCATTAATGTCGTTATAATCAGGTTTTCAGTCGTGGAACTGGTTAGACGCGTACCCTTATTGTTTCCTATTCTGTGATAACCTACACAATTTTCTGAAATTTGCACATTCTGCTTCTATCACTATCTGCGTGCAAAAGTCTAATCTCTGAAAGGATCTCGGTCTACATCAACTTCTTTTTTCCTATATCTGCTTGTAATATATCCCGTACTATTCCCTAAAAATTCCTTAGGACGTATCCTGCCCTTCCATTTCCCCTATTTTTTTTCCACAGATATCTTTATTCCTCTACTATTTCTATAACCAATTTGTTAATAACTTTGTCTGTCTATGCTATCATCCTCATACATCTGAAGCACAACATTCCAGAAGGCTTCTTTCTCTTTCAGTCTGCTTTTCTACTGCCCCTATTTCATAGACGTACTGTGCTGTGCTTTACACATATGCTTTGAAAATTTTTCTTCTGGTTTCTATGTTCGTTGTCTTTGAACATAGCCGCTGTTTTTTCTTGTTGTATTGTTTTATAATTATATACCCTGTTTCACCGATATTCAGTGGCATGTGAAGGCTAATCCCGACACGGTCCGCTTGGAAAACGTTAGGCGAGCATTTTCACAAAAATACACTTTCATTCGGATGAGAGGTAAAATGGAGGTTCAGTGTGCGAGTGTTGTCACGCACGTCAAAGATCCCTACCTAGCTTGAAACAGCAAGCGTTCGGAAAAAGTCCAAATTTTCCAGGTAAAAAAAACTCGCTTCCTGGTCAATTTAGTACCTTCGGGTGGAGCATTGGAAAATCACATATAAGGTATGTGAAGGGTAGTAAACAGCCTGCGGTTGCCAAGTTCCCCCAGCACTTGAGCATTTGTCCAATTAATAGTTTTTCCAATATGTCCTTTCGCACAATCAACATTAGTTGAAAATATTTCACAACTAACACCAGTAGTTGTTTATAATAATCATTAGATTTAAGTGCACTTATTTTTTCGTCATTAGATTTTCCGTCTTGAAACTAGTTGGACGCGAACCTCCACTTATTTGTGTTCTGAGTTAGTTTACACAGTTCCCTGAAATTCCCACAACAGCCTATATACATGTGATTTTCCAATGCTCCACCCGAAGGTACTACATTGGCCAGGAAGCGAGTTTTTTTTACCTGGAAAATTTGGAATTTTGCCGAACCCTTGTTGTTCCAAGCAAGGTAAGGATTTTTAACGTGCGTAACAACACTCACACACGGGACCTCCATTTTACCTCTCATCCGAACGAGGGTGTATTTTTGTGAAAAATGCTCGCCTAACATTTTTCAAGCGGACCGTGTCGGGATACGAACCCGGGACCTTGGGCGTAGTAGTAACACACATACCACTACGCCACGGAGCCGCCCACAGCTTATATACAGCTGGGTTCCCGCTCTATTGTTTTCTAATTATATGCCCTATTTCACAGAGACTTAGTGGTATGTAAAGGAGGTTCAGCAGCCTGTGGCTGCCAAGGATCCCCCAACACTTAGACATTTACCTGATTAATATATAATAAAAATAAAGGTTGGCCGTTAATTATCAGTCCACGGTTGTAAGGTATTAATACAATCTTAAAAATATCATCATCATTAGGTCTTCAATCCTGGAACTGGTTAGACGTGTACCCTCATTGTTTCGTAGTCTGGGCCAACCTGCTCATTTCTTTGAAATTTCCACAGTTTGCATCTTTCACTATATGTGTGCAATACTTTGATCTAGGTCTACTTCATAGATAAATAAGAGGAAATCATCCGTTAGATAAGGAAGAATGGAAACTAAATTACGTTCATATTCAGTAGCGCATGGAGGCACTGCAGTATCATCGAAATATATGTAGCCTACGTGTCTCCGCTTATGAATGAATGATTAGGAACAACCAAACCTCTATCCTACTTGTTTTATTTGGGAATGCCACCGTCTTAAGCTATTCTATTGTATATGGTTTCATGGTATTATTGTTTATTAAGAAATAAAAAAAATTGGTGTTACAGGTATTCCATTCTTTAAGTCAATGTTTAAAATTCTAAATATTATACGGTTTTAGTATAGTTCTCGTTTTTACAGTGATTAGATTCCTCTGTTCAGTACAATTTATCATCATCATTTAGTTTTCGACCATACTTAAGGTCAGTTTGACGCAGTTCTAACTTATTCTTATTCTGTGCTAATCTAAAAAGTTGTACATATACCCTTCACAACCTAAACTTCTAATAATTTGACTAATATAGCTTGGTCTAGGTCTTCCTATACTTTTCTATCTATTTCCTATCTACCTGACTCAGTACCATTATTATTGGTAAATTATTAAATTATAAGAATTGCCTTAGCAGGTACGTTATTTTTTAAATCGGTGTTTAAAATTACTAATTAAATGTTTTTTAGTGTAGTTCTCCTTTTATTATAAATATTATTGTCATTGTAAAATTATTAAATTAAAACGATTGGCATAACAGGTACATTATTTTATAAATCTGCGTTTAAAATTTCTAGTTAAATACTGTTTTAATGTAGTTTTCCTTTTCTTATTGTTTTTTTGTGTAAATGTTATTATTGTTATTGGAAAATCATTAGATTACAAGTATTGACTTAGTATGGTACATTATTTCTTAAATCAGAGTTTAAAATTATTAATTAAATATTCTTGTAGTATACATCAGCATAACACTTTCCATTTAATAGAGAAATGCAATGCCTATTGGGAAATTGATTTACCATTATATTGCCAAAAGTTGAGAAAATGTATATTATACTTAACCGATTACAACTACAGAAACAAAAAATTTTTCGTTTTCCTGATAAAGATCCAAAGCGCACACAAAAATGGTTTGAAATAATGGATTTGCCTGTAGTTAAAAATGGGGCATATTTGTGTGAAGATAATTTTGTTAAGGAAGCATTTGCAGCACAGTAGTAACTCAGCTATTAAATTTTACATTACCAAAAAAACACACACCGAGTGTCCACACTAGCAGTAACATTTTAATACCTATTCCATTATTACATAATACAACTACTGTAATTTTGTTCCATTTGAAGTGATTCATAGTGTTTCTGAGCCGTTTTCTCATTGGTCGATAATTATTACAAATATTATAGTGTACATTTCAATATTCGAAGGTATTTTTTAGTAGCTCCGTGACCACTTGCAGGTTTTTGAACGCATTCCGGGATGTCAGAGTGTAGAGTAGAATTGTTTGAAAAGCACTTTGTCTTTAGTTTTCAAAATGCTAGGTCGAAAAAGCTTCCACTTGGCTGGTTTTATTAAAGGTAATGTTTTATAAATTAATAATGTAGTTGATATTCAAGGTAATCTGATTACATCTTTGTAATCAGAGCATTGTTTTGAATGAATGTTGGTATATATTGTAAAACCGTTAGTTAGGTAACCAAGGAAGGGAATATTTTTATAATTACTTGTTGCTTTTGTCTCTGAATTTGCCATTTGCTTTACTTATCAGGTGTAATCTATACTTTTCCGGTCGATTTACGATTTTATTGAAACTATTTATATATAAATGAGTGTTATTTGTTTAAACGGCCAAAAACTAATATTTATTTATTTGAAATAATGTTTATTTACTATTTAATACGGAGTTGTAACTCCAATAGCATTTCACCTGTTACCGAAATAATAGTCAATGTACCCTTACTGTGATTGTACGAGCAATTTGTACCAACACCATCCTTCAATATATTAAATCAAATTATTAAGCAGGTTTGAATATGGACAGTATTATATTTCTATGTTATATCTGTTTTGATTTTACGATAGTAATTGAATTTAACCATAATGATATTGGGTATATATTTTTTGTTTGTAACTTTACAATATTACGATGTTTGTTAATTTTTCAAAAGATATGTTTTAACCGATGCAATCATAATGATGTTTAAAATTATCACAGCAGTATCTTTTGTTACCCGAAACCTTTTAAAAAAAGTCCAATTATCGAAGCTATGAAAATAATCTTTTCTTTCGTATATTTTTTTTGGAATTCCAATTAATATAAAGTTTCTTTCGTCCAGTTCATCTTCATTTTCTGTGATAAATAATAATTGTGCACAAATTTCAGACTTCTGATTATTCAGTTATTCCAGGTTATGTTTTTAATAAGTGGAACTTAAGCTATATAAATCCTCGGCTTATCTTAATTCATTCGTAAGTGATCCTTATGATTCAGTTTGGAGACTGTGCAAACAAAATTTAACACTTAAGTGAACCTCAACCTATACGTTTCACCTAAGATGCATTGGTGCAAGTGGCAATAAGCAGGCAAGGGCACGCAAACGCAGGGAACGTTTTTATTAAATTAGACGGTGGTTCTATCAGGCACGTAACAAACCTATATAATTATGTAATGTCGCAGAATTGTTGCAATACAAATACGTTTCAACGAAATGGTGTTATTACTTACGTTTCAGAAACTTTACAATGTGGTTATATTGCTATATAACAAACATACTCATACTGTTACAGTACATACGCGTATCCAAAAGTAGAAGATTATGTGAATATTTCTTAAAGCCGTTCACTGTTTCCTTGTTGCGTTACAGTAAGGTTTTAGTTATGAAATTTGGCTGTTTCAAACTTGCACAAATGAAATTCTTTTGATTGGGTTTCAGAAACCTTCCAATGTGGTTACTGTTATGTATCAAAACAACTAATTTTACTGAAATTGTTACAATACATAAACGTTTCGAAAAGTAAAAGATAATGCACTAAATGTTTGGAGCGTTTATTGTTTTATTGATGCGTTACAATAACGTTTTAGTTCTGAATATAGGCATGTGTTTCAATGTTGCACAAATGATGTCGTTTTGATTATGTTTCAAAAACCTTCATTGTTGACTGGGAATATTTTGAATTTCCAACTATTTGATCTTGTTTTCACCAGTAGTCCTTCGAAGCACTACCGGTTTTAGCCGCCATTATTGTCCCAACTTTTTTTACATTTCATGGGTGACTACCTTACTGTATGTTCTCTATGGTCTAATTCCTTTTTCCTATCTCTGCTTGAAATATATCCCGCACTAGTCTCCAAAAATGCCTTAGAACGTATCCTACCCTTCTATTTCTTCTATTTTTTTTCCACAGATATCTTTATTCCCCTACTATTTCTATAACCTCTTAAAAATAGTGTAACCCATAATTTATATTATTCAAGTTATATTCACATAACAAAACACGTATTTCTACATCCTTGACAAACACAAAATTTTCAATTTAAAAGTTTTAAATCGAATCCTAATCATTGCTTATATGGAATTTATAACGATAATTTTAAATTGGCAGATAGGGTGACGTGATTCACACGGGACCGCTGATTGGCTAAGAGTTTGTAGACCACCTAGTACTTTATACATTTTGTGTTAAGACCATTTTGCATACATGCAACGCCCGAAAAATCACGAGCGTCTCGCGCCACATCTGATCTCGGCTGCCGTCAAGGCCATAGCTTCCTTGTTTTCATTACGTTGTCATGTGCCTGGATAGTTATGTTATGTTTGTTGGTGGTTTTAATTTAATAATTGTAATTCTGTAAATGAACAAGTGGAAACCATATCTTCATTACATTATAGAAAAAATTAAACCACTTATTGTATAAGATTGGATCTAACAGAAAGGAGAATAATTCTTGGGACATATAAACAAGGATTTATTAGTAACTGAAGGCTAATAAGTCATTTATACATAATATATTTGGTAAAGTCCTCACAAGTGTAATTTTAATTGCTGAGAGTGCCATCAAAGTTTTGATGTTTAATTTTCACCATGTAAACAAGTTTCACAATTGTCAACTGAAAACTATGATGACCTTAGCGGCAGCCAAGATCAGATGTGGCGCGAGACGCTCGTGAAAAATCAGGGCCGTGCAATTTTGAGAACAGGTAAAAAATCCTCATACAGGAACGGTGTTTATACTAATTTCATTACAAATTTTTTACTTTGAATAAGCTTACCATGAAAAGAGAAGCGATATTTACAAAGTAAAACCAATTTCTGTTATAGTCAAAACCATTTAAGCTGACGTATGACTCACCGCAGTACATTATTAGAAGTGATGAAGAAAACTGCATTGTCTTTGTCGGTGTATGTAACTACTCTGCGCTAAAACAGAATGGATAGAAGAAAAGTACGTTTTTCTAAGATTAGTATGGCAACATCAAAACGTATGTCGATTATAACTAATATTTATGTATTATTATAACCTATAAATGATTTTAGTTTCCTGTCACTTTTTGTTGTATTTAGGTTTTTAAATTTAGCTCAAATCGCAAATGTAAAATTTTTCAAAACTAAAAGGATTTCTTACACATTATAAAAGGTAAATACAACTTCCTCTAACAACACTATATACTATCACCTCTTTGCTTTTTAGTTGTTTAAAATGCTTCGAAACAAACATCTCAAGCCCCAAACACACCATGTGATTTTGAACGTCACGGATTATTTTGAAAAAGAGCGTGATAATGAAGGTGCTTTAGTTCCGTTTGAAAATGTTATGCAGGTACAAAAATAAATACATTTAATCTTCCAAATCAATTAATTATTTCTTCAGCGAATCTCTGAAGCATGTGGTGTTAACCTTAGTACTTTAACTAGGATTATGAGAGGAGGCTCACTGTAAAGGAAAATTTTCCAATTCGTTTGACGTGCAGGAAACACGACCGAACAAAAAGCAAATTTTGTGATATCGAAGATTTTATAAAAGATGCAGTTAAACGTAAAATTTATGAGATGCACTCGAAAAGTAATATGAAAATTAATTGTAATTAGTAACTAATTTTTATATTTTTAGGACTTCATGTAACTGCAAAAGCACTCCAAAAAGAGCTTGTTACTGCCGGCATATATAATTTCAAATTATAAGTGGCTTAGGAAGACCTTTACCTACCTTAATTTAGTAGAGCAATAGTACAATAAAATAATACAATACCGTTCTGTTTGTTTAATACTAAATTTGATTAAATAAAAATTAACTATTTACAAATATACTTTTATATGTACAACCATGCTTGTTAACCATTTAAAACAGGAATAATATAAAATCTCGAAACTACAATTTCCCTGATAATTGTGTGAATAACAGTCTCAATTCCAACAGTAATCATTAGTCTTCAGATATTATCGAATCAATAGAGGACACGCGTCTTTATTATGTTTTCAAAAACCAACAATATTTGCGACGCTATGCTCCAAACCTAAATATCAAGTATCTGTTGTAGAATACATTTCTATACCAAGATTTTATCTACATTCCTGAAAATAACTGGTTCATTTCCATATTATATATTATTAATATTTTCATTTAAACACAATTCATCTAAATAAAATGTTGGTCTATTTCTGCTCCAAACTTCCAATTTACGTTAAATTTTTTGGTTTAATTTTTATAAAAGAAAAATGTATTTCATACTTATGTTAACGCTATTGTCAACTGTATATCCAACAAACATTTCTTATAATTCGTAGAAATTAAAAGATCATTTATAAAAGCTCTGGGTCATACATTCTCAGCTAGTATTTGTCATTTGGCACAATATAAACTTCATGCACCATTTTGTATAAACAAGTGAACTAATTCAGAATGCTAAAAATACGTTCTGATTGCATTGATACATATGCTTTAACAAGATACGTCATCGGTCAGCTTAACTGGTTTTGACTATAGACCATTGTGCATACATGTAGCGCCCTAAAAATCAAAGCCGTGCAATTTTGAGACCAGGCAAAAAAGTTCTCATACAGGAATAGTGCCTATACTATTTTGATTACAAATTTTTTTTACTTTGAATAATCTTACCGTGATAATGAGAAGCGACATTTGCAAAGTAAAATCAGTTTCTATTCGACCATTGTGCATATATGCAATGCTCCAAAAATCAGTGGCGTGCAATTTTGAGAACAGGTAAAGGATCCCCATAAGGAAAGATACCGATAAGTTTTTCCTATAAAAAATTTGTCAGTTCGAGTAGCTGGACCACGTAAACTATAAAGGCGTCGTTTTTGTAAAACCACATTACTCTAGATTTGTTTATTATGTACATCATGCACGCATTTGCAATAGCCAGAAATGTTCAAATACTACAGAAATTCCGTCTTTCTCTTTAGTATAGGAATTCCATTTGCTGTAAGTTCAAGTATTAGCATTAAAATTGATATGATTTTCAATTCCAAAACTTTTCAAGGCATTTTGAAATTTAGGAACAAAAGCCTCGCCTCAATTAACAATACTCGGGAATGAATCCAAGTAGTAAATAAATTTGGTTTTGCTATCAGCAACCAAGAAGAACTACTCAACGCCCATCAGGTCCAATATCAAGATGAAGTGGAATGATAAAACTTTTTTACTTTCTGGCACAGCTCACAATCCGATAAGTTTATTAGCGTTATTTGATAACCCTAAATAACTCCTTTGTGCAACAGACCAAACATCCAAATTCCTCTTTCTGTTGTATCTGTAACTTAATAAAACTTCGATTGCAAAATTACTTACACATTGATTATCAAAAAGAGAAGATAACCCTTCGAAGCACAAAATTTTTCTATGGCAGTTCTTTATATTATCATAAATTGCAATAATGGTGTTGTTAGCGACTTTATCACTGTAACCTTGTTGTAATCTTATTTATTTGACATTCAAAATAACCAAACAAACTATAACAATTTATAAAAACACTTAATAGTTACTATAGATAAAACATTTTTTTAAATACAGTACTTCATTTTCAGAAACTTTCACTATATCTATAAGTAAATAATTAAATGGCATAAGGTCATGTCTATATATAAAATCACGAAGAATGTGATTAAACTTTATAATAAAATTCAAAAAAAGAAGTAGGTGTTATTGTATAAGTAATTTACAACGAACCGATATTGTTATCATTTATATCACTACCTGCATCCGAATTCACTCATCATTTCTTCAACCACATTTTCTACAATGCCAAATTCCAAATCAACGTTTCTTCCTTTCCAATAACATGATTAACACAACTTTTTCATACAGCAGAAATTACTCTTGTATGCCATTTCAAAGCAAAGTTTATACATTATTTAATTTAAATGCAGTGTTATGTACAGCAACATAATTTTTTACGTTAGCCCAACCAATTCTACAGAATTAAAACTGCAGTGATAGGAATGTAATCACAGTACTACTCGTCCATTATTTTTCATCAATACAACAAAACATATGCTGTGGAATGCAAAATGCGGTACTACTTAACCAATTATAATAACTGAAGCTATAGATAATGGGCTTCAAAGTTAATTACTTTATTTACAAGCCAATTCATAAGATCTGCCTTTTTCCAGCTTTGAGTAGGGATTTTCTCTGACTTTATACTATGCAGGTGCATTATCGATTACTACTACACAATCAACTTATAAAGTTGACAAAATTTTCTGAAGCCATTGCTTAAAAACTTCACTGTTCATGTCTTGAAGGTAGTCCTCTAAAATTCATTTAATGGAGTGATGAAATGAAACAAATTTAACACAGCTGTTTTCTTTGATTCAAAAAGTAAAAGTCCCTGATCTACAAATCTTTTCAGTACCAATGTGTGTTACGATTAACCTTTTCCCGAAGAACCTTTTATGCTCGAAAAACCCTCAATAGCTGCTTGTCTAGCAATTTTAACAGTGGTATCATACCGAACTTTATTTTTAACGTAGCCTGCATTCACTTGAGTTTCGTCCAAATAATACACTTTACGGTTTTCTTTGCAGTATTGTCTTATTAATGTTAAATAGTTTCTTCTCCAAAAAAACAATTACTACCTTTTCAATTAATATGGATTTTTTTGTTCTTGTATCATACTTAAATCTAATTTTTGGTAGGATTCGGCAAAGAATCAGTTACTGGAGTTTGATAACGAATCGTCATTATTAATTTTGTGTAGCACCTTTTGAATAGTGGGCAACTGATTATGAAAGTATGGGAGAACATATCTTCGAATCACTAGAATTTCCATTTCGTCAATTTTTGTAGATCATTGGGAGTCTTTTTGCTTTAATAGGTGTTACTCTACCTGATCCTTCAATTTATTTGATGATGTTTCACACAGTGCTTTAACCAATATCAAGTTCTATACAGTCTGCTTTATAGTTGCGGTTTTACTAATTGGTTGGACATGTTGCAACCACAAATTGTATGCCATTAGCTTTGGACCACTTTTGATTGGTTTTCTTTGGTATTTTTGAATGAGAGCACCACTTCGTACTCAATCACTAAAATTTATTTCGTATTATTCGCTGTTTTACTTCCAACAACATAATACACGCTTGTACAGTACTGGAAGAGTTTGCTTTGATGTATAAATAATACTACAGTGTACTGGTAACAGTTTTACAACATTATAAATGTACGTAGTAAAAGCTGGAAGTAATAATCCAAAAAAAGGAGGTGCGTGTAGATAGCAACTTTACAAACGAAATGTAGGACCCAGACATAAACAAATTTAACGAAAGGTAAACAGATCATAAAGACAATACATATACATAACCTTAGAATTTCATAGAATAAAATAACACAGAATAGAATAGAATAAAATTAGATAGAGCATAATTTGCTTAGACCAGACATTTGGTAATCCTTTGAAATTGAAATTACCTATCGTAAATTTTTTGCAAAAGTCAAAATAGTATGAATATAAAGCTCTATTTAATTATTTTATACCATATGTCCCGTTTCGGATTTTACAGTGTTAAGTTTTCAATTGCGGTTCATATATCTAAGTTTTGGAGAAAAGAGTGTCAAACAAAAGTTATTAGATATTTTATTCTTAATAAATCTTATCCTGTAGTTACCTAATATATCCTCATATTTTATCAAAACGTTAAAAGAAAAAGTCCACTCTTTGTATCCAAAACAGCAGTTGCCGTACAAACGTGATGAACATTAAATGTCAAATGAAAAATTTACGTTAATATATGAAATTTATAAGTACTCCTAAGTACATATGCTCTAATTTGAATTTGACATTTTATGTTTATAGTTTTCATGGCAACGTATATTTTGTATTCAAAAAGTAAACGTTATCTTTTCCTTTTTGAAAAAATGCCACGCTATTTTGAGCACCTAATTAGTAAAATGTTTAAGAATGATGCCAGGCGAAACAAGACCCACAGTATGATCAAATAGAGGAAGAATGGCACATTTTAATAATAAAAAAATGATATATTCGTTGGTGTTACTTCGATAAATATAAAATTTGTAGTTAAAATATTTCTCAAGAGAATAAATAATTGTAAGAAAGTTTACTTTTGCATTTAAGCTCATTTCTTGTAACAGTTTAACATAATAAATCAGAAGTTACTAGAAAGCTCATGCTACATTTCATATATTACAAAGGTTTGCGACTTAAACTGATAGACCTTTTTTGATGGGTTGTAACATTTAAATTTTCCTGTAAATTTATTTGTTGACGTTACCGCTGTGCATCTATTATTTAGTCTTTACTCAGCACCGTTTATATTATTTATTCATTTGATATAACATATTTAATAACCAACAAACTTCAAGGCACACTACAATTTCAATTACAATCTACTACGTATCACGTCGTCCTTACTGATAATATGCATACAAACCTATTCGCGTGCTCCTACTTCTTTGTAATATCTAAGATTTTCAAGTTGTTCCGACGATTCGTGACAGATAGTCACTTTTCGTTTCCTCGTTGAACAGAAAGGTCACTTGGTGTGTTAAAAAACAATCAAGATGGTGCGGAAAATTAAGTTTTCCTGGCAGAGACGCCGTAATAAAGGCACAGTATTTTAAAAGTGGTCTGTGACAACTTGTATATAAGTGTAGTGTACAAACTCATCTTGGCGACGTGCAACTCCGACATGACTCCGATGTAACTCCGATATAACTCCGATACAACTTTAGGTTATCTTGAACATATTCAATTTGGTTTGGTTCAAACAAATTTTATGGAACTCGTTTAAAATATAAATGCGTAAGCAATTTTGTTGAACAAATGGTGGATTTCGCTATGCAGCTATACCTGGCATGTCATTTGAAGGTTATAGGGCATTGCCGCTATGGGTAATACTGTTTAAGTTTCTAAGATAAGGCTGCCGTATCAAAGTTCATTACGTATCTAAGCACGTAATGAATTCTTTTTTTGAAAGCTTGCACTACTTCGTGTTGTTGTATCCAATTCATTAAGGGTCATCACGAATAATTTTGTTAATTAATTTGCTAAAAGCTTATTCTGTTAAACTGTAAAGTACAATGAGTACAACAATTTTTTTATAATTAATGGTGTGTTCAACCTTGGAAATGGTACCTTACCGAATGTATATAGACAATAGTAATATATGCAGACAAATAATCATGATTTGTTTGCTACATGCTTAATAGTTATCTTGTTTACCACAATTTAAAAATACCAACATGCTGATTTAATAGGGCCTAGGTCCTGTATAATAAAGTTTGAACTTAGATTAATTAATTAATTGATAATATTTGCTAAAAGTTAAGTAAATTTTTTATAGAACTGTAAAGTCTTAGTAGCGCTAACCCCAGACTATTAATTATGAAAAATAATGTCCAAAAGTTAAATATTCAATTCAAGAAACAACATTTATAAGAATTTTATTTTTTATTAAGTACACTTATAATTTAAAAACTTTATTACTTATCTTAAAAGAGAATATAGAGTTATTTTTGACTTCAGTTCATTACTCAGTAATCGTTAAATTTCTCCAAAGTTTGTTAGGAATTTAATAGGTTAAACTTACACAAATGTGTACCACGATACTGTAAAAACTAATTAAAACTGAAACAAAGATTTCATGCTTATACTGGTTCGTAAGATGTAAAGAGTATCTATGTTGGTAGTATTTATGTTTCAAAGCCACCCTAGTCATCGTTAGTTCAGTGAAGAAGACGACCAGATGTAAGTAACTTATTTGTGACAATCAAACTTTGTATTTAAAGTGGTTAACGATAATCTAGGTTTTCAAATTTTCCCTTTATGCAAATTGATTTAGTCAGTTGCTTTATAAAAAATTTAGGTGGCGTCCATTATCTTGTTTCTTCCAATTTTAATAAACCCACTGACCCAATCTCATGCGACCGTGGGTCAAAAACTCAGTTAGCTAAAAGTCTTAAGAGTTTTCTTTTACTAAAAGCCAATTTCCATCCTATCCTTACCCTGGGCTTGTTACAGTTACATAAGATTTCTGGATAGGTAAAGTAGAAAATTTACCACGATTTATTTTATTGTAGATTAGATTTAATATACATCACAGAGTTGCAACAAGAAGTTTATACAGTTTAGATACCGGCCTGTTTCACAAAAATTAACTATCGTTATGCAATTACCCAATATTACAAAGCGCCACATTGGTAGATCTTTTTATTTAATCAATGAAGAATTGCATTATACTCCTTCCACCAACTTCTACTTTATTTGCTTAATGGGAAGATACCTTTTACAATATTAATCGAAACTAAAATTTATGAAACGTTAAAATAATGATTACCCAACCGTGATATTTTTGTCACAGCTTGAACCCAAAATCGTAATTTTTAAGCAGTGTAAATCTGTCTCATGTTTCAACCAATGAAATTGAGAATTTTTAGTCTCTATGCTTTTCATCGCTTTCTTTCGTGAAACGAAGTATATATTAGTTAAATGTCGTTTAAAGTAAATACGGCGCAAGTGGCCCAAAGATTTCTTAAGCACTATGAAATAATAAAAAGATATTGGGTTACTAACGTTCAATTACTAATGACAATATTCTCCGTATTTCGTCTAAACGGAGTTTAGTTAAACAAGCTTAAAATATTAAGCGTGCTTTAGGTCTGCTACTATGCACCATTAAACGTGGAAGTAAAGCTTAGTTAAGCGGAAAATAAATTTGGCAACGCTGCAATTTATAATAAATTTTAACTTATACTTTTCTGGCAGTATGGACTTGACACTTTACCTTGATTATATGAAGAACAAACTATCTACTACACATTCACGGAGTTCAAATAACAACAAACTTCCAAATGTTCCTCCAGAATTTTCAATATTTATTACGCTGTTAGTTTAACTAATCGAAACCTGCGAAAAAAATTTAAGGGTCACCTACACCGTACATCTTAAACAACGTTTAATGATAAACTACGATTAAAAGTCAAAAATTGCCTTGCACCGTTCTGTAAACTGATATTAAATCCATCTATTCCGAGATTAAATTAAACTGTTAATTTTGGGGGTTAAGGACCGTTTGCACCGTGCATTTTTAAGCCAGGCTTAACTTTAAGTTAAGCTTAAATTGAAAAATGTATTGCATTGTAGTCTAAGTCGCAATTAAAGATTACTTAATTTAAACGGCCGACGGCTAGAGCTTAAACACCATTTACACCCATTTGCACCATAATTTTTAAGCGCTGTTTAAGTATTAGATGATACATAGGTAACGGTGTTTATTTGCACCGACATCAATTCTAACTTAGAAACTCTCAAGTTAAACCACGGATCAACGAGTTCTTAAAATATTAGCATTTCATTGATCATGCGCATTGCGTATTTTATGGGTAAACGTACCTTAAGGTGTGGTTTGTTTTTATACGAAATACAATATCGATGGCTAATAAAGAAATTTACAACGATGACATATTCGAGGATGATTTGGATGTTTTGGAAATTATAGATTTTGGATTCCCTCGTAATATTTACGTTCGATGTGATCATTTCCACAATCTGGATGAACTAGGGTTTTATGAACGGTTCCGGTAGCTAAATTTACTCATTTATTATAAAAGCTTAGTTTTTATTTTTAGTTTCACAAAACAAACAACATTACAATTGCTTGCTTTAATCGAAGGAGAAATAGAATATCCGACAGACATGTAAATGAGACACCGGTACTTATATAAAAAAATTAATAACAACTTTTGTAGGAACCAAAGTGTGTCGCCAATAAATCAGTTGCTGCTTTTTTTGCGGTTTATGACTACAAATGGGCGCCTACAGACTGTGGCTGATTTTGCTGACGTTCATGTCTCAACAGCTTCAAGAACAATCACTAGAGTTGTTAGAACTATAGCAAGACTATATGACCAGTTAATTAAATTTCTTAGAAGCAGGGCTGATATTCATGATGCCCAGGTTAAATTTTATGAGATTGCTCAGTTTCCTCAAGTTATTGGTGTTGTTGATGGCACACACATTAGGGTTCAGTCTCCAGGTAACTAACAATTTTAATAAAAGGCATTGAACCTCACACAATGTTTTTTAGGCGGTGACGAAGGTGAAGTGTTCAGAAACCGCAAAACATATTTTTCATTGAATGTGCAAGTAATTGGAGATGCCGAGTTAAAAATTGCAAATTTAGTGGCAAGGGGGCCTGGTTTAGCACATGAATCTACTATTTTCAATAGCTGTGTAATAAGAGCTCGATTTGACGCAGCACATTTTACCAATTGTATACTCCTTGGTATGTAAATATAGAACAAATTATGTGCTAGAAATATATAGTTATTATTCAGGTGATAATGGCTATCCTGTGCGACCATATTTTCTAACGCCATTATTAAAACCTGGAACTCCTGCCGAGCAACATACAATGGAGCTCATATTAAAACTAAACATTCCATAGAGCGACTAGCCGGAGTGTGGAGACGAAGGTCTCCGGTGCTCGCATATGGTATACGATTGCAATTAGAGACAACAATGGCTGTTATAGTTGCCGCAAGGGTTTTGTATAACTTGGCAAAGTTGAATAATGAGGATGAGGCACCTCCTGCAGAGGGTATTAATGTGGAGGAACTAAATCAATTAATTCAATTGGGGCAAATTAGAGGACCTATTGCTCAAGGTCGGATCAATAATGAAGATACTCGAAACCATTTTATTAATACTTATTTTGTTAATTTATAAACTTATACTAATTAATAACATTTTGCTTCTTATTGAAAAATGTATATTAATTACCACACGAATTCTGTAATTGCTTTAATTATTCTTGTTTTATTTCTAATTTAGTTTTTAATAATTGTATTTCAAATTTCTGTCTCTCTTTTTCAAATTGTACATTGGCTTTTAATTGCTGCTCTGTAAGCTCAGCAATTGAAAGCCTTTTATCTAAAAGATTCATGTAACGTTTAGCCACTTTCGAAGACGTTAAAGCTTTTATAACTGTGGTCGGCCGTCTATGACTTTTATTCTACAATATAAACATGTATAGCTTTAAAAATTGAAATATTCTCCAAAACTTACATATGTCAGACTTTTAGGAGTTTGGTCCACTGTCTCTTCTTGCCGACTTGAACTTGCTTCTGGTGCAGGAGTAGAATAATCC
This sequence comes from Platerodrilus igneus, assembly GCA_036346225.1. Classification (NCBI taxonomy): domain Eukaryota; kingdom Metazoa; phylum Arthropoda; class Insecta; order Coleoptera; family Lycidae; genus Platerodrilus; species Platerodrilus igneus. Next base: position 1,065,417 of record JARFIW010000803.1, read on the forward strand.
TGTAGTGTTCAATTACAATTTCAATCGGTGTCAAAACATTTCTGAATTTTATACTTACGTGTTCAACATCTAAATATTCAAATGGTACAGCACTAGTAGGACAATACTGTTGCTCATTTGTAGAATCAACCTAAAAAAACTGTTTACATTGTATACAACTAATTATCAGGTACTCACATTTTCCAAGATTGGCTCCATAATCAGCTCGAAGCGATCTCCATCAAATTCGTTTGACATGCCAACAACTGATTTTTCATTTACAATTGATTGCAACAGTAAATCAGGATCTTCAATTTTTGTTGGTTTTGGTGTACCTCCTCCTAAATTAATTTTAAGTTACCAAAATTGTCTAATTATAACACACTAACCTGTTAATAAACGTTGCTTTCTTTCATCAGCCACATCTTTGCGCAAGGTCTTTTTCAAGTTAGTATAAAGTTTTTTTAATTGTTCAGCTTCTCTCTTCATAACACTGGAAGCATTAAATTCTAATGCAATACGGTTCCATGCTTTTTGTTTCTGCTCGTTATTAATGCTGTCCGTTTTTTTATTTTCGATTATATGTTTATATTTATAAACTATATTAATTAGCCGGTCTTTATCGTAAGAATTAAAATTAGCAGCCCTCTTTTTTACTTCCAACTAAAATAACGTATATAAGCTATAGATATTAAAATTATGCATAACAATAGTACAAACCTTCGAACTCATTTTAAATTGAACAGATTAAACTTTAATATTTCAAACAAAAGGATCTCTGCTTAAAAACCAAAACAAAATGACGGTTACAATTACAACAGTATACTATTTGAACAACGTTAAAATGTTCGTTACTAATATTTGACAGAATATACACTGTTGCCAAATTGGTTATATTTTAAGCCATGCTTAATTTAAAAGTATCTAAAATATCTACGGTGCAAATGAAGAGCAACTTATGATCCGCTTATTTTTAAGGCAGTCTTAACATAAGTAAAGCGTAAGTACTAAACGGTGCAAATGGGTATTAGTTAAGACGCGCTTGCGCTCAACTCGAATTTTGTTTATTGTGTAATCAGGTGTAACTTATCTAACCTAGGATGTAATCCAATTTGTCTGTGATAAAACTTGTACTTATTACTTTTTATTTTTGGATTCCGAATGATGGATCACGATATATTATTAAACGACGATTTAGATTGTGTTCACATTATAGAATATGGTTACCCCTCGAAAGATTTACGTTAGGCAAAATCCATACTTTAATATGGTTGATCTATCATTTTTTAGAAGATTCCGCTTAACAAAGCCTACTGTTTTAAATATTTTAGCTGAAATTGTAAGTAGCGATATACTATCATTGAATTACAGTCTGATAATTTTAATTATGTATTTTAATGACAGTGTATCTCCTTTAAATCAATTATTGACATGTCTTCGTTATTATACTAGTACGGGACATTTAATTAGTGTGGCAGATTTGATGGGAATGCATGTTTCAACTGCATCTAAAATAACACGCCGAGTATCTGAAGCTCTGAGTCATTTAGGTGTACACTACATTAAAATGCCCTCTAAGGCGGATATTGTACATGTACAACATCAATTTTACCAAGTATAGCGTCTTTTCCTCGGATTGTTGGATGTATCGATGGAACCCATGTAAAGATACAATCTCTTGGTAAGTTAGAATATATTAGTCTAATGTGAATTATTAGTGTTTTGTAGGAAGAGACGATGCAAAGGTGTTCCATAATAGAAAGGGACAGTTTTCAATAAATGTTCAAGTAGTGCGTGACAGCCGGTTCAAAATAATGGATTTGGTAGGCAGGTGGCGCGGGTCTACTCATAACGCAACGATATTTACGAATAGCCGTTTACGAGCTCGGCTTGAAGGGGTGAATTTAATAATTGTATTTTATTCGGTAAATTATTCGTTTTTAAGTTGTATTATGCTTATATAGAAATTTTAGGAGATTCTGGATATCCATTAAAAGAATATTTATTAACACCACTGAGAAATCTCATTACTAGACCAGAGCAACTCTATAATAAAGCATACATCCGTACACGCAATACTGTGGAACGATTGTTCGGTGTTTGGAAGGGACGTTTTCCAATATTAGCATATGGGCAAAGAATAAAAACGGAAACTGTGTTAATGACAATTATAGCTACAGATGTACTCCACAACATTGCTGTGGACAGCAATGAACCAGATACCCTCTTCCAGAGCACATAGAAATGGATGAATTAAATTATTTAATAGAACTTGATCACATACCAGATGTACCTAACGGGAATGTAGTCATTAATGACAATTTTAGGCAAGCTTTTATAAATGAGTACTTTGCAAATTTGTAATAACCAAAAAATTAATAATACATTATTAGTTTTAATAATAAATATGTCTAACTACAGGTTTGTGTTATTTTTGTAATTCTATTTGAAGGTTTAATGCTTCAATTCGCAGTTCATGCTCCTTTCTTTGGAATTCAATATCGTTAGCCAATTTTTGTATTTCAAATTGAGTAATGACTAATCTTTTGTCCAATAATTTCTTTTACTTTTCTGCAAACTGGGACGAAGACAATGCCCTGACTGTTGTCGTTGGGCGCAGTCTGTTTCTAGATAAAGTTGGTTTGTTAAGTGCACGTTTCGCATCCTGAACAGATCCTGTGGACGATTGACTTACTTCCGCAGGTCTTTTTAAACTGAAACCATCATGTCCATTATCTGTAAGTATATTTTCGTTCTCAGCTACCGAGAATTCAAAAAGATCTGCATCTACTAAAAAAAATAATTAGTTTTGTAACAATGTTTAATATTCTTACTTTCTGATAGCCCTTCTAACTCAAATGTCATTGATTGCTTAGGATGTTCATCTATTTGTTCTGCAAAATTGTCGGAATCAAACGAGTTTTCCAAACCAAAAACAGTTTTATTATTTACTAGTAATAATATAACTTCATCGCTAGGATCTGATTTGGGAGCATTCTTTATTCCTCCGCCTGTAAGGAAAAGTTCCTTCTTGTCCTCGGCTGCTTTCTTTCTAATCTCCCTTTTTGATTTTCATAAAATTTTTTAAAGATTCCAGGCTTCTTTTGCATATATTAGGAGAAACGGCGTTAAACTGGTCTGTTATTTGTTTCCAAGCCTGCACTTTCTCACCACCAGAAACTTTATCGGTTTTTTTATTTTCTATAATATGTTTAAATTTCAAAACTAAAGAAAGCAAAACCTTCCTTTCCGTGTATGTAAAATTCAAGAACCACGCTCGTATTTTTTCTGTCATAATTTCTTCGTTGTACTCGCATAAAAATATAAGAAATTCCGCCAAAACCACGAACAACGGTTAGAAATGCGATTCGAGGTTTGGATCATAGATTAGTAAGTAATTTCCATTCAGACAATTGTAACATTCCCTAGAAAAAAAACCTAAACATGAGCTTAAATAGCAAGGATGCCAAATGTTCTCGATTTTTAGGTAAGCGCTACTTAAAACAAACGGTGCAACAAACTTTAATTTAAGCCATGCTTAATATTTAAGGAACTCATAGCTAAGTTAACCTTAATATTACAACGGTGCAAACGCGCATTAATAATTTAAACCTAGTTTAAAGTCTAGTTTCATATTTAGAAACCTTACTTTTTGTTGATTTACTTTAATAATTGCTATTGATAAATTGATATAATCTTGTTCAGTAGCAGCGATTTTCCCTACTTCATTTTTTAATTTTTAAAAAAACGTTTTAAATATTCAGCTCCTCTGTAAATGCCGTCCTGCAACTTTTTCTCTTGAGGTAACCTAATAGGATTTTTTATTTTCCAGATGTCTTTGTACTTGGCGCAAGTAGAGATAATATACATTTTTTCATCGTTTGTAAAATTTGAAGTTCTGGATTAATTTTTAATAACGTCTACCTTCACCTCAATTGCTCCGTATATAAATGAAGTAATAAATAAAAATCTAACTGAACCTCGAAATTGAATTTGATAATTTAATGCAGTTGCCTAGCAACCAGGAAACTTTTACAATGTTGTCAAATGTTGCTGGTGTCTTAAACTTCGTTTAGCCCCAGAATACAATACCAGAAGCGACACTCTCTGTCGGCGCCTTTGACATTCATGTTCAAAACTGGGTAACCTTGGCAGAAATCGGCCATGTTCTTGATGGTTATTTTGGCGCAAAGATTGAAATAATTCTTTGAAAACATAACCTCAATTTTCTTCCAATTCCTTTATTTAATTTATATATTTATGAATAATATTAAATAGAGCACGAGGATCACATACTAATGTCTTTGCAATTTCTAAATAGACCTGCGTCATTACCATTTGTAACGTCAAATTGTAGCGACAATGCCGCTACCAAAATGCTTTTGCCACATGATTATAATAGCGCCATCGGTAAAATATAGAGATTGAAAATATTTAATAGCAGATTCTTTTTAATCTTCTTTGGGAATTAAACCACTCATAGTTTTTAAAATCATCTTTATTTACGTTTCGATTCATGACCTAGGATCGTTGTCAAAATAATAAAAACTTCAAGTTTGACATTTATGACATAAATTGAAGGTGACTTTGATTTATTGATGTTTGAAATATTTAATTTGAGTACATTATATAAAAATTTTTAAAGTTTAAAAGAATGATTGCCTTCAATTTGTGTTGCGGCCTGGGACCGGCTTTTTTAGATAGCTAATACGCTTAACGTAAAATCAGCTGATTAATTTTTATTGGTAAATTTTATATAAATTCAATAATTTGGGAAACATTTTTTAACATGTTTCTATTTATACAATTGAGAGGATGGTTATTAAAGAAGTGTGCAATTGCGTTACCGTAAGGTTTAAGCAGTGGTTTTTTTTTAGAGGGAAAAAATCATTATGATTTAGGCTACCTCTTTGGTAGTTTTTAACATGGTTCTAAGGGGACCCTATGGCGGGTTTACACTTGTCAGATACCAATGTTGTTCTATGAAGATTGTATATGGTTCTGAAGCGACCCTAAGACAAGTTCACACTTGTCAGATATCAATACTGTTCAACGGAGATTGTATATGGTTTTGATGTAACCCTATTGCGGGTTTACACTTGTCAGATACCAATGCTGTTTTACAAGGGTTGTTGATATGCTTATTGTTATGTAATTAGTTATTGTATGTAAAAAACAGAAATCATGTATGTAGGCTGTATTTCATGTTAATATCGCAAGGAAAACCCAGGAAAAACTTGCAATGCTACATAGATATTGTGGGCATTTGATTTTCATTTGATATTTTTTTTGTTATTTCTTTTAGTAATGGAATCCATTGTTTACTGAAAGTCACGGATTCGTTTGCAACGCAGTTATTTTTATGTAGGGTTATATAAGCAGCTTCTTTAATTTTGCGTTTTTGGTGGTTTTCTTCTTTGTCGATAATTTTTGCGTCCTCCCATTTTATTTTATGACTGGAGTCCCATGCATGTTGGCAAATCATAAATTTTTCAAATTTTCTATTTTTTATATATGATTTATGTTCTTTTAGTCGAACTTCAAATGGTCTGGAACTTTCCCCTGTATAAAACTTGTTACATTCGCACGGTATTTTGAAGATGTAGTTTTTTGAGCTTTGTATTGCGTTTTTGGGTTTTGTTTTTGTTAATTGTGCTCTTAGTGTATTGTTGGTTCTAAATACTGTTTTAATTCTAAATTTGTTTCATATTCTTTGAATTTTTTCGGAGAATCCTTTTATGTATGTTATTGAGAGCATTTTTTGGTGTGTATCGTTGTTTTTGTTTTCTTTTTCCTTATTTTTAGGGTTTTTATTCATTTCTTTCTCTATTATTCTTTTAGGATATTTGTTTTCTATTAGTGTACATCTGATTAGGTCTTTCTCTTTCTTTAAAATTTCTTCGTTTGATGATATTAATTTTGCTCTATCGTACATGGTTTTGATAATTCCTCGTTTGACACATTGTGGGTGGTTTGAATCGAAGTTTAAGTATCAGTTTGTGTGCGTTGATTTTCTGTATACCGATGTATTAATTGTTGTATCGTTTTTGCTAACTAGAATATCTAAAAACGGAAGTTTTCCATGTTGTTTTAATTTATATGTGAATTTAATAGTTGGTTCTATTTTGTTAATGGACTCTACAAAGTTTTTAATTAGTTCTGTATTATGAGACCAAATAGCATAGACATCATATACGTATCTCCACCAGATTAGTGGTTTCAATTCTTGTGTGAATATTACCTCTTTTTCGAATTCCCCCATGAATATATTACTAAAGATTGGCGATAGTGAACTTCCCATTGCCATTCCGAAGCTTTGTTTGTAGAATTGATCACTTATTTGAAAATATGTGGCATTGACGCATAAGCCAAGTAATTCCATAATCGATGATATACTTAGTTTTGTTCTTTCTTTAAGGTTGCCATCTTTTTCTAGTTTGTTTTTATAATATTAAGCGTTTTGTTTATAGGGACATTTGTGAAGAGATTTACTACATCAAAACTTACCATTGTGTGAGTATTTTCAATTTTTATGTTTGATAATTTTTCTAAAAAGTGTTGGTTGATTTTTATGAAAGAATCCGTTTTGCCTGCTAATGGATTTATAATTTTTAGGAGAAATTTTGCTAAATTATGGCATGGTGAATCTATGGAGCTTACGATAGGTCTTAAAGGAATGTCTTTTTTATAAATTTTTGGTAGACCGTAAAAGTGGGGTGGTTTACTGTAATGTGGGACCAGTTTACTTCTTTCTTTGTCTTCGAATTCATTTTTAAATTTAAATAGAGTTTTGTATATTTTATTTGCAATTGATTTTGTTTGGTCCGTTTCTAAACTGGTGTAATTCTCAGTGTTCAACAGTTCGTTGACTTTTGTGTCGTAATCGTTTTTATTCATTATTGCTGTTTCATTGCCTTTGTCAGTAGGTAGAATTATAATTGAGTTATAGTTTTTTAGATTGGAAGTTGCTTTTATTTCGTTATTACTTACATTTGGCTTTATATGATTTTGATAAAATTCTCGTTAGTGCAAAAACGTACTACAAATCAGTATTTTCGAAACAAAAAGAAATTCACATAAAAAAATTTAATAACCTATTTATTGAGAAAAATAACACGCAAAATAAAACGTTAGAAAACAGCAACACCATGCTAAACACCGTGATAAATTTATCAAACAGAGCTATTAACGAAACAGAAAAATCAATTCTATCAAAAGGGCTTAACTTTGCAGTAACAGCAAAATCAATATCAACCTTTGAAATAATTAGCTGTGTTGAGAAAACAGCAAACCAACTCGAAGAAGATCAAGCAAACGAATTTAGAGTACGATGCAAAATCGAAATAGAAAAGAATCACAAAATAAAGCCAAATGTAAGTAATAACGAAATAAAAGCAATTTGCAATCTAAAAAACTATAACTCAATTATAATTCTACCTACTGACAAAGGCAATGCAACAGTAATAATGAATAAAAACAATTACAACACAAAAGTCAACGAACTATTGAACACTGAGAATTACACCAGTTTAGAAACGGACCCAACAAAATCAATTAAAAATAAAATATACAAAACTCTATTTAAATTTAAAAATGAATTCGAAGACAAAGAAAGAAGTAAACTGGTCCCACATTACAGTTGTTACGTGCCAAATTTGGCACTAAACATTCTTAGTTTAGTTTTGATGGCGGGAGTTTTCGCGCCATAAATTTGAAAGGCTTGTGGCGCCCGTATTTCCGTCACGTCAGAGTGCGTTTGCGCTAGATCGCGCTGACGCGAGTGGTGGTAGAACAAAAGTGGGGAAGTTTCCGAGAGACGCTGTATCGTGGCTTTTTGTCTTGGAACTTCGAGTGCAGTGGTCGTGTTTGGTATCGTATCTTCAATTTTATTATGTAGATTTTCATTGTTTATCTTTGTCTGTCGTCCCTATACCTGTTCCTCATCGTTCCCTACATAGAAAGAAAATAAGTTGGATACGACCTGGGAGCAGTCCACGACCCTAGAACGAACCGGAGTCTACGCCTCGCTAGCAGCTAACCGGAGCAGTCACTATCTTTAAATAACCCGGAAGGGGGTCCTAGCAACCCTGAAGGAAGCTGGACCTATTCATGTGAGTATTTAATCTTTACGAACTGTTTGCGAATTTGATATATATTCCGTCAATTGCGCGTTTTAATTTGCATGTTGTGTGACGTCATTGACAGATGGGTGCGCTAAAATCTGTATAAAGATTAGAGCTACCAACTGCCGTGCGTCACATATACCGCGCTTGCGGGATTGTAATTCGAACTTTTAAACGTAAGACAGTAAACCACTCCACTTTTACGGTCTGCCAAAAATTCATAAAAAAGACATTCCTTTAAGACCTATCGTAAGCTTAATAGATTCACCATGCCATAATTTAGCAAAATTTCTCCTAAAAATTATAAATCCATTAGCAGGCAAAACGGATTCCTTCATAAAAAACAACCAACACTTTTTAGAAAAATTATCAAACATAAAAATTGAAAATACACACACAATAGTAAGTTTTGATGTAGTAAAATTTCTTCACAAATGTCCCTTAAACAAAACGCTTAATATTATAAAAAACAAACTAGAAAAAGATGGCAACCTTACAGAAAGAACAAAACTAAGTATATCATCGATTATGGAATTACTTGGCTTATGCGTCAATACCAATATTTTCAAATAAGTGATCAATTCTACAAACAAAGCTTCGGAATGGCAATGGGAAGTCCACTATCGCCAATCTTTAGTAATATATTCATGGAGGAATTCGAAAAAGATGTAATATTCACACAAGAATTGAAACCACTAATCTGGTGGATATAAAGAATATGATGTCCATGCTATTTGGCCTCATAATACAGAACTAATTAAAAACTTTGTAGAGTCCATTAACAAAATAGAACCAACTTCCGTTTTTAGATATTCTAGTTAGCAAAAACGATACAACAATTAATACATCGGTATATAGAAAACCAACGCAAACACAAACAGATACTTAAACTTCGATTCAAACCACCCACAATGTGTCAAATGAGGAATTATCAAAACCATTTATGATAGAGCAAAATTAATATCATCAAACGAAGAAATTTTAAAGAAAGAGAAAAACCTAATCAGATGTACACTAATACAAAACAAATATTCTAAAAGAATAATAAAGAAATGAATAAAAACCCTAAAAATAAAGAAAAAGAAAACAAAAACAACGATACACACCAAAAAATACTCTCAATACCATACATAAAAGAATTCTCCGAAAAAATCAAAAAAATAGGAAACAAATTTAGAATTAAAACAGTATTTAGAACCAACAATACACTAAAAGCACAATTAACAAAAACAAAACCCAAAAACGCAATAGAAAGTTCAAAAAACTGCATTTACAAAATACCGTGCGAATGTAACAAGTTTTACATAGGGGAAAGTTCCAGACCATTTTAAGTTCGACTAAAAGAACATAAATCATATATAAAAAATAAAAAATTTAAAAAATCCATGATTTGCCAACATGCATGGGACTCCGGTCATAAAATAAAATGGGAGGACGCAAAAATTATCGACAAAGAAGAAAACCACCAAAAACGCAAAATCAAAGAAGCTGCTTATATAACCCTACATAAAAATAACTGCGTTGCAAACGATTCCGTGACTCTCGGTAAACAATGGATTCCATTACTAAAAGAAATAACAAAAGAAATATCAAATGAAAATCAAATGCCCACAATATCTAAGTAGCATTGCAAGTTTTTCCTGGGTTTTCCTTGCGATATTAACATGAAATACAGCCTACATATTTGATTTCTGTTTTTTACATACAATAACTAATTACATAACAATAAGCATATCAACAACCCCTGTAAAACAGCATTGGTATCTGACAAGTGTAAACCCGCAATAGGATTACATCAAAACCATATACAATCTCCGTTGAACAGTATTGGTATCTGACAAGTGTAAACCCCGTCTTAGGGTAGCCTCAGAACCATGTACTATCTTCATAGAACAACATTGGTATCTGACAAGTGTAAACCCGCCATAGGGTCGCCTCAGAACCATGTTAAAATCTACCAAAGAGGTAGCCTAAATCATAATGAATTTTTCCCCCTAAAAAAAAAACGACTGCTTAAACCTTACGGTAGCGTATTCGCACACTTCTTTAATTATCATCCTCTCAATTGTATAAATAGAAACATGTTAAAAAAGTTTCTCAAATTATTGAATTTATATAAAATTTACCAATAAAAATTAATCAGCAGATTTCACGTTAAGCGTATTGGCTATCTAAAAAAGCTGGTCCCAGGCCGCAACACAAATTGAAGGCAATCATTCTTTTAAACTTTAAATTTTTTTATATAATGTACTCAAACCAAATATTTCAAACATCAATAAATCAAAGTCACCTTCAATTTATGTCATAAATGTCAAACTTGAAGTTTTTATTATTTTGACAACGATACTAGGTCATGGATCGAAACGTAAATAAAGATGATTTTAAAAACTATGAGTGGTTTAATTCCCAAAGAAGATTAAGAAGAATGCTAAATAAACCACAACAAACATACAGAGAGTATTTAATAGCAGATGATGAATGTAATTTGTTAGTTTTTAAAAAGTATTTTTTAGGATAAATTTTTATCGACAATATTACAGATTAAAGTCATTAATTAATAATATATTTTATTTACTTCTATATTTTTACCACTGAGCGTATTTTAAATATAAGGAGATTTTTTGCGACATACTTGAATTGTTCGAGTATGGTATGTTGAAGTATCCCCCCACTATTTAAAAAATACTTACTTGTGCGGCACTGCGAAAACGTATTGTAGTTTCCTAACCTCGCTTTGAATAATTACCCGGTAAAAGTCAAGTGTTTAACATACACAAGAATAACCTGGTACAGATCAGGGTATGTTCGTTTATCTGATAGAATGGTGCTGTACAATTTCTCCTCTAGTAAATTTTATCGCCAAAACGCAAGTTTAACACATACACACATAATTAAGTATGTTAGTTTATGTCGCGAAAAATCGCTTATAGTTGCGTATTTCTAATGCTCCTAATTTTATGGCCATTAGTATACCATTAGTATACCAAAGACGCAATAATAACCACAGTTATTCAAGAGGTTATGTCATTGGAATTATAATTTAAACGTTTTGATTACACAAATCGAAAAAGAAAAGGAACAAAATTACAATTCCATTTGTAAGTAAAATTCTCATTAACTTTGAATAATTAACATATGTCACTTTAAAATAATCTTTCAGATTTCCCTGAAACCATCTACAAAGATTAAAGTACAATGCAAATGAAAGATTTAACACTTTCAAATCATCCTAAAATTTGTGGTGATCATTTTACTTATGTTTATTAGTATGCAACTGGATTGAATATGGCATGTTAATTATTGTTTGTAGTGTACTCTAATGAAGCCATACGTAGACTGCATTATTAAAAATTAAGGGCGCGATCGGATGTATGGTTGGCTGCCTAAAATCCATCAAAAAACAGGTTATTCTGTTTGGTAAATAACTTTTGTTGGATTGAAAATATGCAAAATGTAACTTTACCATTAGACTCACAAAACTTTGTACTTTCTAACGAAGGTTTGTTTTTTTTTCTAAAGTGGAGTAACACGCAAGAAATAGCTGTTAAAAGTAATGGTAAAATTCACTTACTTTATTTTAGTTACTACATCTAACAGAATCGATTTGTATATAAAAAAGCATTCGTTGGATAGCAGAATACATATATAATCGTTCTGTTAAAAAATTTTCAAAATATTGATCATGATAGCCGTAGTGTACTGAATGGATTTTATTGAATTATTACATCAATTGTACGCCATTTTAATAGAAGTTGTTCACGACTTTTTCCGAAGATGGCACTGTTAATGATGTGTAGAATAAGGTTTAAAACCAGAATATTTCAAATTAAATTATTTTGGACTTTGTTTTTGTCGCATTGAAATACCATTTGATAAGTGTAATATAATAATGATTGGATTAATTGCGAATATTTATGAAGCCAAAATGATATAACCTCAACATCCATGGTTGTTTATAACAGTTTATAAACTTCCATGTTTATGTTTACAAGCGTTACAGCAGTGTACTTTGGGAAACTTATACTATGTTATAATAGCTTTTAAAAAGGGTAGTGTGCCGTATCTCAAAACGTGACTAGAAATTCTACAATATTCAATGTAAGAAAATATTGCTTCAGTTAGCAAAAGTGAAGTTTATTAAAATATCTTAGTGGAACCATCACACGGAATTAGGATACATATTGTTACAAATTAGGCTACACCTTTGCTACTCAGCAAAATGATTTACAAATTTGAAGGATCTGGGGGGAGGACGTTCTCAAAAAACAATAATTATTCCTACATCATTTTACACTTCACTTTGGGGAAGTTCATTGTCTTGTGTATCTTACCAGGGGTCTGCAATGGTAATTATATTTTCGATTTGAAAAGTGTCAAAATCAGCTTTAAAACTTATTAGTCTTTACATTCTTTACCCCCACATAGCAGGCTTCAAAACTCCCACTAATCATGAAATATATATTAAGCTAAATTAAAAATAAAAGCGTAAAAGTTTGTTTAGGATTAAATGAATTACAAAACTAGACCTATCTTTAGGTGATTAGAAATAAACCATAAAAGAATTCCTTTTTGGTTTATTCTGTCAAAAAATAGCTATTTTGTTACATTAAATTGCTTTGTCAAAAACGAGTAAACGTTTATTTCAATAAATATTTCATAACTAATAAAATATTTGGGGTCTTTGGTTTAATATCTTTCATCAAATGCTAATATCGAAGAAAGTATTTCCAATACAAAAAACTTTGACTTGTTACCTGTAAAGTGTGCTTTATTAAAACAAAGTTATTACAAATGTTTTATTTTTAATGAATAACTAACAAAATAAAAATAGGTTCAATTGTTGTAATATTTACACTAATGTGTATATAGGTATTTTTAACCGTTAAATCATTACCAAATGAAATTAAATAAAAACCCTGGTTAAGGGTTTTTATTTAATTTCATTTAAATCGTGCCACAGTGTTCCTATAGATTATTAAATCATTACCAACCAAAAATTTAAAAGGAACACTGTTTTACACCATACGTAGCAATGTAAATGATATAAAACTATCCGTAAGAAGAGGGAATAACAGGCATTTCTAAATATTTGTTAAACCCCATATTTTAAGGTCAATACATAAATGTTTAATAATAAATATACTAACAGCTTTCGAATTGAAATTGACTTTATTGTTTTTAATATTACATTCAATATTAGTATATAAGACATATTTGCAGGTCCATGCAGGCGAAGTTTAGTCATAGACTACTTTTACACCACTACATATTTCTACAAGAAAATTAGTGTTCCTGCTTATCCAAATGATTTGTTTACAAGAGTAACACATTCACACGTCTTACTGCTTCGACATACTCGCGATATTGCAAAACGAGTCATTTAATATCTTCCAACCACAAATGCATTAGTTTCAGAATTAATAATATATTGTGTATTTGAACGATAGTATTATCGTTCATCATAAAGTACGAGTCAGAATACAATATGAACAAATAATGAATGTATAGCCTTTGCAAATAATTTTTTGAATTGGGAGCAGGTAGACCACTCACGTAGTAATGGACCAGAATAATGAATTGTGAATGATCATCAGATGAACAGTTGGTAGTACTTGCAGTATTAATTTCTTCTACAGAACACCTGTTGTAATGGCTTATGTGGACATGTTACTAATTTTTTTTGTAGACTGAATATTGATCTAATGGATCATACTTTACTACATCTTTACTCAAATGACACAATGTGTGGATATTGTACGCAAAACATTCTTTGCCATAAAAATTTCACAATGTTTCACAAAATCTGTAAGAAGTGAATTATTAGCTAATTGGGAACCAAATATTTGAATGTGAGAACTTGGAAATAAGGGTATGCCATCAATATTGAAACTCGATTTGATTTCTTTATCAGGAAATACGCTATTTAATGAGATGTGCGGCAATAAATTTACTACTCCTAATTGACCACTATCCTTATTTATTGAGTAGTATGAGTTTTAACAAAGTTTTGCAGTCCAGAGGTGGGATAAATGGTATGCAGACACAATTCGCAGCAACTTGGTAGTAGCTGAGTGGGATTTGTTACGATCAGTTACCCAATTGCTTAATTTCATCGATAAATTAGTTTCAGAGACATTAAGAGTATATTAGCAATCCTGGGTAAGGCTATTTGGGAAACTAGATTCATCGTTCGACTCACTATTATATACAAACTCTTGTAGTGTAACCGACCTGAAGGCTGACCCAAACGCTCTCTATAAACCGTACACCGAACATCTAGTGGCAGTGGCGGGAAGGTTTGAAATAAAACTACAGTATTTTCCTAACTTTACGTTTAATCAAAAGAATAACCACTAAATAGGCCATTCGCATGGAAAAAAAATGACATACAAAGCAAACAGTGCCGTACTCAACCTGGGTGATTGGGGAAAGAGCACGGCAGAGAAAACCCCAAACTGCCCTCACACTTCCAACTGCATTTAGCACATCTCGACAAGGACGGGTAACGTACAAGTACCCAGATCACCAACATTGAATTTAATGGGATGTCAACTGTTACCCAGACATACCACACATGACAACTGAAGAAACGTTACTGTAAACCAGCTAGTCTTTTCTGGTAGGTACCGAGGTTGGATAACCAATACTACCCCAGCTAAAGTTGAAGAGGGGGGGACACCAGGAAGATAAAATCAGAGGTTCAATTCAATTACATCACAACAATTATCACAAATGTTAAATACTAGTTAATTATATAGGAACATCGACTAAATAATAGGATATACAAAACAACAAACAATATAATTAACTTTAAACCGAGATATGAGCGATGCAGTGGGATATGTGGTTAATAAGCTGAAATAAAACAATTACACATGATAAAATGACAAATGAAACATAAAAATATCAAACATTATTAAATAAGTTGACATCAAATACATGCCAAAATTCTATAGCACAAATACAGTCCCAGAGTCAGACACTAAATGTTTATATAAATGCATGTTAGTTAAATATATGAAACCTAGTAAGCGAACGTTAAAAAATATTCATTCTGATAGCATCAGTTAAAACGTACCTTTTAAAATTTAAACACATCCTAGCATTACAAGTTCTAACTAAAAAAAAATACACAACAATTTTGTGGTGAATTCAAGTTCTATCTTAAAACCAAAATAAATATAACATAGAAATATAACACTGTTCATATTCAAACTTGCCTAATAATTTGATTCAATACAATGTCAGTATTTATCATTAATTGTCGTAAAATTACAGTAATTATTATTATTTATTATTATTACGTACTCAACAGGAATAATCCAATTATAGAGTAACGATACATACAGATATTTTATAATAAATATCTATAGTACTAACTAGAATATTACAACAAGTTCATTAACATGCTACTTAACTCCTTGTAAGACAGCCCAAAATATCACACTGATTTGCTATATTATTGTACAACCTACACATTGTGTATAGTGGTGAATTAATCAAAAGATTTGTCCTAGGGTTTCTGCTAGATAAAAGGTACTAGGTAACCGAGTGGGGCAAGTCGGAACATATATGCTAATGTACTGCAAAACATGTGAGTTATCTACCTTCCCATGTACTAGTTTATGCAGGTAAAATACGGCGTTTACATTTTCTCTGGATTCCAATGTTTGTAAGTTAAACAATCCCAGTAAGTTCTTTTTTGACATATTCCAGTCATAATGCCCTGTTGATTTATAGT
The DNA here is from genome assembly GCA_036346225.1 of Platerodrilus igneus. Lineage (NCBI taxonomy): Eukaryota > Metazoa > Arthropoda > Insecta > Coleoptera > Lycidae > Platerodrilus > Platerodrilus igneus. Next base: position 1,081,260 of record JARFIW010000803.1, read on the forward strand.
AAACAAAAGTACCTCTGCAATAAGTGCAATGCAATTGTAGTTTCAACTCTAAATCTAAAATCACACTCATTTATACATAAAACAACCGGCATCAAATTCTAAGCCAAAAGCAACAGGTAACACATAAGTTTTCTGTTCAATGATTAAATAACTAATGGTTTTACAACAAATACCAACATCATATTCAAAACAATGCTCCGACTGTCGACTCGATCGACCGTCTCGACACATGCACCTTCTGATACTGTAAATTCTGACGTCATGGAATGCATTCAGAAGCCTGCAAGTGATTACTAAGCTACTCTAACAAATACCTTCGAATATCGAAATGTACACTAAAATATTTGTAATAATTATCGACCAATGAGAAATCACTTAGAAACAGTACAGATTACTTCATTCGCCACTTTGAAAAAGTTTCGAACGAAAATCATGAGGCTGGACATCTTCAGCACTCCTTTAAATAGAAATATATTAGCATGCCCTTAACGTCAAACCAACCAATAGCTAACTGGGAGTTCTCTATAAAAACCCAGGACACAACGAAGTTATAACTGACAGTGTAAGGATATCAGAATTGAAACACCAAGATCTATCATAGGCAGATCTCCTTCCAATGTGGCAACCAAGAGTCGGTATGATAGCTACCGTACCTTTCACTAACTGTCAATAATGGTAACAGGTTCAAGTATTGAAATAAATTAGCAACCCACAAAAGACGTTAGGATACCGCAACCTAATTGCGCGATGTACGCTTCGGTGTAGAGACGTATTGGTGTTGCTCTGTGCTAATATCAATTTTAATACCTTGCAATAATTTTATGTGTGTATTATTACCGTTATCTTACTATGCCTTTTACTCGAGAACAGGTGAATGATATTACTGATAACATTAAACAATCCATAACTAACTTAATGCAAGATGTCAAATTCATGGAGGTTAACACTGAAAAGTGCCCGATAGAATAATGCAACCGTTAGAAGATAAGTTGGCTGGTTTACACAAAATTATAAATGAACTTAAAAAAAGTCGATTTAAAAATAAAGCTAGATGCCCTAGAAAACTACACTCATCGAAATAATATAAGAATTTTGGTATGGAAGAAAAGGTTGATTAGGAACTGTTAACTATGATTCCTAAATTGTATACGGAGAAGTTAGGTATTAGAATTACAGAAGCTAATATAGATGTGTGTCACAGGGTTGGAAAAATAATCAGTGGAAAGGCACGGGCTGTTATTGTGAAGTTCACGGCTCACAGAAGTAAATATAAGGTTTTAAGTAATAAAAAATTGTTAAAGGGTTCCAGTATTCGAATAGTAGAAGATTTATCTAGGCATAAATATTTGCTTTACCAGGAATGCTTAAAAAGATATCAAAAATGTGAGGTATGGTCAATGAATGGAAATATATGTTATCAAAAATGGTCAACGAACTAAGGTCACTGATATCACACAAATAAACTAGAATAGATTTACGTCCAGTTTGTGTGTTCCTTGTTTATTGGTTTTATATAGTAATTTAGTTTGTAATGTTTAAGAAAAATCATTGTTTATTACTGGTGTAGGGTAGGCAGGTTATATAGTGTAATCAATTTATTTAGCATGTGATTGACGGCAAGTAGTTTTTACAGCAATCCCAATTATAGCAAGTGATTATTCCTGTTGTTCAGTATTTACACTCAATTAACAAATTTAATTTAAGCAGTTACTGTAATTATGCAACAACTTAAGTTAGCACATTTAAACGTTCGCTCATTGCAGCCACATTTTCAGCAAGTTAAAGAGGTGATTTTGTTGAATGATTTTGACATATTCGGAACTAGCGCAACTTGGCTTCAGCAACATATTACATCTGGACAAAGTTAGTATTGTGAAATATAATATTGTTCGTAAAGATAGACATACTTGGGGAGGGGAATTGCAATATATGTTAAGAATACCATTAAATATGATATTATACAAACAAGTGGCAAAATAATCCCCATAGGAGGTATTATAAGGAACTTTTATGTATTAGAAGATAGTATGAGATACTTTACTCGAGGTTGATACAGTATTTTGCATGGGTGATACGAATGTAGATTTGTTGTATTTTGGTAGTGTGGAAAGTAAATGTGCTTTTGAAGATATAGGGTTTACACAGATGGTCAATCAAGCTACTAGGGTAACGCTTAACTCGGCAACATCGATTGACTATAGATTAGAATTGCTTGGTAACAAAGATGTTGTGCAGCTTTTAATATTTGCTTTTATTTGTGAGAGACTTATCTTGTTGCTTTGCCTGTGCTTGTAATATATAAGCAGGATCAACGCATTTCTTTCCAGCAGGAACATTTTTTTCAATAATCTCTGGCAATATGCAATTTAAATAAAACCGGTCCAATTTTGGAACCATAATAGTTTCCCAAAAGGTAATATTTCTGTATATTTTTTCCACAAGCAGTGGATTGTTATCACCGCTGTACACTACAAAGTAACAGACGTCTTTTGTTGAGATGTTCAATTGCCCTTGAATCTACAACAATAATCATTACAAAATTAGTGCATACACACATACACACACACGTGCACACACACACACACACACACACACACACACACACTTACAGGCCTAGCAATATTTGTGGGGACGCCTGAAAAATGACCAAATAATGGGGTCATTGCATCTGACACCGCAGTTGCATCCATCACTTTGTTTGTTTTATATATCTATTTGCAACATATTCAAACACTCCAATTTTTGGAACTTTTTTTGAAAAAAACATTTATGTGGCCGGTCCACATAGTTTGGTAGATGTTGCGTGGCCCTTCTTACACACTCAATGCCTGTAAAATAAAACTCTTAATAGGTTTGAAGAATTTTTTTATTTATAAATGAAATTACAAAAATATTTAAGAAACGGATTACTTCTGCGTCTTTCGTTTCATTGAATTTGTGTAATTATACACAAAATACTTAATGTCTTTCCATGTTCTGGCGTTTAGTATGTCTCCATATTTGACCTTACATTCTTCTGCATTTGATTTATTCGGAACGATTGATTTTTTAATATGGCCACTAAAGAATTTTAAGACACATCCCTTTTCATCGCTTGACCAGGGTTTTACCTGGGTTTTAATTTTATGTTGATTATGTGGAAGTGTGGTGTTCCTCTTTCTTTTAGGCATATTAGCTTTTTGTGCGACATCTATACAATAAAAATTACAATTAGTAGCACATAAAAATCGACAACTTAAAAAATTACGTTTTACTAAAAATCTACTTGAATGCTTAGTTGCATATATTCTATACATTCCTCATCATTTCTACCATGTCATAGTTATATGCTAAATTATGCAATTAAGCGATAGCAAATTCCTCTAAACATAAGAGAGGGGGGACATGCTTCTCTATTTCAGTAAACCTCAGCATAGTTGCTAAACGCTGCAGAATGAGTACACAAAAATTGTTAAATGGCCTCAAAGAAAAATTGGATAATAACGCAACCAGAGAGATTATTATTAAGTTACTATGTATTATACAGTAATAGTCCAGGAGTCAAGCGTCAAAATCAGTAAGTATTTTCTAAAAGCTGATATTTCGCGTAAGTCTACTAATGGTGTTCTAATCCTAAGGCCGCGGTCAGCCTGTTAGGCGTTAGAACAAGTGGCGCCGGCAGCCGTCAAAAGCAGAAAAACTCGCAACTTCTAAGTAATTTATAAAATCTCAAAAAATTTGTCTGAGTCATATGAACCTCAAAAATTATAAAACCACTGGTCATGCAACGCTACGTTAGAACGTGATCAATCAGCGGCACCTGTTTAAATGTGCACAAAACAGATTTTCTAAGCATCTTATAAAATCTGAGAAAATTCACACGCATTTGTTACATTATTTTAATCAAAAAACCGATGGTCAGACTTTTATTTGACGGGACCAATATTCCGTTAGTCGTGATCGAAATAACAAATCGACACTAGCACCCAAACCTAAAATGATCCGGTGACCCGGATCAACACTGGCAAGTAGAATTGCATGTATCAACTGAAACTGCACTTTTAAAGACAACAGTATGTTTAATTTAAATAAAAACAAAACTATGATGCTAGATCAAACTCAAATAGGAGAGATAGAAGAAAATCATAAAAATGTATTACCGTTACAAGTAAAAACGGCATGCTGCATTTCTAAGGGTAAAATGAACCTTAATGTTCTTTAAATTCAAAGAAATTAGAAATCGAATAAATACTAAATAAACTCCAAATATGTTTTGTATGATTTGATATAAGTAGTGTATTTATGGCGTAATCACCGCCACATTTCCTCCAGAATCCCACATTTCCTCACACATCTGGACCAAATTTACATGTAAATTCGCACTATAAAGTCTTATTTTTTAAGAATCTCCACCTGCTCTCTCCCTGTGGAGATGAATCTCCTCCTTGTGGAATTTTTTACCCCAACCATTTTGATTACATCACACCCGCATTCTTTCCACCCGCGAGATAAATCTTTCTCCACATTTCCACCCACGAGATAAACCTATCTTGTTTGGTATCAATTAATATTAGAATTTTCTCAGCTACCTGAATCTCTAGGAATTTTTCAGATTGCATCATCCCCAAGGGAGCTACCCTCATTTTAAGATTTCTTACCTGTAGCGACTTTTGAGCGTTCTTATAAATTTTTTTATACATGCGATACATCTTGTTAGTCTAAAATTTTACACAGAATTCAAATCTGTAAACAGATTTGAAATCGGACCATGCCCTGCAAAGTTATACCCCTTTAAAGTCCTGATCTTCTAAATTTTGCTCTTTGCTTTATAAGCAAACCTAACAAATAGTTTTCTTCGTCTATCCATTGCATCTTTCGAGATAAACCTATCTTGTTTGGTATTAATCAATATTAGAATTTTCTCAGCTACCCAAATCTCTAGGAATTTTTCAGATTGCACCATCCCCAAGGAGCTACCCTAATTTTAAGATTTCTTACCTGTAGCGACTTTTGAGCGTTCTTATAATTTTTTAGTCATGCGATACATCTTGTTAGTCTAAAATTTTACGCAGAATTTGAATCTGTAAACAGATTTGAAATCGGACCACGACCTGCAAAGTTACATATACCCTCTGCGAGATAAATCTTTCTCCACATTTCCACCCACGAGATAAACCTACCTTGTTTGGTATCAATCAATATTAGAATTTTCTAAGCTACCCAAATCTCTTTAAATTTTTCACATAGCACCATCCCCCAGAGAGCTACCCCCATTTTAAGATTTCTTACCTGTAGCGACTTTTGAGCGTTCTCATAAATTTTTATACATGTAGCACATCTTGTTAGTCTAGAATTTTATACACAATCCGAATCTGTAAACAGATTTAAAACAGGACTACCCCTTACCATTTTACACACACCCTCTAAATTATAAATTTCCTGCGGCTCATACCTAAAAGAAAATCTAGAAACAATTCTTAAAACTTTTTATTACAAACAATTTTTACTAATACAGTTTAAATTTTGTAAACCACATTTCTAAATACATATTCACAATTTTTTATTCTTAACCTAGAACTCATATCGGCTTATACTTATTAATATTTATTTCTAAATAGAGCACCTTTTCCAAAGACCAACCGGACCCGCATGTTTCAAATTCCTCTGATTTTGTTCTTATGGTTTCGCTTAAGACCTCGTACATATTTTCCAGATTACTAGAAGACGTTATAACCACATTTTTTGTGTTAAAGGATTTCACATCGGTAGCCTCTTTCCCCATTTTGGTGTAAACGCCGTAGAGTTCGCAATAGACTTTTACTGCTGTATGTTGTATTCTTTTTTCATTTATTAATCGAATAAATCGCTCTTTCTGCTTCCAAAGAAACTCGGACACTCCATCGTCGACACTGGCGTTCTTTATGCGATAGCTAGCCATACGGTTGTTAAACGCAGTGCTAACCATTTCTACACCATCGTCGCTAGTAGCGGTAACTGATGCATTTTATGTCTGTTGCTCCTTAAATGTGCGGCATACGTAGTTTTTCCATTTCGAAATCGCATACTTTACACATAATTCGTGGTTGTTTCGTACAAGACCCTTTAACAGCTGGCGGAGCTGAACGTTTACGGCTTAATGACATGCCGTGCTGTTTTTCCTTGTGTCGCTGTAAGTTGCCCATTCTCGTAAAAGCGAAATCGCAAGTCCCACAGTTTAAGTACTTTGCTGCAGACGGATGTATAAGCAACCTTGGACGATGTTGCACCACAACATTTGTTCTGATGCCGTTTGAGAGCATCCTTCTGGTAAAGTAGACGTGACACGGCTCGCATTTAAAACGTTTGCAGGTACCATTTTAGTACAAAACAAAATCCGCACTATAAGACTTGACTTGTAAGCGAACTAACTTATAACTAAAGAGTTTACTCTCGCGCACCGGCTTTATGTACCCTACAGAATGCAAACCGAAGGTTTCGAAGACACCGAACGAAGTTGAGGATTCGGCGGGGAACTAAATGATGTCATAATCCTTGCTGCTCGTCCAATACATTTAGCGCTAATGCATGCACCTGCTTCGCTTCGTCGATGGTGTGAATGCCGTTAGTAGAAACACCGGAAAACGTCTTCCATGTTATACGGATCGCGTGCATATTAAAAATCCAAAGGGTGGTAGCACACGCACACAAATTGTGTGCAAGTCGTGCTGTAGAAGATGCAATGCTACTATAACCAAAAACACTTTAAACCATTACTAAGAAAATACCAACTTGTTGTCTACAGGATACTTACAACAATTTAATTTTAAATAACTTCTACGTCATATTTTAGGAAATGGGGGGCTTGAATATTTTTCCAAATGAATCACCAAGCGAAAGTATATGCTTAACGGTATTAGAATTACCCATTAATTTCCTATTTTACGACCGTGGTTAATTATAGATTGAAATTTAATTTGTGCACGTTCGAGCTTCTCGTAAACTAACATATTTTAGAGCAACAATGCGCTGTATAATACATGCATACCCCTTCGCCGCGCTACTGCTATTCTTGTAATTGCTAGAAAAAGTCACTCTCCTTTTTACTGTTAGGAGCGATGCAAAGCACCATTTTTTATACTTTCTATAGCACATCGCACACTTTTTCGTCTGATAATTAAATTTTGCTTCTGTAGGCTTTTACACTTTCGCATAGCGGTCGGCCGCACGTATTGATTTCTAGAACCGGTAAGTACTCGATATCCTCCAAATAGAGAATTAGATGCTCGATGTCTGTCAACTTCCAATTCCCTCGTAAAAGGTAGAAAAACTCGGTCAATCATCCATTAAACTTCCACCCGCTACCGTTTTGATAATTTCCAAACATTTTTCGAACGACAATGGGCTGAGAATTTTTAAACCTCCGAGGGATCTTTAAGTCGTGATCAATTACACATCCGAGCTACGCGTAAACTAACATATTTTGCAGCAACTGTATAATACATGCATACCCCTTCTCTGCGCTACTGCTATTCTTGTAGTTGCTTGGAAAAGTCAGTCGCCCTTTTACTGCTAGGGTCGCTAAAAGCACCATTCCATACTTTATTTATAAGTGTAGGACATCGCACACTTTTTTGTCGGTTAATTAAATTTTTGTTTATGTAGACCTTTACACTTTCGCTTATTTAAACATCTAATACAATCAATTAACCACTTTCGATTATTCTAACGGAGACAACCATACATCCCACCGCATCGTTCTTTTGAATCCAACGATCCTATGGGCTTCCACGCACTAACACCTAACGTATTTTTCCTACTATTTGTTAAACAAAAACTACCGGTATCGCCATTGTGGACGTAAACAGATGTTTGTGGATGTGTACGAGAGTATGTAACCATATACATTAATTAGTCTAAGCTATTTTATTTAGTCCGCGAAAACTACTATTTTTCTAATCCACAACTAATAATCGCCTTTATAGGTTTAACATTTCTACCATTTCCCAATGACTGGTGCTACGTACATGGAAACTTTAATTTCTTATTAGAGAGAATTCTTATTCTCCGCGCACTGCTGCGTAGTTGCATGCCTACCCCTTTGGAGGTATATGCTCGTTATAGGTTGTAAGACCCTCGGTTTTACTTAACTACACTTCGTGAGACCCCTTTAATCTTTTAATCGTATCTTTCTCGCCTACATTAAAGTAGGACTTAACATTACTACCAACAAATTCTAATACTAGACCCCCATTAAATACGTCTTTAATTTTCCCTACAACTTTTTATCGACAAGTGTTATATTGTATTTATTATACGCGGGTAGTCACTCTTTAAGATAAATATATTTTGCTAAGCATCAACTAATATTAAATTTTTCTAGGGACCCCAAATCTGTAAACAGATTTTAAATAGCTCCACCCCATACAAAGTTATGCCTTCTAAAGACTAATTTTTGCCCATCTTTATTTAACTCCATCTTTAAAACCCTTTTTGCTACGAGACATATGCTTTAGCCACCCATCTCCCGAGAAATCTAAAACCTCCGTGTCCCGCGAATACCACGTGGAGATAACACGTATACTCTGTCAACCAGGATAGAAGCAGGAAAGATTTGGAAGGTGGGCGAAGAACTTAAAAATTTTGGAATTTAAAACTAATATATACAAATATAAACAACTATCTTATATCTTTACGCCCCATGCGTAGATTGTTGTACTATTAGGAATGATGTACCTTTTGTCATCTTCCTCGATAAACTAATTTTATTAATAAGCTGCGTATGCAAATCGTATTCTTTTACTCCGGATACATACGCAGGCAAGTACTCGATACCATCCAAATAAAGAATTGGATGCTTGGTGACTGTTAACATCCGCTTCCCTCGTGTACGCCAAAACACATCCCAGCCTGTGTGCACCCCTGCCCATGCGCCCCTCTCTGTGCGACTGCTATTTCGGGGTAACGTCACAGCCTTTTATAAATAAAGAACAATGTTATATACTATTATAAAATGTTTATTCTGACATTATACATAACAAATTTAAAAATATTTAATGCCAAGCATGGGGTCATTTAAACTTAATTTTAATACAAAGTTATACACAGAAGACAGTCCTTTCTTTATGTTTGTTTGGAGTGGCTTTAATTTTATCTAATTTTATTCGCAGCTTAAAATTTAAATCGATACCCAAGTCCTCTATCTCCTTTTCTAGCCAATAGTTTGATACATAAAGACCGTCTAGGTTTTCGAATTGTAAAATGTACCGAAGCTTGTCTCTATATTTAAAGTCTTTGATTCAATCGACAACCAGATCCATTCCTTCGTGTAATTCTTGCAGCTTGTGACAATCTTTTAATCGCAGCTTTCCCACTATATCCTGCATACGTATCTTGTTAGCTTGATTGACTTCTTCTTGTCGGTATTGGAGGAAATCCTTATTCTCCCACAGACTGTTGCGTAGTTGCATGTCCACCACTTTTGGGAATATATGGTTGTTATAGGTTGTAAGACCCTCGGTTTTAAATGATCCGAAAGGTTTTTTACTAGGTAAATATACAATGTTTAGCAGAACCCCTTTGCGTGTGGTGTACGCCAAGGTTACGAAACCCGCATTCCTTAGTTCGTCTTTGTTATCTGTCATTTTGATAAATACGTTTTAGAATAACTTTTAAAAAGTATACGGATTTAGTACCATCCTTTTCTGCAAGAACGCCTACATAACTAAAAGAGTCTTTCTTACTAACCGCAAATGCATACGGCTTGTACAACCCAGATGTATCTAAGTCAGTCCATCGGTACATAAAATAATCTTTTAATTCTTCCTCATTTTCTCTAATAAGATGTTCTTTGTCTAACACATCTTTGTATTGATCGCGTATTGTCGCAGTGTTCTCCATGTAGTCCAATTTTCGCCTTTTGCATCCATTTCCTCTAATTCCAGTTGTCTTTTCCTTCCACTTACAGCGTATGGTATACATAATGGGGCAATTTCCTTTAGCGTAAACGGATAGAGTTTACTACCAATATTTACGCGTTGTCGTACAACCTCTGGACGAATGTTAGGCGTATCTATCAATCACAATTCCGAAATTACTATTTCTTTTGGAATTGTAGAATATGGTGTTGCAGATTGTGTAAAATATGTACTACCTGCTTAATGTAGCACTTGCGTAAGATTTTTATTTTATCTTGGCTATCTTCCTCTACTATCTCCAAATAATTTATAGGTAAATAGTTAAAACTAAAAGCCGAAAGCACATACTTTATCAATTTTTCCCTTTCCTCTAGTTTTTCGGACAACTTAATTTGCAAGCCCGTCAATTTCTTTGTATTGCCATTCCCCCAATACACGTACTGTAGCAGGTTATTATAGACTAAACAACAGCTATTTTGTAGCTTGTCCGATAGCGTACTCCACATTTTGGCAAGTGATACCGAGTACATTGGCGCCTTTAGGAAGTATAACTTACTATCTTCCAATAAGGTTAAACAATCTTTTAAGGGTTTATACACTCGTTCCGCACTGACATAGCTTCCAATTGCACAGTTGTATATTCTCGCTTCCAATCGCGTAATACCATGTTCTTTGGCCAAAGTAGACGCAAATGTTTCCTTAAACGTACATCTGGACAACGTAAAAATCTAGTATATGATTGCCAAGTTGTTTATTAACACCAGGACTTGTTATCTGACACACAAATTTGTTGTATATCTTAATTCTTGCATTGGTTGTTAGCCATGTTAAACAACCAATCCATGCAGTTTTATCGTTGTCAACTATAATATTACACTTTTCTTCGTATTCTCCTTATAGCAAAAGTTATGCTTTGTAGTTAAATAATTACACACCTCCATCTTGCTAAATATGCCCGCAAAATCTTGGGTTACATCCATGTCAAAAGATAGAAATAATCTTTTCGACTTCGTCTAATATATCTGGTAGTTCCTCCAATAAAGTTTCCAACTTAACATCTGCTAGTTCCACTTTGTATCGAACACATATAGGATTTTGGAATTTTTATTAATGCATTCGAGTTCTTCTTTTCCGATAATTTCTTTTACTCTCTGGCCCATCTTGTTAGTGCTTTCCAGAGAAAACGGAAGCTTAGCTTTAACACCATGCCTAGCGGAAACAAATCGGTTGAACTTTCTTCGTAGATAGCTGTTAAATGCACCACAAATTTCTTTTTTTAGGATAAACATCCTTTTGTTTGCAGATGCTTGTTCGGTGTCAGAAAGGTCGCAAATTTTAACCAACATTATATTGTCACAAAATGGTTCTGCAATTGGTGTGTGTAGTCCACCAGTCAGCATCTTTTCGCCTTCGACATAACAAATATTACCAATATCTGTCACCAGATTATTGTTGCACATATAATCTGCCAACAGCCATAATCCAAATCGCTCATTTGTCGGTTTCACTTTATTCCCAAGAAGTTGAGACACGTTAATCACCTTGGAGACGCTCATGTTTACCGTTCTAGCTACTATCGAATACTAAATTGAATACGAAAAATTGTTCTCTTACGTATTCTACAGAGTGAGGACGTATATTGCCGAAGATAGTCGAATATGTTGTTATCCAACCTAAGCCGACAGGGATGCGCATCGACATATATCCGGATATATGTAGGATGTTAAGTTAGGGTGAAATTGCCCCATAGGGTGAAATTACCCCCACATGACCACATGGCCATATGACCACATGACCATATGACCACATGGCCATATGACCACATGACCACATGACCATATGACCACATGACCATATGACCACATGACCATATGACCACATGGCCATATGACCACATGACCACATGACCATATGACCACATGACCATATGACCTAATTGCTTTTTAATGAGTTTTCTCATTACAAACCCATTAGCACTAATTGCATTTTAATGAGTTTTTTCCATTAAAAAACAAGTGTGGACCTAGGTTAGATAAAAGGAAAAATTAATAGGTTAGGTCAGCGCCGCGGCGCTGACCTAACCTATTATATTTACCTAGTAAAAAACCTTTCGGATCATTTAAAACCGAGGGTCTTACAACCTATAACAACCATATATTCCCAAAAGTGGTGGACATGCAACTACGCAACAGTCTGTGGGAGAATAAGGATTTCCTCCAATACCGACAAGAAGAAGTCAATCAAGCTAACAAGATACGTATGCAGGATATAGTGGGAAAGCTGCGATTAAAAGATTGTCACAAGCTGCAAGAATTACACGAAGGAATGGATCTGGTTGTCGATTGAATCAAAGACTTTAAATATAGAGACAAGCTTCGGTACATTTTACAATTCGAAAACCTAGACGGTCTTTATGTATCAAACTATTGGCTAGAAAAGGAGATAGAGGACTTGGGTATCGATTTAAATTTTAAGCTGCGAATAAAATTAGATAAAATTAAAGCCACTCCAAACAAACATAAAGAAAGGACTGTCTTCTGTGTATAACTTTGTATTAAAATTAAGTTTAAATGACCCCATGCTTGGCATTAAATATTTTTAAATTTGTTATGTATAATGTCAGAATAAACATTTTATAATAGTATATAACATTGTTCTTTATTTATAAAAGGCTGTGACGTTACCCGAAATAGCAGTCGCACAGAGAGGGGGCGCATGGGCAGGGGTGCACACGGGCTGGGATGTGTTTTGGCGTACACGAGGGAAGCGGATGTTAACAGTCACCAAGCATCCAATTCTTTATTTGGATGGTATCGAGTACTTGCCTGCGTATGTATCCGGAGTAAAAGAATACGATTTGCATACGCAGCTTATTAATAAAATTAGTTTATCGAGGGAAGATGACAAAGGTACATCATTCCTAATAGTACAACAATCTACGCATGGGGCGTAAAGATATAAGATAGTTGTTTATATTTGTATATATTAGTTTTAAATTCCAAAATTTTTAAGTTCTTCGCCCACCTTCCAAATCTTTCCTGCTTCTATCCTGGTTGACAGAGTATACGTGTTATCTCCACGTGGTATTCGCGGGACACGGAGGTTTTAGATTTCTCGGGAGATGGGTGGCTAAAGCATATGTCTCGCGTAGCAAAAAAGGGTTTTAAAGATGGAGTTAAATAAAGATGGGCAAAAATTAGTCTTTAGAAGGCATAACTTTGTATGGGGTGGAGCTATTTAAAATCTGTTTACAGATTTGGGGTCCCTAGAAAAATTTAATATTAGTTGATACCTAGCAAAATATATTTATCTTAAAAGAGTGACTACCCCGCGTATAATAAATACAATATAACACTTGTCGATAAAAAGTTGTAGGGAAAATTAAAGACGTATTTAATGGGGGTCTAGTATTAGAATTTGTTGGTAGTAATGTTAAGTCCTACTTTAATGTAGGCGAGAAAGATACGATTAAAAGATTAAAGGGGTCTCACGAAGTGTAGTTAAGTAAAACCGAGGGTCTTACAACCTATAACGAGCATATACCTCCAAAAGGGGTAGGCATGCAACTACGCAGCAGTGCGCGGGAGAATAAGAATTCTCTCTAATAAGAAATTAAAGTTTCCATGTACGTAGCACCAGTCATTGGGAAATGGTAGAAATGTTAAACCTATAAAGGCGATTATTAGTTGTGGATTAGAAAAATAGTAGTTTTCGCGGACTAAATAAAATAGCTTAGACTAATTAATGTATATGGTTACATACTCTCGTACACATCCACAAACATCTGTTTACGTCCACAATGGCGATACCGGTAGTTTTGTTTAACAAATAGTAGGAAAATACGTTAGGTGTTAGTGCGTGAAGCCCATAGGATCGTTGGATTCAAAAAGAACGATGCGGTGGGATGTATGGTTGTCTCCGTTAGAATAATCGAAAGTGGTTAATTGATTGTATTAGATGTTTAAATAAGCGAAAGTGTAAAGGTCTACATAAACAAAAATTTAATTAACCGACAAAAAGTGTGCGATGTCCTACACTTATAAATAAAGTATGGAATGGTGCTTTTAGCGACCCTAGCAGTAAAAGGGCGACTGACTTTTCCAAGCAACTACAAGAATAGCAGTAGCGCAGAGAAGGGGTATGCATGTATTATACAGTTGCTGCAAAATATGTTAGTTTACGCGTAGCTCGGATGTGTAATTGATCACGACTTAAAGATCCTCGGAGGTTTAAAATTCTCAGCCCATTGTCGTTCGAAAATGTTTGGAAATTATCAAAACGGTAGCGGGTGGAAGTTTAATGGATGATTGACCGAGTTTTTCTACCTTTACGAGGGAATTGGAAGTTGACAGACATCGAGCATCTAATTCTCTATTTGGAGGATATCGAGTACTTACCGGTTCTAGAAATCAATACGTGCGGCCGACCGCTATGCGAAAGTGTAAAAGCCTACAGAAGCAAAATTTAATTATCAGACGAAAAAGTGTGCGATGTGCTATAGAAAGTATAAAAATGGTGCTTTGCATCGCTCCTAACAGTAAAAAGGAGAGTGACTTTTCTAGCAATTACAAGAATAGCAGTAGCGCGGCGAAGGGTATGCATGTATTATACAGCGCATTGTTGCTCTAAAATATGTTAGTTTACGAGAAGCTCGAACGTGCACAAATTAAATTTCAATCTATAATTAACCACGGTCGTAAAATAGGAAATTAATGGGTAATTCTAATACCGTTACATATACTTTCGCTTGGTGATTCATTTGGAAAATATTCAAGCCCCCATTTCCTAAAATATGACGTAGAAGTTATTTAAAATTAAATTGTTGTAAGTATCCTGTAGACAACAAGTTGGTATTTTCTTAGTAATGGTTTAAAGTGTTTTTGGTTATAGTAGCATTGCATCTTCTACAGCACGACTTGCACACAATTTGTGTGCGTGTGCTACCACCCTTTGGATTTTTAATATGCACGCGATCCGTATAACATGGAAGACGTTTTCCGGTGTTTCTACTAACGGCATTCACACCATCGACGAAGCGAAGCAGGTGCATGCATTAGCGCTAAATGTATTGGACGAGCAGCAAGGATTATGACATCATTTAGTTCCCCGCCGAATCCTCAACTTCGTTCGGTGTCTTCGGAAACCTTCGGTTTGCATTCTGTAGGGTACATAAAGCCGGTGCGCGAGAGTAAACTCTTTAGTTATAAGTTAGTTCGCTTACAAGTCAAGTCTTATAGTGCGGATTTTGTTTTGTACTAAAATGGTACCTGCAAACGTTTTTAAATGCGAGCCGTGTCACGTCTACTTTACCAGAAGGGATGCTCTCAAACGGCATCAGAACAAATGTTGTGGTGCAACATCGTCCAGGTTGCTTATACATCCGTCTGCAGCAAAGTACTTAAACTGTGGGACTTGCGATTTCGCTTTTACGAGAATGGGCAACTTACAGCGACACAAGGAAAACAGCACGGCATGTCATTAAGCCGTAAACGTTCAGCTCCGCCAGCTGTTAAAGGGTCTTGTACGAAACAACCACGAATTATGTGTAAAGTATGCGATTTCGAAATGGAAAACTACGTATGCCGCACATTTAAGGAGCAACAGACATAAAATGCATCAGTTACCGCTACTAGCGACGATGGTGTAGAAATGGTTAGCACTGCGTTTAACAACCGTATGGCTAGCTATCGCATAAAGAACGCCAGTGTCGACGATGGAGTGTCCGAGTTTCTTTGGAAGCAGAAAGAGCGATTTATTCGATTAATAAATGAAAAAGAATACAACATACAGCAGTAAAAGTCTATTGCGAACTCTACGGCGTTTACACCAAAATGGGGAAAGAGGCTACCGATGTGAAATCCTTTAACACAAAAAATGTGGTTATAACGTCTTCTAGTAATCTGGAAAATATGTACGAGGTCTTAAGCGAAACCATAAGAACAAAATCAGAGGAATTTGAAACATGCGGGTCCGGTTGGTCTTTGGAAAAGGTGCTCTATTTAGAAATAAATATTAATAAGTATAAGCCGATATGAGTTCTAGGTTAAGAATAAAAATTGTGAATATGTATTTAGAAATGTGGTTTACAAAATTTAAACTGTATTAGTAAAAATTGTTTGTAATAAAAGTTTTAAGAATTGTTTCTAGATTTTCTTTTAGGTATGAGCCGCAGGAAATTTATAATTTAGAGGGTGTGTAAAATGGTAAGGGTAGTCCTGTTTTAAATCTGTTTACAGATTCGGATTGTGTATAAAATTCTAGACTAACAAGATGTGCTACATGTATAAAAATTTATGAGAACGCTCAAAAGTCGCTACAGGTAAGAAATCTTAAAATGGGGTAGCTCTCTGGGGATGGTGCTATGTGAAAAATTTAAAGAGATTTGGGTAGCTTAGAAAATTCTAATATTGATTGATACCAAACAAGGTAGGTTTATCTCGTGGGTGGAAATGTGGAGAAAGATTTATCTCGCAGAGGGTATATGTGTAACTTTGCAGGTCGTGGTCCGATTTCAAATCTGTTTACAGATTCAAATTCTGCGTAAAATTTTAGACTAACAAGATGTATCGCATGACTAAAAAATTATAAGAACGCTCAAAAGTCGCTACAGGTAAGAAATCTTAAAATGTAGGGTAGCTCTCTGGGGATGG
The DNA here is from genome assembly GCA_036346225.1 of Platerodrilus igneus. Classification (NCBI taxonomy): domain Eukaryota; kingdom Metazoa; phylum Arthropoda; class Insecta; order Coleoptera; family Lycidae; genus Platerodrilus; species Platerodrilus igneus. Next base: position 1,097,782 of record JARFIW010000803.1, read on the forward strand.
TGCAATCTGAAAAATTCCTAAAGAGATTTGGGTAGCTAGAAAATTTAATATTGATTAATACCAAACAAGATAGGTTTATCTCGGGATGGAATGGATGAAAGATTTAAAGGTATTTGTTAGGTCTGCAATTTAAATTGTTTACAAAAAGCTAAAATTTTAGAAGATGTAGAGACTTTATAAGAGGGTAATTAACTTTGCAGGCATGGTCCGATTTCAAATCTGTTTACAGATTCAAATTCTGCGTAAAATTTTAGACTAACAAGATGTATCGCATGACTAAAAAATTATAAGAACGCTCAAAAGTCGCTACAGGTAAGAAATCTTAAAATGAGGGTAGCTCCTTGGGGATGATGCAATCTGAAAATTCCTAGAGATTCAGGTAGCTGAGAAAATTCTAATATTAATTGATACCAAACAAGATAGGTTTATCTCGTGGGTGGAAATGTGGAGAAAGATTTATCTCGCGGGTGGAAAGAATGCGGGTGTGATGTAATCAAAATGGTTGGGGTAAAAAATTCCACAAGGAGGAGATTCATCTCCACAGGGAGAGAGCAGGTGGAGATTCTTAAAAAATAAGACTTTATAGTGCGAATTTACATGTAAATTTGGTCCAGATGTGTGAGGAAATGTGGGATTCTGGAGGAAATGTGGCGGTGATTACGCCATAAATACACTACTGATATAATAATATGAGACAGTTTTTAACTTACGTTTGTAACTGGTGGCACCACTATTAGCAGAAATGTTTGAGGTTTCTGGAATATCGCTGATCTCGTAATCGCTATCGGCATCACTATTTTTGACATCGTCTATTAACATTTCTAAAAACCAATGATTAATTTTTAAAATCCTCGGACATTTTGTAAATATTACCATCTACGTTTATTTCTGATAACGACTTCCCAGCATATTTATTGGCATCTCCTTTGTCAACTGCCAATAAAAGTCTCCCGACCTTAGTAAGTTCGACTGCCGATTCATGCAATCTATAAAATTCTCTATGAATCCTAATGTCGTGCCCTAAATGTCTTGCTAACCAATCTGCCTCGGTGTCTTTTAGGTCAATAACCTGCACTACCGTTGCAACATACTTTCGAAGTTTTGTACTTGTTATTAGTTGCGGTTCTTTTAAATCCAACTCTTTACAATACGTTTTCAAACAATCGTGCCCTCTTATGTATCCTAAAGACATAGATCCCCGTGCAAATACGTAAGTATTTTTGGGATCTACACCGCATACAAGTCTAGAATCTATTAGTCTGTCAATACCGTGCTTCATTTCAATTGTCAATAAAACAGGAACTTTCAGATTTTTTCTTGACTTTCCTGGAACTTCGACAACCGTTAGGCGATTTGCAAGAGTAATTTCTAAAGGCGAAAGACTTTTCTTCAATTCTTCAGTACCAGATTCGTGCCAATTAGGCCGACAAGCGTAATGATTGAGTAGCATTCTTGAAACTTCACCGGAACGACGTTTATTAAATAGAATTATTCTAGCTAATAATGCAGTAGCTAGCTTTGACCAGCTCCTTAGACTAATGTTCGTTTCTAAAAATTTTGTTAAATCTACGATAATATTATCTAGGTATTGATTAAGCTTTATTAAATCATCTGTTAGTGGTAAAAGAAACTGTACATTCAGCTTTCTTTCTTGAAGCGCTCGTAATGCAGACGCAGATACTTTACTGTTCCATTCTAAGCCAAAAATATCCAAAAACGCTCTCATTTTGTGGTCAGTTGCCATGTCGCCTTTCCTTAAAGCAACCCCTCTTTCAATTTGAGCACATTTTCTAAGGCTATGTCCTAACTTTAACGCCAGTGAAGGAACTGAGTTAGTTTGTGGTTGCATAGTACCTTCTCTTGCAAAGCACAGGTCCTTAACTGAATAAACTAACGTATCAAAATTTTCAGGAAGAAGTAAATCCTTCAAATGTGACAACTTTGGAGAATGTGATTTTGCTTTAAGAAGCAATCTACCAAGTTGTCTCATAGTTTGACGAATAAAATCATACTGATGCTGACTGTATCTTTGACACATCAATTCTCCCAACATAATTATGGTTTTATCATTTTTACATACACTGGAAACTTCATCATTTTTGAGTTTAGCTAGAATGTTTTTTACAAACATCTCCGGATGCTGCTGTAGACTCCAAGAGCTTACAAGTGCATAGCTCTCACCTTTGATATCCTGTCTAGAGTTAGCTAAAGATTCTCGAGACATATTTTGAAAAGAAGAGCATTTATATTTTGCATGATGCCACATGTTCTGTATTAAAAAAAAGCCAAGACACTTTGGACAAGGTCCATAGTCTTCCAAACATATTTCTGGTCGTTCTTTTTTAGTCGGACGCCTACTTAGTATCAATTCACCAGTTCTAGTTGAAAGTACTTCACAATTGTGATAGTAATCTCCAGCCCTTAAAAGACACAAAAAAGCCCTCTTTACGTTCATCTGCACTGTTCGATAAAGCCAGTAGTCTTGCAACTTCTACTTCATCCTTGTGAATACTTTCTAAATGCCTAGTTACTTTCCCAATTGATTTGTTGCAGAAATAGCAAAATGTCGTTTGTCATAAATCCGTCCTCCAACATTGTTTCTTTTAGAGTATTCTACATAAACCTTTTTATTATTTTCACTGATTAATTCAGGAGAACAAATATCTAAATTATCTAAAGTAGAATGTGGAATTGAGGCATTACTGGCTTCTTTAAGTTTTGTAGTGAGCGACGATGTATTATCTGGAGATCCTAAAACGTTATCTTGGTTTGTATATATTCCGTCAGTAACTTCATATTTCGAAGAACCGTTAGACTCTGATGCAGGACTCGGAACATATTCAGAACCGGATGAAGAAAATGGATTGTCTGGAGTATTAGCTGGCAGTAACTCTTTTACAATATCGGCTTTGTGATAATTGCTTAGACTACTTAGAGCATCGACTTTAGTTGTTGCAGTGTTAATAATTATGTTAGAAATAATATTAATTTTATTCCTGGAACCTCTTGTATCGTATTTCTGGTACATTATATTTCCCTCAACTTCCATTTTATTTATGTTATCCATTTCCTTCTTTGTTGATATGTTCAAGGGCAAAATATTCTGTAGACTGTCACTTTTTGTTTGTTGCAAAGTATTTTTATTAGCTTCCTGTCTGTCTGGGGTTGTATTGTAAGAATCGACTTTGGAGGCATACTCTAATGGACTTACAATATACTTTTCAATTTCATTAGTACAAATCTTAAATTCCTCATCATTTGAAATATCTATTACCGCAATTTCACTGGTATTAGATAACGTATGTTGAGTATTAGTATCACTAAGCGGAATTAATATGTCTATGGAATCCAAACGCAAGTGCTCAACCTTATCCTTTTGAATCCTTGTCTCATGGTCTAGTGAGCTTTGTTTCGTGTATGTACACTTCCTTTCAGAAGTATCGATAAATGAAGTGGTTTGCCATTTAGATAACATAGAGATTTGGGTATCTGCTAGTGACATAAACGCGCTAGATGTTTCTGTGAAATTTTTCAAGCTAACCACATTCACTTCATTTATGTTCTGCAAATTACCATTTATTTTTGACATATTATCCACTTCTTTGGATTGATTTTCCACATAACTATTTTTATCAGCAACAAAATATCATGTTCCCATTGTTCTTCAGAGCTTTTCATTCCAAATATGATTTTGTATTCTTCCTCATTAGAAAGACAAAATACAAATCTGGATTTTTTAATAAGTTTGGTTGAGCCAATGATATTAGAAGTTGATATTTTTTCTTCGTAACCGTAGGTAAATAGCGTTCCATTTGTAGCGATTCTAGTTCTGTCAAGCCATTTTATTTTGACTATTTTATTCCCATTAGCGTCTACACATATGGATTCTTGACACTCTGCTATAAAGAAAGGCTCTGAAATTTAAAAAACAGACAGTTAAAGATAATAATCACTATTCCTGCACTTCATAGTTGTAAATAGTTAAACGCTTTGCAATGTATGTATCCGTATTAGTGATATAGTATAGAAACCGTGAAAAAAGACGTCTTGGTCATCACTTGTATTCGGATGTATTAAGTCGGAAGTTTCAAGTTAACGTAGTATCTAGTTCATAAATACCATACAAATATCCCGATTCGGTAGTTTCAGTCAGGCGTCGCTCATCAACAAACAGATTAATTTAATTAATATAAAAGCATTTTCGACCATTCATGATCGAAGAATTAAAGATTTTGTTTTGTTGAAATTTTCATAAAATGACATTCGTCAAACACTTAATTTTCATAAATGCATTTAAAACATCAAAAGGTTTATTTTATTTGCTAAAAATCAACAATTATATTCTATTTTAAAAAAGAGGTATGGGGTATAGATTTTGTGCAAAATGTAAGTTAGGGCTGTAATTGTTTTTAGAATGCATCTAACGAATTAAAGTTTGCTAAACTACCAAAAGCAGTGGGTTATAATTAGCGTAACGCAAGTCTCAAATTGAAGTTTGAATGCTATTTTCATACCTGTTTCACTCCTGACTGTTACAAAGATCCTTTTGGAAATAGACGTCGTTCCATTCCAAATACAGAGGAGAATAATCTATTAAATGAAAAAAGCTTTAAATGCTGCGTATTAAAGTATTATTTATAATATGAACTAAAGATTCGAAATAATCAAAAGCGCGATATATATGCATTTGCAATTAGAGAAGAAACGCTAAACTAAAAAGTAAAAAATAATGTTCAGTGTAATTTAAAGCCCAGAAGTTTAGCCACAGAAAAATATTATATATATATATATATATATATATATATATTGCAGTAGTTTTCGGGATTACTTTCGAGCCCTTGCGTAGGGAGCCATAAAATTGTTGTGGTTAAGCTCTAAAATCGTGCCCCACAAATTGGGCCGTCATAAATTTTCCTGAAAAAAAATTATTCCATTATTCCAATATTTCTGGAAAGCTCCCCTAAATCAGCATACCACGGCTAGCTCTGCTTGCAGCTTCTTCAGAGATACTTACTCATTTTATGTTTACTCTTTCTCACTTAGATTACCAAATAAAATAACCATTAAAATAATTCAACGAAACATACAACCTCTTATTTATACAAATCAAAAATTTACGTCACCAGCTCAATATTTACAAAATCGGATATAAACATCTTCATAAAATTTTACAATATCAACCATTAAATCCATTTAAATTTAATGAGTTTAATTTATTTCAACATTTTTTTATATACAGTTCAAGTAGATGGGCCTATCTTGAAACCATAAATTGAAATTTACTCTGGTCTATGGTGAGCTCAGTATAAACCCTGTTACTCTAAATGCATAAATAAATCGCATCTTTGTTTTCAACAACTCTAAAGATCTGTTTACTCTTTATATGAAAATAATAAACTCAAATTGTCTTTTTCATATAACTTTCAAATTAGCTTTTATGTTCATAAAATACCCAATATGTAAAAACTCCAGCACAAAATAACAGCACCAAATGTTCAAGCAATAACAAAAGAAACAAACATCGTTACCTGGTGTACGCCTTTTGCACCGTCACCTCTGAAGATGTCGTCCAACCAAACCTCGTCGTTGCATGCCATCCAACTTCTCTGCTATATGTACATCAAACTCATTTCCACACGTTATCCAATTCTCTGCAGACGCCTTCAATACATCTACCCATATAATTGTCCAAATATGTTAGTCAGCTTCTGAACCTTCCATATAACCAGCACCCTCGTTCAGAAAAATAACTAGGCTCGCTTACCTCAGTAACATCTTTTATTCGTTATTCGAATGTACTTACAGCACCTTTTATAATTTAGCACCTACTCGTGCTTTCACACACTTTTAATTTAAATTAAACGGACTGAACTTACCATTGATTTACAAATTTTCAACGTATATGTTACCATATAGATCTGAAGCAAACCGAAGGACTAAAAGAGCCCCTCTACGTCTTCTAGCGTATTTATAAGCGTTGAAATCTACCTCCTGTACCCCATTTTCATCGAAAAACACCACCACCTTAACCGATTCCGAAAATCTAAACTACAACGGTCTTTAAAGCTCAGAATTCCTCATTCCACTTAGCTTTAGTCCGAAACACTGGCTATTAAGCACAACGGTCACAATCCTCCTAGAAATGTCTCTCACTCCATTTACAATCAGCCAATCCAGACCAATTCCCCTGTCGTAGGTCTATCATCCAACTATGTTATCCTCGTCTAACTCATATTCGTTGTCCTTGTTAAAATCCCACTACAGCAACTTAAAATCGATATTGTAATTAGCCTCTACAACTTATCACGCTCTTCATATAGCTATTCTATCCAACGTCTATTATTTGTCATCCTCGTTTACCCAATACTATTGATATCCCGTTTCTGCTTTGTTTTCAAACCATCTGCTATTTCGCAGCCTTCGCTGTGACTGTTAGCTCAAATTTCTATAGAATTATGTTCCAACGTACATTCTGGTTTCTGGAATTTGTTTATTTGTCTGTCAGTCTTTCTATGAACTGTTTGCCAGTTTGAAATTGTACTTTCCCATGTTGTTTAACCTGTATCTTTCTTAGGATTTGTTTTAACGAACGCTTTGTTAGTTTAAATGAACATATGCGTTTACATTATCGATTTTATATAGACAAAAGCTCTCCTTATTACTTGATATGCTCAATTTACAACCTTCGAATATTAAAGCTAATTTTACTCGGATTATCCTTGAATTTTTACGTACTACAAAGCTTCCACACTATGCAACTTTAAAATTACGATTTATTAATACAAATGTATGCTATTATCCGTTTGTTTTAAGGTCAAAACTAATGAAATTGGAGCATAAATAATTTATCCTTGTTTTCTATATACACGGTCCTTACTAAATTACTCTCTTGACTCATCTATCCTTCTTTACATATAATTTACACGATTATATATATATATATATATATATATATATATATATATAGCCATGAGCTCTTGGCTGTAACTAATTGAGCCCCTCCGTTGGAAAGCCATAAAATTATTGCGTACTCTCCTTTCGAGCCCCAATGTTGGGCGCCTTAAAATTACTGTGCATCTACACCTGTATAAAATCGAGCCCCAAAAATTGGGCGTCATAAAAGTTGCGAAGATTGCTTCTTATAGTGCCCAAATGCTTGGGTCGATTAATTAAATTCTGTGAAATTACCTGTAAAGAACTCCACTACTCATCATCTAAATAAATTTTGTTTCTAAACGTTGGATCATGATATGTTCTAGTTATGTACCCTCTGAAGATGCTCTTAAAATTGACACCACACGGCTAGCTCTGCTCATAGCTTCTCCAGGGATACTCACCACGACTGCTCATCTGCTCTAAAATCCATAATTAAACTTTGTATTTAATAATAATAAAAGAATAAAAAAAATCCTTCTAACCAAAAATACAACCCTTTTTATTCTGACAAATTAACAACCTTACTTTATTTTCCCCTGGTCTATGGTGAGCTCAATATAAACCTTTTTGTATTTGCGTGCCAAATTTTAACACTGAAAATTTTAAATATAAGACCCGTTTACCTTTTACATCTGTGAAATATTCATGATTATTTCATATACATCTATTTACATCTTCAGATTTTAAATATTCCCTTTACAAAGGTAAATCAATTAATTTTCTGTTCATAAATTCATCATAATATATACCCCAAAATCACTAAAAGTTTAAACAACAAGTAAGCACCACCACAACATTTTCAAAAAAAGATTCATTACCTGAAGAGTACTTTTCGTCCAGATCACCACCTCTAAAGATGCTCTCCTCTACCGACTGCTCGTACCTGGATCGCTCCACATTGTTGCTTTCTAATTAGTAACTGCAAGTATCTCTCGAACTTTCTTGGCATCCAAATTACCATATTCCAAAAACTCTCAAGACTGTCGCTAGAGATTCATAACAATCGCGTCTTTTAAGCAAGTGCTAGCACCCTTATCCAATTTACAAATAAGTTGCTACTTACGGTTCATGCTGATTCAATTAAATCAAAATAATTTTCTACGGTTCACCTGTTTTAAAATTTGCACCAACTTGTGCATTTAAACACTTGTAATTATCTCGTAATTCACTAGTCGCGTAATTTGAAGCTAGGATGAAATATTCGGCAGAATCAAAAACTAAGAGAGCGCCTACCTCCTTCAACGCGTTTATATAACCAAAACCCCTCTCAAGTTGCACGTATCCTTTACAATCATTCCTTGAAACTTTATCCAACGGCTGCTCAATTCCTAAAATTTACGTGCACCAAAATACAACCATCATCGAAAATCAAGACTTTTCAAACGCAAACATGGCTTTACTCCGAAAAAGTCGTTAACTTTGCCAACCGTCTTAATTTTCTCGGAATCCTTAACACTCCTATCACCCCCAAACAATTAAAATCACACCTCCTATATGCGCATACATGCTATTATTTCGCTTCTACTCTCATCATAACATTCTCTAGTCTTGTTTTCATACCCTTTCTAATTTGTTTATGTAATTTCTACATTTCTGGTTTCCTTGTCTACTTCATGTTTTCTATCTTTGCATAGTACCTCTATCATCACACTGTTCAGAGTTGTTTCTCCCTACTTTTGTGTGCGCCTTGAAAATCAATACCTTCTGCAAACATGCTCCATCCTTGTCCCGATTATTGCCTTTAAAAATATCCCCGTCTTACAGACGTTTGAAAGTCACAACAACTTGACCATATGATATCTTCCCTCTGTGTCTGTTGCATGCTAAATATTGTCTCTCGCCTTATTTTATCGATCTGTTTTCTACATTTAACCATCCGTTGCTCTTATAGACCCGTGTTTTCAGTTAACGATTTTTACCTAGAAATATATTCTCAACGTTTAAAAGCTGTATTGAAACTGCTTATCTACTGCACGTTCGTTCCATGAAATTCCCAACCGGTGTAGCTTGTTTTCGAATATATAACCTTGTAAAGTTACACAAATGTTATAGCTTACGCTACCCTTAAGAAATTATTGATTTTTACACTACATCCAGTATGAAAAGCTATTATAATAATATTTGCACACGACATCGGTTTTTGCCTCGGATCTTATTAATAATTAATTATTATCCTAGTCCTAAATTGAAGTATAAAAATTAAAGCTACATTATTTTACCTAATCTTATCCCTATTTAATTATATTGAAACAATTTAAATTATATTGATTTTTCTACATATAAGGTACCTACAAATAAATAAATGTTTGACTTATGTACATCTATCTAAGCTTATAAATCCACTAATAATATATATATATATATATATATATATATATATATATATATATAAATTCATCAATCTTGGATTTAAGTCACTGCTGAATAAAACTCTAAGATGGTTTAACCCATTTAATACATTTTACGCGTTTTAGTCATTTAGGACCGTTTTAAAAAATCATCTACAATAAAACGGTCCTAAATGACCGAAACGCGTAAAATGTATTGAAGGGGTTATACCATCTCAGTTTTATTTAGCAGTGACCTAAATCCAAGGTTGATAAATTTATTAAATATATTGGCCAAGAAAAATATGGTACTTATATATATATATATATATATATATATATATAAAATCAAAGAGACCTCGGCCACTCTCTGATAATCTTTAAATAAGTAAGAATTCACCCCCCCCCCCCTTCCTATTTGCAAATGGCACGTACACTTGTGTACCCGTTCCTATAATTCTTGAAATTATTTTCCAACCGTTCTCTGTTTCTACGAAAAAGCTCTAACGAACATAGGTTTCTCCAGAATTTTCATAACAAACACGCCACTACTTGATAATCCGCTTCAAAACTGTCAACCGTTGTGTTGTTATATGTTAATTTATATATTTATTTATTTATTTTATCCAATTGACTGTGTTACATTTTAATTGTGTTACCGTAATTAATTTTTAAAAGTTTAACCAAGCTGTATGATACGAATAAGTGTTGTTTGTTGAGTTTAAATCAGGTTTAAGTCATAGTAATTTATGTAAGTACACAGCTATACTGTTTGAATTTAATTGTAATAATCTTCATTAAATTTAGTACCATATTTTTCTTGGCTAATATGTTTAATAAATTCATCAACCTTGGATTTAGGTCACTGCTGAATAAAACTAAGATGGTTTTTATATATATATATATATATAATATATATAAACAACTGATTTGATTAAAATCTTGGGATACACTCGTTCTACCAGATAAAACTACAGCGTCAAATTGTAATTTTTATTCAACGTTTCGGCATTAACTTTATGCCTTCTTCATAGACTGAAAAATTTAATGAAGATTATTACAATTAAATTCAAACAGTATAGCTGTGTACTTACATAAATTACTATGACTTAAACTTGGTTTAAACTTAACAAACAACACTTATTCATATAATACAGCTTGGTTAAACTTTTAAAAATTAATTACGGCAACACAATTAAAATGTAACACAGTCAATTGGATAAAATAAATAAATAAATTAACATATAACAACATGCATTTAAACCTAATCATACGGCGCAACAAGCATAACTAAACTAATCCTATTTAATAATCGATCATGTTGTCACATGGTCATAATCTAAAACCTGTAAGTCATAATCTAAAACCTATATCTTAATAATTTAATGGACAAATAGAACACTCTAATAAATGAAGCACACTTAACAGAATACATAATTAAACATTTCTACACTATTTGCGAAAATGACCGTTATTAAACTTGTAGAGCGCAGAGTAGACCGTCTTCAATACGGATACGGAAGGGAGATGAAAAATGTTTTTTCAAGTGGAAGGCGTGGACCAATTGCAAAGTAGAGGCTAAATTCGGAGAATTAAAAATTACGGTTGACAGTTTTGAAGCGGTTTACCGAGTAGTGGCGTGTTTGTTATGAGAATTCTGGAGAAACCTATGTTCGTTAGAGCTTTTTCGTAGAAACAGAGAACGGTTGGAAAATAATTTCAAGAATTATAGTAACGGGTACACAAGTGTACGTGCCATTTGCAAATAGGAAGGGGGAGGTGAATTCTTATTTATTTAAAAATTAGCAGAGAGTGGCCGAGGTTTCTTTGATTTCATCCATCATTCGTGATAGATATAGCTACTTGTAAGCAAATTAGTGCAGTTAATACAAATTTATGTAGAAACTAATAGAGCATCTTGTTGTTAAAACGTTAAAGTGATATGTAAGTACAAAGCTTATTATTTTGGTATTGGAATGCACGGAAGTACTAGAATTTGAAATTGTTCGAATGATGGAAAAAGCAATGTTTAAATAATAAAAGTTAATTTGGAATAAGAGGAATGAAATTTTGGAGATTAGTATTTTTGGGTTGGATGCATGGCAGGTATGGTGATTCGACCGAGGAGTTAGTTGATGGATAGGAAACCTGCTAGACGGCAGCATCTCCAAGGGGCTAGTGATGGATCACATTTAGAAGATAGAAAACAAGTAGGCGATAGAATAGAATATTGAGTTGTGAATATTTTCATGGTTTGTGATTATTTGGATTTTGTACTTTGATGTGTTTTTATTAGTATTTGACATTTTATGAACAGACATTTATGAGACTTAAGGAAATTGACTTTTGAAAATAATTAATTAATTTACAGATAACCAGAGGTTGTAAAGAGGCATAGAGGGCTTATTAATATTTGGTAGTGCAAGAAATCTATATGCACAGTTATAGAGTTTTACTATGAGCTCATTCTAAGATACAGGGTTAACGTAAGGTATAAAAAACACCTCCTTACCTTAATAAAAATATGTGTTTAAAAGGTTATCGATTTTCATTATTATTGTTACAAAATTATTGATCATTATGAAGGTACATAAAGAAATGGTGTTTTTAAAATGTAATATGGATCTAATTTAATAAATAGAGTGTGATATATTTGGCTAATTGAGTTACTTTTGAGTGTGTGATTGGTGTGAATTTCTATTTAGGTTTCAGCATGAGGATATTGAGAGGAAGTTTTTGAATGTAACAGGTAGGTATCAATATTAATTTAAAAAATTTGAGCAAATAGAAATTAGTAGGAGAGCAGCCGAATGCGATTCAACGGTAAACATCACAGTATTATGACATCCCAACATTGGGGCACGTTTTAGGAGCTTAACTACATGACATTTATGACGACCCAATTCGTGGGGCATAATCGAAGATAACATCACAACATTTATGGCACCCAATTAGTGGGCATGAATTAGCGATGTTCCACAAGATTAACATCACAGTATTTTGACACAATTCGTGGGGCACAATAAAAGATAACATCATATATATATATATATATATATATATATATATATATATATATATATATTAAAAGCTTTGAGGCTTCATTTCAAATATGAAGGTTTGAAATGGTATTACTGAGAGTATTGAGACCTCAAGCTTTTAAAACATATATTTTATATTTCTCCTGTAGCTATACTTTTGAGCTTTAAATTTCATTGAACGTTATTTTTTACTTTTTAGTTTAGTGTTTTAAAAGAAACCGTTTTTTAAACGTTTTTTAAAAATTTAATTTTTTATTTTTTAGTTTTTAGCAAGGGAATATTGTTATTGGGACAGTAGTTCGATCGAAACAGCCCAAATAGAATAGGTTCGCCATAGCTTATTGAAGAGTCGCATAGTGTGCTGGCCACGCTGATTGCAACATCAGATCACATGGTTACCATATTTTTCACATATAGTTGCAGTTATTTTTAATTTTAAACAGCATGGCAGAAATTCACCTGCCGGATGTAGAATTGGTTTACGCACCATAGGGATTTCCATGTTAAATTCTTAATGTTCAAATATTGGATCACCAAATTATTTTAGAAAAAAAGTGTAAGTAATTTCTTGTAGAAAAAAAAATACCTTATGCAACCTTATCATTATTTATTTTTGACTTTCCATACAATGGTTAAAATTAAGGAAAATAAAACTATTATGCTAACAAAAACGGGTTGTGCCTGTCTTTCAACAGTTGATCAAAACATCGTCCCTGGTTTTTGTTAAGGTAGAAGTTTAAGTTTTCTTTTTTTAAAACTTTTAGGAAAGGGAAATACATTTTCGGCATTACTTTGCATTTTATAAACGCAAAACTATTTAAAATACGTCTACATTTGTGATTACAACATTACCACTGTTTCAATAATTCCGAGGCACCCTTTTATGAAAAGTAAGAAAGTAAGTAATGATAATGATATGGTTGTATACAGTATTTTTACTGTACAAAAAAGATATTTACACTATTTCTTTAAAATAATTTGTGGCGCCAATATTTGAACATTAAAAATTTAACATAGAAATCCCTATGGTGTGTGAACAAATTCCACACCCGGTATAATAAGAACACTAAACATGAATTGTCATTTAACTACGACTTATATGCTTTATTTTTAATATAAAATCACTTCGCTAAGGATTTAATTGGCACTAAACAAACCTGTTTGTATTGCGTTTATTGTTTCTTCCACAAGGTACACTAAATTTTTGAAAATATAAACACAAATACAAAACACTGAAAAATTCAGATTCTAAAAATCGGTTGTTACTGAATTAGTAGGTTAAAAATTATATTTATCAATAAAACTAAATGACACAATAAAAGTATTGATTTAATTTTACTTTGGCCACATCGTCATATCTCATATGAAGCATCTGGTCTTCTACAAATTGCAAAATAATGTGCAACTGTCAATATGAACCTCCACCAATTACAAATGAAACCGCAAATGTTAGTAGATTTAAACAGGATATCAACTATAGACACTAGAATTCGCCAAAATTTATCAAATTACCGGCGCAAAATAGCGCCTAATTATGGTACAACATTTTTGAAAAGCGGGCCAGAATGACGCTCTATTTATATACAAGTCGAAAAAGGTGCGGCTAAAACATCACGCAGCTATGGTTTGTCGGGGACTAAATCTCGGATAAATAATTCTAAGACGGCATTTTGTAGCGCGTTAAAAGTTGACAAAATGAGGAAGTGCCTTTGATTTCACAATATCACTTAAAATAAATCTAAAATTAGAGAAAACGAAAATACACAAAATCTCATTTTAAAAATAAAAGGTCTACTATAACGACATGCACACATACTCTAAATTTTGCAACTCGTCAAATTTGATACATTTTGTATCATTCGCCGTTTTCAAGGTTCACATACTACATATTAATTCTTATCTTGCATATTTGTGTTATAGTGTAAACTAACCGCGAAATCCCTCTGAATTATGTCACAGCTTAAGTGTACAATGCACGTTTTAACAGTCTATTCTATGGAATAATTATCGCGTAAAAGTGCATCGCATCCACTAAGTAGCTATTCAGAAATACTAAGTTTTCAATGTCATAAACTTATAGTTTCAGTACAGTATAGTCGAAATCACGAGGGAATGGATCGTCATAGCGTGAATGCATTTTTTCATGATTTCGACTATAACACACTGGCATTATGATATATATTTCTGAGAGGTGCATGATGCACGTGTTACTTGTATTGAATAATATTCAAGGACAATAATTATTCTACGAAAGAACCTATTTATGTGTGACCTGTGTAAAGTACATGGGCTCTTATGGGAAGAACGAGTGAAGGAGTTCTGCTAGTATTTGTTTGTTATACCAGCTTCTATTCTATAAATAATTTGATAATACGTTAAAATAAGTATTGAGTAGGTATTACCTATTCAATATGTACTTGTCCAAAGGTAAATAAATACGGGAAGACTAATTTTGCCAATACTTCGTTATTATACCGGCTGATATGCTATATACAGTTACGTTTTATACTGCTACGAATGAATCAGCATTATCTACTTACCTATTTAATAATGAAGACCGCACTATTTGGTAAGGAATTGCACACACTTAACACACATTACTGAACTGATGAATAAAAACTCAAGCGCAAAATGCACGTAGAGGGCAGCACTTTCCAAGGCAACACTAATCAGGTTATATTACGATGAAAGTACACACCTGCTGTTAACCGATATGTGTGGACAATAAAAATCGTAGACATTTTTGGGGTGGGGAGACCAGGCAGATTCGGTAAAAATTGGTTTTAAATTATGAGGTCGTGTGTATGTCCACATATTTCGTGAAGGCCACACTACTAAGGTTTGGTACAGGTGTGTGGCCACACAATTATTTAGCGACCTACGCACACACACACACACACACACACACACACACACACACACACACACACACACAGTTCGCCCACAAAATGTACTTCATATTTGCATACCTGATAATAATAGTTGCGAGTCCTTTTAAGTTTTATTTCGCCATTGACTAGCTGGAGGCATGTTGTCTTATATTTAGCAATTCCTTCAATTAAAGATAAATGTTCTTGCGCAATTTTGTACATACACTTAATTTCCATTATGGCATTACTGCCTATAAGTCCTAGAAAAGAATATCTGTATATCTATACTGAAAGCAATGCATACCATCTGGTGTTGCTCCCAAATATCCTCTTGCTAAGTCTACAAATAGGCCACATTCTCTTACCAAAATTTTCCTCTCCATCGAAAATCTTTCCTTGACCATTGGTTCCTTCATTTTACCATATTCTATAGCCCGACTATTGGAAAAGTTTTCATATAGAATAGTTTTGACAAGGCCATGGCAAGAGGTATGGTCCAGTCTTTTAACAACTGACCCAAAGTGAGACGCCGTCAGCCTATTTCTTCTATTTAATAAAAAAATTGGATTTTCAAATTGCCCAATTGTTTTACACTGTATTTCTTCCTGCATTGTTTTTATTATCTGTTAAAAGCAATGATACTTACACAATACATGTTTTTCAAAAATGCTTACCTGCATGGCGTTTAATAATCTTTTCTTTCTGACTCCATTTCTGTCGATGATAACTCTGCTTGCTCTGCTTTTGGTCCATATGAATTGTTTACAATTTTGGTAACTTGATCTTTGTTTTTCTCGGTCATTTGTGTTACAATATGTCTTCTTGCAGCAATCAACTGCGCTTTATGTGTTTGTTCAGCTAGATACTTTTTAAAATAGTGACCCGGACTTACATTGAGAGCAGTCTTCCATGGTGTAGAATGCCAATCGAAGCCCTTGTCATATCGCAATCCTGTTAGATGTGATCTACTCTCAAAGGATCCTCTTTGGGTAAGATTAAGCCTCTTCCCAGCATTAAATCGTGCTAAGATACCCATAAACAGTTCTGCTCGATTATTTGTTTCAACGTCCAACAACTTATGTGCTTTTTGTACAACTGAATCGAGTACCCCTAAAAAATGACACAATTTAGGATTAATCATTCAAAATCTGTAATAATATACCATTTATATGCAATAACAGACCAGTGGCTTGAATATTTGTGACTTGGCTCTGTGTGCTTTCGCCAACATTGACACAATATGAATCTTTGCAGTTCCAATGATCATTAAAAACATGGTTGGGTGTATTTAAAATATCTTCTTTTAGCACCTCCACATCCCCATTTGCATTACTGTAAATCACACTTTGAACAGAATTTTCCAGCTCTGCAATTATGTTGTTTGTCAATTGGTTTCTAGCAGGCAAATTTACACTAGTATCCTTTTTGATGCACCTTAATGCTTTTCCATAATTTTTTAAAACATGGTTAACACATTCTATTTTTTGTACGGCCGTACCATATTCCACATTTCGTCTAATACTAGCAAACACGTTAGAATCTCCATCGGCAATGAAGGTTTTGTATCGAAGTCCATGCATTTCGATTGATGTTTTAAAACCTTCGGTTATTATGTCAGCTTCCATTGCTGATGAACTTTCAGACCAGTTTCGATAACAAATGTGTTTACTTGGAGGAAGTTTTTTGTTGGTGGCTCTAGCACAAATCGAACAATATTTGTTACGAACTCCTAAAAACAATAACTTTTTGATGCGCCTTCCAATGATAGCAGCCTAAAAAATATAAAACATTACTGCAATATTTGAACAACACAATGGAAATTTTTATATGTAATTATTATATTTGTAAATAGAGTTTTATATCTGTTATGTTATTACTTGTATTATTAATTAAATGTAATTAATACTAAAACACAGTTTGTAATAACCTTTATTTTGATAAAGGTTATTACAAATTGTGTTTATGTAGTGAACAACTGCTCAACAGAGCAAAACCGTTTTGGCCAAACTCTGGCATAAGACTTCCTAATGCTCTCCCTCCACTTTATACATAACAACATCAATCACTTGAAAGTTCATAATGTACATGCAAAGACACCTTATTCAACAAAAATATAAACACTTGATATACAGGGTGCATATAACATTTTTGTTCTAGCAATATTAAGTTTTATGTTTATTATTTATTTAATAGCTAAATTAATAGAAGTCATAATAATTATGCATACATAAATCTGTGATATAATGATCTTTATAAGTGTTTGCTAATTAATTCTCTAATGTCCAGATATACATAAAAATGTTGTTATAGTACAAATACTGTAAAGTATTTCAAAATATAGTAGAAAATATTATTTTATTATAATTGCATTAAAGGTTATAGTAACGATACTCACCACTCCCGAAGCAGCATCATAACTATGGCCATATGACCTTTTGCTCCAACCTCCATCCAGATATACTGTAATATATGGAATTCCATCTGCATCAACATCAAGGTTTTGTCTCGCCAACTCTAACTCTACTTTTCCATTTTCTTCCATATCTTTCATAAGATTGTCCTTCCATACCTAAACAAACTGTCAAGTAAGATATTAAACAATTTGATTTTCTTACAGCGCCTAATTCGGCTTCAATTTTTTTAAATTGGTAGAGTGTCATGGAGGTACATCCATAACTGCAAATAGTTCCTGAGAATGGCCATATGTACTGCCAGTTGCCAGAGTACCCCAAACAAATCCATAATTAATTTTTGATTTTTGTGAAATATCTTCAGTGTAATGCTTGTATATTTTATCACACATTGTACATGCAAACATAAGGCAGCTTACTAGACCTAATCCTCTGTTACATTCCTCTTTCAAATATAGTTTTCCACCAGTACAAATTTGGGAATGTCGGTATTGCAGATCTATGGACCAACTTAATACATATTGCAAATCCACAATGCGGTTTCCACTAACAGTTGGTTCTTTAGGAGAGTGATTTATCTCGAAATATAATTTATGAGCCTCTATTCTAAAAACAAAACAAAATATTAGATTTTTAGAAACCCAAAATTTAGCATATTCACAGGACGACTCACTAGTGTGACAAAGTTTAATATACCGGTTATTTATTGTAGAAATTATAAAAAAAAGCAATTTACACAAATTGTAGCCTGTATTATTTTAAAAATTGTTTCATATCTACAGGGTGTTCATAATTATATCAATATAAATATATATATATATATATATATATATATATATATATATATTATAATTAGTTTTTTACACAAGGTGAGTTTATATATATTGCTGTGTTTCCTATTATTAGAATCGAGCCTTCACGAATTGGGCGTCAAGAATGCTGTGAATCCTACAAAAAGCTATTCATTAACTTAACTGTTCCGTTGACTTTCTTCTGTTAATCGCCTCTTTACTCTTTTCCGCCTCGGCTGCTCACCTAGTTAAAACTTTCATCCTCAATCATAAAAAACAAACACATTCCTATCACAAACACCAACGTTAACTCTATTTACATCAATATTTACAATACATTAAAATTTCAAAATTAAAATTCAGCATAAATTCCAGTATCAGAAAATTTCAAGATTAAATTTATTATCATTTTAATGTGCATCCAGAATTAAAGTCCTTGTAGATGCCTACTAATTAATATAACAATCTATGCAGACCTGAGTCTGAGTACAAAGGGAGCATCTCCCACCCCTTTACGTTAATTAACCAGCTTCGTCTAATGGAGCTCAAAGACATACCCAAATTTTCATCATAATCCAGAACATCAATACTAAATACCAATTTCTACTTAAACAAGCAAATTTCACCTTAAAATTAAAAATTTGTTGTTAATACAATTTCACTACTGTCCATTTTAAGTAAATCAATTATAAAGTTATTCAACACACACCAAAACATCAAAAATGGAACAACAAAGCATAAGTTACCTGAAGGTTAATACACTCGTGGCCCCAATGTATATCGTCCTTTGTTAATCACACCAATCCAACTGGGTTATGTTTAGGTCCTCGTATTGCTGGTCGCCTTTAAAATTTTCTACACCACCATTCATCTAAAGTTGTTTCAGTGCTTTTCCGGAACTCATTTGTGTATGGTACTGTACACGATTTAAATTTGTAAATTTCCCAATTATAGCCATCGGCCTCGGTACCGTAATTGGTAAACGCACAGTTCCGGCAAAACTGAGATGCAGGTTCAAATCCTGTCCAAGGCCTTATATTTTCCATCTTTCAATTACTAGCTCGATTTGAAATGATCATTTGGGCTTTACTTATAAAAGTCTAAGTTATTATTTCATCTTATTAATTGAATTATATATATATATATATATATATATATAAATATTTTAGATAGTTAACACACACACGCACACACACACAGATATATATATATATATATATATATATATATATATATATATAATTTTGGTATAGATTTCGAGGAAGCAGTCAGACTTGTCAAATTCATTAAACACTCTTTTAATCATTCGAGCTTTCGATAAATTTATTATCTTCTTCAGGAATGTTTATGTGAGTTTATAAAGAATACAACTATGGAAGTTGGACATTACTTCATTTAAGATTAAAACAAACATCTCAAAGTGACAGACAATTACATAATCTTCATAGGGTTATGTAATAGTCTGTCACTTTGGGTTATTATATGAAGTAATGTCCAAATTCCGTAGTTGTATGCTTCTATAAACTCACATAAACATTCCTGAAGAAGATAAAAAGTTTATCGAAAGCTCGAAAGATTAAAAGAGTGTTTGATTAATTTGACAAGTCTGAGGAAATCTATACCAAAATATATTTCAAACAGTCGATATATCTTATTCGTATATATATATATATATATATATATATATATATATATATATATATATATACATATATAGCTACTTTTGACATACTAAATGTATCACCCTGTAGATGAATTTCCTACCTATACATAGTTTCCGACATGGATATGAAATACAAATAACAATGTCTTACCTATTATAGTCTGCTTCTGGTATAAATGACCAATTATCTGGAGGTGTATGTGACCTTTCCTCGGTTGATTTTTCACATAGTTCTCTGAATATGAAATACAATGATATAATAATTTGGATTATTTATACAAATTTGCTTACTTTGTCCCAGTCTGCAAATTCATTATTTCTGGGTCGGAAGTTTCTTCAGATAAAGTAGTTGGATTACTAACTACCTCGGGTAATCTTTGCAAACCTGAAGGGCCAGGCTTGTCAAAATTATCTGATATGGATTTCAACCTGAAAAGTTTGGATTTTAGTAGGACATCTAATTAATATGTATATGGAAAGTCAGATAATTTGTGGTTTTCTATGTTCAAGGCATCTGAAGAATGTATAATTTTGTGGGTGGATATGCGACATTTAAATAGATATATTTTAAATTGTTTTTGGATTTTATATTTCAAAACAAACAGCCTCATAAAGATATCCTAGCTACACTACTGAATGTGTTATAACTTACAGCGGTAATTGTTGCATTTTCTGCCATCTTAAGCGAGCTGCTTTAGACTTAAACGATCGCTTTCTGGTACCACTGGGATTTTGGCTATATACCTGCTTATGTTTACCCATCTGTAAAATGTAAATAAAAGAAACTTTACACCAGGCGACAACAGAAAGTAAGTATACTGTAACTTTTTCCGTATTTAAAATATACTCACTTCCAAACTTAAATACACCCACACTAAATAAAGCTCTAAATGTTTATAATAATAACGAAATGTCACTCTATGAACAATAAACTACACATTCAAAAATAACAATTAGCGAATACAATATATGTACATAAATGAAATAATACAATAAATACTATACAAATTTGTTTCGGAAAACGACCTTGGCTATTATTAGAATGCACTATTCTACCTGGACGCTTTGCTTGCGTTCGAGTTTGCCGAAGGTCATTTACGACAAATACATACAGGAATGAGAATTGATAAAATAGCATCCTGCCGTATTTACTAAAGTTAAAATAAAGTAGTTCCCTCTATCATGCGATGGCTATACCACAAACGCGGCTATTTTAAAATTAGTTCGTGTTATGAAAATAGAGGGATGCGATCGCGCCCTTAAAACATAAGGCCATACATTCAATAAGGCTGGTGAGGATGTTAGGCAACCCAACTTACAGAAGATACAATTGGTGTTGTCTACCCAACATCTCCCCAATTAAATAAATAAAAATTAATTATGGTTTTTAACTAAATAATCTCTTGCTAATAAGTAACATAGTCCTGAAATTTTCGAGGTAATTTTATTTCACGTTTCTGGCGCACTTCACTTTTACAACTTTCTTCAGGATACACTGTGACACTATCGTTATTCACTTCATTCGGACTAAAGACATAATCTGCTGCATAGGTAGGTGAAAAGTGCATGTCATGATTACTAGTGTTTCTGATCTTTATGTAAATTTCATTTCTGATTATGCATTTTCCATCTTCCTTGACAATTTTGAATGTATTATCCATGATTTTCTCTACAATTTTACCTTTTCGCCATGTGCTTTTTGGAAACATTTGAAACCATACCAAATCATTTTTGAAACATTTTTGTCTGAAACCTACACATCTTTTATCGTAGTTATTTTTAGCAATGGTTTGTTGTACGTCCAGTTGTTTGTTATAGATTTTTTTGTTTATTGGTTTTGGCACGAGGTTTTTATTTTCAAATATTAGGTGATCTCTTAGATATCTAGACATTAGAATTTGCGCAGGCGAGAAGCTACTGTTTAAAACAGGAGTATTACGATAGGCAAGAAGTGCAAGATATATGTCTTCATCATTGTCTAAGCATTTTTTAAGTAATTTTTTAACGGTTTGTATAGTTCGTTCTGCAAATCCATTGGATTGTTGATGATGCGGGGAACTATTGATAATATTGAAATTCCAAATGGTTGAAAATTCATTTAGTTTTTCACTTCGACATTGAGTTGTACTATCACTCACGATTATTTTGGGAATCCCATGTCTTGATAAAACCGAGTTTAATTTATTAATTATATTTTCGGATGTTAAATTGTTATTCAAATCCATAACTTCAGGATATTTTGAATAATAATCAACTATTATTAAAAAACTTTTACCATGAGTTTCAAATATATCCATTCCTAATTTTTGCCAAGGTTTCTTTATTATTTTGTGAGGAGTCATGGGCAATTTTCTTTTTGAATTTGCGTATTTATTGCACATTTCACATTTTTCTATAAGTACCTCTATATCATTATTAATTTTTGGCCAATAAACTGTATTTTTTGCTCTTGCTATACACTTTCGAGCTCCTAAATGACCTCTGTGTATATCTAATAAAATTTTGTTTCTCCAAGTATTTGGAATAATTAGTCTGTTACCAGCATATATCAACCCTTGTGCAGATTGAGTAATAGTTTCTTTTAATTTATAAAATGGTTTTATACTACTCGGTACTTGTTTAATTTTTTGTGGCCAATTATTTTGTATGTACATTTTAATTTGGCATAACTCTTCATCATTTTGTGTTGCTTTTATTAATTGCTTTAATCTTTCATCAGTCACTTTTATATTGTTTTGTATTAGGCAAA
Organism: Platerodrilus igneus; assembly: GCA_036346225.1. NCBI lineage: Eukaryota > Metazoa > Arthropoda > Insecta > Coleoptera > Lycidae > Platerodrilus > Platerodrilus igneus. Next base: position 1,120,570 of record JARFIW010000803.1, read on the forward strand.
CCTGCAATTCTAAATCTAAATTATCTTTTAGTTCTTTGCTCATATTTAGTCTTGAAAGGGTATCTGCAACTAACAGATCCTTTCCACTTTTGTAAATTAGTTTGATATTATATTTTGAAGAGATAACCTCATTCGTTGTAGCCTGGGCGGACAAAGATTTAATGACTTTTTAAAAATAGAAATTAGAGGTTTGTGATCTGTTTCTACATAGAAATCTCGACCATAAACGTATTGATAAAATTTGTTAACACCAAAGCAAATTGCTAGGAGTTCTTTTTCTATTTGTGCATAGTTCTTTTGGGTGTCTGTTAAAGAACATGAAGCATATGCGCATGGTTTATTATTTTGTAACAAAACAGCTCCCAATGCGTGATGTGAAGCATCTACTGAAATTGTTACGGTATCTTTTGGATTGAAATATTTTAAAATTGGTTCAGAAGTAACTATTTCTTTTAATGTTTTGAATGCATTAGCTTGATGCTCATTCCATTGAAACATAACTTTTTGTTTTAATAAATCTCTAAGGGGTTTGGTTATTTGCGATAAGTTATTTATAAATCTTCCTAGATATGTAATCATACCTAAAAATCGTTGGAGATCCTTAATATTTTGGGGCTCTGGCATATATTTTACAGCTTCAATTTTATTTTCATCTATAGTTATACCTTCTTTTGAAAATTTGTACCCTAAATATGATACTTCTTGTAAACCAAATTGACATTTAGATAATCTAAATTTTATATTGTTTTGTAATGCAATTTCTAAAACTTTATATAGCCGTTCATCGTGTTCCTTTTTTGTTTTACCATGAATTAAAATATCGTCTATATAGATTTCAACACCTTCAGATTGAAATATTTCAGTAAAATATTCCTGAAATACTTCGCTAGCTATTTTATACCAAATGGCATACGTAAGAATTTAAATCGACCAAATGGAGTACCAAATGTACATAATTTGCTAGATTCTTCATCTAATGGAATGTTCCAAAACCCACTAGTGGCATCTAATCTAGTAAAAATAGTTGATCCGTTTAGTCTGGATGTAATTTCATCAATGTTTGGTAATTTGTATTTACTATCTTGCATAACATCATTTAAATATTTAGGATCTAAGCAAATTCTTAGAGAACCATCACTTTTTTGAGTTAAAACATATGAATTTACCCACTCTGTACTTCTTTGTACTCTTTCGATAATTTGTAATGTAACTAATTCATCAAGGCAGCGTTTGAATTTTTTGTGTAATGCAAATGGTACATTTCTGACTGGATTTACTACTGGAGTGACATTTTCTTTTAATTGGATGTGATATGATTTGCAAATCTCTCCAATTCCTTTAAAAATTTCACCATACTTATTAATTAATTGGTTATAATCATTGTCAGTAATAGAATTGATTGTTCTAACCTTTACTTCTTTATGTAATTTAATAATCCCTAAATCTGAACATGTACTTAAACCTAAAATCGGTTCAGATTTACTTTCTGTGACATAAAATTCTACATTTTAATAAATATGTCATTGAATTTTAAATCTAAATAACATTTACCAATAATTGGAATATTTTCACCTGTATAGGTTGATAAAGTTTGCTGTGTTCTAACAATTTTCTTTTTTGTATCTAACTCCAGCTCTCTTAAATTAAATAAAGAAATTAAATTGGTACTAGAACCTGAGTCTACTTTGAACCTAGTATGCACATTGATATTTGAGGTTATAGGAATATTAATTGTACAATGTTGATGAACATTTGATGAACTGATACTATCAATTACCAAATTGTTTTCTAAATTAATTTCATTGACATTAAATCTATTAGTTCTATTTCTACAAACATTTGCAAAATGATTTGCTTTTTTACAATTGTTGCATTGCTTTCCATATGCATAACATTTGTTAATTGTATGAGTACGACCACATTTTGTACAATTTTACCTGTATTAATTACGTTCCGTACATTTCTTACAGCTGAAGGATAGCGATCGTTTGACCTTGACCTCATGCGATTAGTTGTATTGCTCGTCCTGTTAGAATGCCCTGCCTGTATGTTGTTTTGTCTAATGACGTCTATTTCGTGTCCTTGTTCTCTATTTGAAGTTGATAGGCTTTCCTTGTCTTGCATTAGTTGAAGATTTTTTCTAGAACTTTCCGTTATGATACAAAATTCTATTACCTGAGTTAGCTCCTTATTTTCATATTGTAGCAGTTTTTCCCTCAAGATGTCATCTTTGATGCCGATAATGACCATTGTTTTTATGAGATCATCCTTTAATTCCTCATTTCCGAATTCACATTGATTTCCTTGATTTTTTAATTCCGTTACAAATTGTTCGATCTTCTGATTTGGATTTTGTCTTGATGTAAAAAATTTATATCGTTCATAAGTTAAGTTTTTCTTTGGCGCAAAATAATTATTAAATTTTTGTTTTAGTGCTTCAATTTTATCCTTTTCTTGATCGGTAAATAAGAATGTATTGAATATTTGAATTGATTCTTCTCCCATGCAGTGTAATAATTGAGCACATTGTATTTTTTCTGGTTTCGCATCTAGTTCTGTTGCAGTTGAATAAATTTCAAAACGCTGTAACCAGTTTTTCCAATTCTCTGCAGAGTTTCCTTTATAACTGAGGGACGGTACTAAGTTATTTTTTATTTCCATATTAATAATTAATTAATTGTATTACGTTTGTTAGTATTTTAAATTGCAGTACACGAATATATTGAGGTTCTTCTACTACTACTACGCAGCGCCATGTTAATTATTGTTTGTAGTGTACTCTAATGAAGCCATACGTAGACTGCTTTATTAAAAATTAAAACATAAGGCCATACATTCAATAAGGCTGGTGAGGATGTTAGGCAACCCAACTTACAGAAGATACAATTGGTGTTGTCTACCCAACAGGCATATTTGAAAGCATTTCTAACAATTAAAACAATGCATATGGATAAAGACTTTATATGAACCAACTTTAAATTCTGTTGTTGAAGTATGCCATTATTCAAGAAAAGAATAACTGTTACAGGATTGTTACTGCTCCCAGTAAAAATTCAAAATTGCAAGTTATCTCCAGTCAGTGTCGTAAGCTAAAAATAAAAACTTTATAACCAAAAGGTTCAACGACTAATCATTTCGATGGAATTCTTAGATATAAACAGCAGTTTGTTAAATATACAAAAGCGTGAAGAGGCACAAATCTTCCAAAAAATAGGCATTTGCTTTAGTACTCTTTGAGACCATATAATTGTTGCAGGTAATTGAGTAGTTTGAAACAAATAATTCAATATACAATTTACCATTTTTTGTAGATTGGTGTAATATAAAGATTTTGACCTTACTTGTATTTAGCACCTCCAAAGTTTAAGCTAGTGTAGTATTGACCAGTTCGTCACCAGTGTGTTTCTTACATCCATTAAAATTGAAAGCTGTAGAAGCTGTTAGGATGCCAAAAATTCAATGTCCTGAAGATGAATTTGCGACCCATATTTTAAAAACAAGTCACTCAAGAATTTAACGAGTATTAAAAGCTTGTAATTTAACAATAAAATATATATGGTTGTGCTTGTTTATTATACATAAAGTTTAAGATAGTTATAATTAAATACATCGTGTAAAAAGTTTTTTAATTCTAAGTAGCCATGCGATTGGTTGACTAGTTCAATTTGATTGAAAATCTTAATCGCTGTCATCACCATCACCAATGTTAATAATTAGAGGTGCCTTATCTTCTTGAACAAATTTCATCTCACGTTCCACCAATCTGATAATTTTTTCTGCATGTTCTATCGAATGAGCCCAAATCTTTGGTGTTATTTTTTTCAATGCTTCTTTCCACATCTGTAAACAGTTTTCAACAGATCTCCCATCTCTTCCAGCATGTCGGTTGTAGTAGCTTTTACTAACACCCCATACATTTTCAATTGCATTGAATATGCAGTGATGCGGTGGCAATCTTAACACCCTATGTCTGTTCGACCAGCAAATCTGCTTTAAAAATCTTTGGCGATTTATGCCTAAAATTTTTAATAAATACCGATATGTTATAAAGCACATAATTTTGACTTACATCGTGGCAAGTTAAATAAACTTTGCTTAAAATCATTAGTTCCGTAAGAAATTGCTTATTTAGTAAGTTGCTCTATAATGTTACTTTTTTTCTAGAAACTGTTAGATGTTGTATTAACAAGTATAATAATACGACATGTTGTCTAAAATTATTGCAAATGATTTTTCCAAATTCTTTAATAATTAATTTTTAAATTTTGCTCATTCACTTCTCTGCAGTAATTTAGGTTTCTTGTGGAAAAAGAGAAAAATTATGGCACCATTCTGAAAAAGCCATGTCTCGTCTAAAAACACAGAAATGCTACAGATTCTCTTCTTTTATTTTGGATTCTGGATAATATATCCAGAATCAAATTCCATTTATTCATAATATTTAGCAGTTCCATTAAACCTCTTCTTGGATTATCTTTCAGCCATTTAAATCCAAAACTGTATTCGGGATCGTTCACTATACCATTAAAAAACTCATTATGTTTTAAGTTTAACCATCAAGTATCAACAGAAACGTGATAAATCTAAAATAATTACATGTTGCACTATAAATTTAACTGGAAAACGAATACTAACGATTTTTACACAGCCTATAAAGGTGATCAAACTAGCAAGTAGCTTAGTTCTGGGTCTAAATGAATCTCGTTCATCGTCTTTGGTTATTAGAGTTCAGTTTAATATTAATGAGTTCTGAATAGCACTGTTTGCAGTAAAAACCAACCAAATATCAATATATAAAAACGGAAAAATTCATGTGGTCGTTGACACCAACTAAACAAGAAATGGCATATAACCTAAAATTTAAACGTCAATATTTAATATTTGACTTTAAAATTATTGGCAACGTCGTAAATTGCTATTATTCAAACCAAAACTATTCAATGAATATTGTACGGTATTAAGTTGGCAAACATCTACATAAATAGTTAATACTTGTGTGACGTCGCGGATGACGAGGTCTATTTAGAAATTGCGAGCACTATATATTGTTTACTAGATAAATTAAATCTCATAGTAAAAATATTGTGATTTATGGAGTTCTTCAAATGACTCATTCAACCTAAAACTTTAATTTTTCAAGTTTTTAGTATTTTGTATCAAGCAACCCTAATTAAAAGCAGTTGTGAAAAAACCTCAGGAAAGTACCTCAATTATCAAGTAATTCATACATTACAAGTATTAAGTACCAGACATACAGGGCGCTTTATGTGATGCGTACCATTTGTTTTAATAATCACAACAATGAAATAGTACTTATTCTGAGACTGGTAAAAGAAGTTCATGCATTGTGTGGTGGCGGAGTAGTTAAAAACTCATATAAGAGGATTGGTTTTTGAAATTAACAAATCGAATTTTTTTTCATTAATATTTTATTAAAATGAAAGGAATGAGGCTAGTAGATGGTGTTTATATACAATTATTTGTTCATAAAAGGTGAGATAATAGTTATGATTGCTTCAATGCTTTAGACATAGATTTTTGGTAAAACTCCATTCCAAACGCATGTAATCACTTGGATAACATTGCTTAAAAAAAGAGTTTTCTCGTGTAAAACCTTCAAGAAACTTTTCGTACATCTGAAATATTGTAAGCATTAATAGTGGGCTTAAGAAAATATTTGCTGGTGACATCTTTACCTTTTCCAAAATTTTGTCAAATAGTTGAGTGGAATGAACAATATGTAACAGCAACGTTTTAAAAATGCATTGAAAAACTATTGAATTTAATAAATCAAAACAAGTATGTGTATATTTATTTAAAAAATTGATCAAGCTATATAGAGAAGCGTAATAGGATAGTATACTTTAGGAATGAGAAACAAAAGAGGTATGACAAGCTAATAAAGATCTGTATCAGATACAAATTAATAGTACTTAATACATCAAGAGAGATGGAAGCTCCTTAAGGATGTACTACTAGAGGAAGCATATACTCAATAGACTCCAACAAGTGCGCAAAAATGCCAGACATATTTTACAACAAACTTTCGGGCAATTCTGATCAATATCTCTGGATCCGTAAGAGATATCAACATGTCGCTAAATTATGTCATCAGCTCATTTTCGATGCTCTACAAATACGCAAACAGAGACCCAAAGGGTCAAGGTTTGCAAGTATTCGAGACCAAAACTGCACTATACGTTTCGAGGTGTATTTGAGAGTTTTTGTCCTATCATCAAATTATTAATACAGAAAAATTAAAATAGAAATCTTTGTGAGGTTCCATTTTTCTATATGCCTTATTAAAAAAATAGCAAATATCAAGCCAGTAATACTTCTGTTGCAATAACAATTAATTCTCTGTGAAACACTAATAATAACGCCGGATTTTGAAAGTTTGTGCTTATTCCCACATTCTATTATTTATCATAGAAGAAATAGAACATGCAGCAAATGCTTCTTTGGAGATTTTGCTTGCAAAATCTTCGAAAAGATGTAATGAAAGTTACAAGTTTTTTAGAAGTTGGTATCAAACATATATATTTGTTTTAAATAGGAAAATCCTGTACTCTGGGACTTAAACAAAACAATCGGTTTTTGTTGGTTGCCTTAATATGTCAAAATATATAAAAAGGTTTTTCTAGTTTTCTTTTGAATCAAATATTTTACTTTAATCAGTTCTGAATAGATCCAATCTCTGCAATCGTAAATCTCAATAAATATTCATGACATAGACATTAAAGACACTTTTATAATAGTTGAATCAGATAAAAAGAATGGGCCACAACATTCATTTGCAATTATCGCACAGGATAAACAACCAATTAATTTTATCAATGTTGTGAAAAACCTTGAAATGATAGGTTTTTCTTAAAATGCGTTTAGAGAAAGTGTTAGGAAAATACTATTATTTTAAATTTTGCAAATTCCATTTCAAGTTGCAAAATATTTAAGGTTGGAAAAGCCTTATACATACACCAGGCATTCATTTCAAAGAACTTTGACTACATTTTATTTTATAACGATCTAAAAAGGATGAATAAAAACATACATACATACATTACTTGCTCATTCTGGAATTTATGTGCTCTGCCTAACACAACACAGTGGATGGAAATATTCCACTATGGCTGAAAGCTATGTGGCCGATTCCATAAAATATAAAGTGACAATAGCTGATCAAATTTTGTACAATCAAGGAGTATCTGAACTTTCATGTTCATCATCAACAAACCAAAATTGTGATGTAAACAAAATTAAATTTGTTGATTCCATCAGATATTGACTGAAAAACTCAATGATTTTCCTGAAATGGATAATGTTTATATCTGCCAAGATGTAAGCTGAACAAAAATGACCAGAATTCTATTCAAATAGCCAATTGTTCCTTTGTATTCACTACTACAAACAAAATAAAATTATGACTGTAGATACGCCGTACCAATTTTGTTAATTTGTTATGGGTTTTTGAAATATCCAATTAAAGTTATTCTAACAAATTACTCATAATCTTTTCTAGTGCTTTCATTACAAACCACGGGGGCTAATAAAATGACATCCCGTTGTCATGCTGACAATGAACACTGAATGTAGTGTTACTTACATTTCAAATCAATGTTGAAATGAATTACTTTTCAAAATAGATTTACAAAAAATATTTTACTAAAAGTAGTAACAATTCAGACTACAAATGTGACAAAATTAACAATTTTTTGTTTTTTCTATCTTTAGAGAGCAAATTTCGATTTGAAAATTTAAGTGTGTAAAATATGCGCATTCTTAAATATAATTTTATGACATAATTTTCAGGAAAACATCCTAATTCCTAATTGGAAACGTTTAACATAATAGTATACAAACTATTAAGTATATTTTTAGACGTTGACAACTCTCCAAACTTCTCAAAAAAGATATTCTCCAAACTATTTACGTAACTACAAAAGTCATTATGTGGGACTATAAGTTCCCCAAATAACTGTTCACTGCAGTCATATGCCTTAAAATATACTAATTGTGCAGAACCATCATAAACATTGTCTACAAGAACATCACATGTCACGCAATGATGAACATTTCTTGCTTTTCGCAATAAATATCCACAAACATATTTTAAAGTATTTTGTTCTGGAAGTTGCAAGTCACGATAATCAGGGGAACACTCAAAGGAAGATGGCTGCATGTATTGCACCTCTTCTACAATTGGCTTCCAGTCTTTTAATTTTGATAGCAGTTGATCAAAATCTTCTGAACAGTTTGCATTTCCCATATTTTAATATTGTTGAGCAAACAACTTCTTAAACGCCCTTTGAAATTGAATAGGTGTTGGATTAATTGAATTTCCACTTTGTTGCCGTATGCTACCAAAGAAATTTTCCAAAGCATCTTGGTTAATTCGACGAGTCATCAAATAATCAAATCCACGTGCTTTTAAATGTTCCCATAAAACCAATGTAGCATTAATGGATATTTGCCAACAATGAATAAATTTTATTGATTTTGTAATATCACGGCCAGCTTTAGTTATTATTCGTAGTTTATTTATGAACTGCAGCATTTCTTGTAAAAATTGCTTTTAAAAAGGTTCTCCAGAATATACTTTCTTATAGTGAGAGTTAGCTGAAGCAGGACTTGAATTCAAAATATCAAATAAATTATTAAATTTTTCTAATAGTTCACTTGTCGCAAATGCTTCGGTTGGTAAAACCCCAAATGTAATTAACATGTTCATCCCTGCAGCGACAGTGACTCAATACTTGAGTAGCAAGATTTACCTTCATCTTTTGAAAGTTCGTTGGATTTATATGTGCATCTGTAAGCTTAGGTGCAATGCGGTTCGGCAAAGTCTTATCCTTACTGTAGAATGCTTCAAGATCACTCCACTTGGCAGATTTATCATTCCATGTAATTATATTTTTTAATAAATTATTTCGGGTAGCTTTTATTAGATGAGGAATATCAAATAAATATGGAATAGTAAAATTGTCTACCTGAATAGTGGGTTTATCAATTGTTACACCTAATATTTTTGATGCCTGAACGAAATCTGATCCCATATCTGAAACTATGGCAGAAACATGTAAATTTATAGCTTCTAATTTCCGTATACACTTTTCCAATAAAATTTTAATGATATTCGATGGTACCGTAGTTTCCATAAAAAAAATAGGCAATCGGTTGTTTCCAGCTGCTTTTAATGCCTCTAACTATAATAACAGCTGCATTCCTCGCTGCTTTGAAACTTTTTCCACAACCAACATCTTCAAAGCCAATCAGTGAAAATATTATAGAACAGGTGTGATTTCAAAGACATTTCGTCGATACAAACTAAACAACATCGGTCTAATTCACACAAACTATTAACTTTAACTTGCAAGCCCCTAAATATGCAATCATTTTCGATACCTGGTTGTAGTTCAATAAAGTGTGTCATCCTTTGTAGTGATCGCTTTGAAGGCAAATGAAACAATTTCGAAAGTAATTTATAACACCTAGGGCTTAGAAAATACAACGACAATGCAAATTCCTTGTACTCTGAACTATAGCGACGTCCGTTGGATTTTCTTTTGTTCAAGCTCACCTGCATGTCTACAAAATTTGCAAGAGCTTCTGCAAGGAATTCCTTACTAAGTATTTCAAATGTTTCCATCGAAGATTCCCAAAAAGATGTTTTGGACAATAAATGTGGTGTTCGTTTGAGATTCCGTTTCACGTTTTTTAATTGTGCACGTAACTTTTTCTTTCTAGGAGAATGTGACGACATGTATTTAGGTGTTTGTGTCGACACAGGCCTTGTCATAGGTTCTGCAGTAGGTACTCCGGATCTATTTTCTAAAATATAAATCGTGTACATTTTTACATGTAACACTAATTTCAACATACCATTAAGTATTAATGGAATATGCTCTGATGGAAGAGTGCCCATTGAACTTTTCGGACACGTTTGAACAGCAACAATCGATGTCACTGACTTCGAATAGACACGTGTGAAAGAAGTACTTGGTGTATTTTCTATAATAATAAAACTTGTGTTACTTTCTACATTTCATTTGTACAATACTTAACCATACCATCAAACAATGTTTCTGTATTAATACTTTGCATTGGTGCTGAAATGATGTTTTCTGAAAAAAAAATTTAGTATAAAAGTATAATGAATGTTTCAAATATACCTAACACACATATTCGCTTGCTTTCAGGAGTGATTTTCTTATCGTCATCATTTCTATTCAGTTTATGTGTACTGATCACTGTCAATTCTTCATTTTGGGGCACAACAGCTGTGCAGACATCAACACATTCTTCTTTAGAAGGAACACCCAACGTTGGTACCGCAAATGAATGTAATCGGGTTTTTAAATCATTTAAAAACGCCTTGTCTTCAAAATCAACAGCACAAACACGGCACCAATTATACAAAAACTCAGGAGCTTTAGTTAATAAATCAGGCCTATTGCAAGCGTTGATCCAAGCAGAGGACCTGCAATGTATAAAATAAATTATTATTATACTACATAGTCTTTGGTTATGCAATACACCATCAGTTATCGTGACAAAATTGTCTCATAAGTAGAAGTTTGAGCTAGTATAAATGAAATAGCAAAAATACGATATAGTCACAGTTGTTTAAAAAATTTCTTATTACATTACCGATTTCTAAGAGTTTTTAGACCAAAAAGCTATTAAAAAAACAGATTATTAACAAATTTCCAACCGTAGTAAAATAAAAAATTAACAAAATTCGTAATATATAGAAACATTTTCATTACTAACCTAAATAGTGACTGACATGTCGCTATTATTCGCACCATAATAAAATGAACGTGGTGAATGAGATAGCATTAAGAAACCCATACCTTTATATATTTATTCAGTAATTGTAAGCTTCAGACCAATAGCTCATGTTTTTGACGTAAAAAATATTGTTACATTTCTATTTCTACAGCCGATATTATTTCGTTTAACAAAATTGTTTAAAAGAGCACATCCCTGGTATAGGTTAACATTTTTAGTTAGTGCTTACCTTATGTATTGTTAAAATTGTTTGGGATAAATAAATGTTAGCTATTTCGGATAACTAAGGATAATAAGACACTGGGGAAAGAAGTGAATAAGTGCACATAACTTTAGATAGAATATTGTTTAAGTTATAGATAGGTGATAGTAGTAGTAATTTTTTATAAAAAAAAAGCTTTAATAATGTTTTTATAGTTTTAAAATTTACTACATGTTAGTAACAGTAAGCACGTTTGCGGAAAGTACATTGGTATTCTAATGTTAACGTATAGCTCCCAATCAAGTAAAATAAAAAATTATTCTGCCCTCAACAAATATGTATTGCTTTTTTTACTCACCTGTTAACATCTTTGGGAAATCTGAAAAATAAAAATTCCTTGATTGCCGTAGAATGCGAACATCCTAGTACTGAACAATACGAACCACCTTTCTTCATTGTTTTTTATCACAATACAAAATTAATCACTAGACTTAACACTAACACTAAAAACGCAATGGCTACAAAAATTCAATAGTACAGAAAAATTTATTAAACACTAAACATAAACACTGTCATACTCCAGAGTCTTAAAGATTCATAGAACAGGTTAACTGTAAAACAACAACAACAAACAACTTTTACAAATTCAAAAAGATATAATGTATTTATTCGTAAATAACACACTTGATATAACCCCAAAATTATTTTTGGACGTAACAAAAGTAAATAACCACCAGGAACATGGCCGAAATAAGACATGCGCACAAAAATTCAAGATTGAGAGTGTCTCTTTTGGTATTGTATTCTGGGGGTTAAATAAAGTTAGAATAGATATGGCAATCTCTGCATAACAACTGTTGGCAAGTTAGCGCCAACTATTGCAATGTGATAAAACTAAACGACGTTAAAATCTGTTACCAAGGTTTGCGACTTCTCTGTTCAAAAGGTTGAGAACCAGACTCTGAAGATTTTAAATAAAACTAAAAATTCCAATTATAAAAAATAATTCTGTCTGGTATCAGGTAAGCGTTCTACAAGCATAATAGATAAAAATAAATTTGTTCATTGTTTTATATAGAGAACAATAAACAAATTAGGTCATTTTTGTCTACTATATAGGTACTTGTACAACACTTACCTAATTCCAGGCAAAATTATTTTCTATATGCTAGAGGACCACGTCTCGGACAGCCAACTTCTTCAGTAATTGGCGATGTGCATTATTTTTCACCTTGGATGAATTCAATTTTTTATTAAATGTTATTAAAGAGCAATCTGCAAAAATGCAACTAAAAGAACGCTAAAAAGTTAGGTTAGCAACAATCAACAAAACCTCGCAAATATTAAGCAATATAATAAAGTCGCCTATGAAAATAGACCTACAGAGCCATCTGTAGAGATGTGATAAAACTAAAACACACAAACAGCGGACCAATTTAATTTGCCTACACCCTGACAGGGAACAGCATTTAATGAATGTGAACTAGTGTTTGTAGCTGAGATAACCTAAAATTTTCTTTTCCATTGCTTTGTTTGCGTTTGTTTACTGCTAAAGAATAAATATTGGCTTTGTAATGGATGAATTAGTTAACCTAATGTTAATAGAACATTTAGAGTTGGCGAATGAACATGTTACCTTTTGAGTACCGCGAAATCCATCAAATCCATTCTTAAGTATGAACGAGATGCATTCCTAAAGACATTTCGGTTACCAAACAATTTGGTTGCGTATCAATCGGACTATTTGGAGCCCTATATCACCCTCAGCGTAGAGCAACATATTAGATGTGAAAACTAAGGTAGGACAAAGTTCCGTAATTGATAAAATATTTCTTCAAACTCATGTGCAATTGATAAAACTTTAATTATATTTTAGGTGTTGGTTGCCCCAAATTTTATTGCTAAGGAAAACCACTAAAACAGTGTTGGTCTAAATAAGTATTTAGATGTGTCACAACCCTCCGTCTCACGATGTATTAAATAAGTTTCAAATGCTTTAAATGAGCCTGAAGTACTTAACGAGTGGATACGCATGTTGGAGAATTTACATGAACTGGATGCAGTTACACTAGAGTAAATCAAATATTATAGAATGTATAGACATTTCTTATATATTTTTAGGTTTTATGAAAGACATGGCTTTCTAGCTGTAGTAGGATGTATCGACTGTGCCCACATTGCAATTGTAACCTCGAAGGTGAACAATTCTAAACACCCTGAACATTTATATGTCAATCGCAAACATTACCATTCCATAAATGTGCAACTGGTATGTTATACAATATTAAGCGATAATGGACTAATTAAAACAAGTACATTGCAAATATGTGAAGTAGACCTAAGAAGAATGAATGTCTGTGCAAGATATCCTAGAAGCACTAACGATGCATTTATTTGGGGTCAGTCTCATGTGCAATAATATTTCCAAGGTTTACATAATACCCAATACAAGGATTACTTTCTTCTGGGTAAGTAGTAGGATTTATTTTAACAACTCCTAATAAAAATTTATTAAGGAGAATCAGGATATCCATTACGGACATGGTTGCTAACATCTCTCAATGGAGATTATGCACAAGGGTCTCCAAAATTCAATTACAAGCCAAGTCATAAGAGCACCCGTGTTAAAATTGAATGTTGCAATGGTGTTCTTTAAAACAGGTTTAGATATTTGCTACGGTATAGAACTTTGTATGTAGATCCTTTGTAAGCATGCATGATAATAAACGCCTGTGTAATATTGCACAACATGTGCATTAAGTATGCTGTTCACGAGCCTGTGGAAGACAATGATTTAATAGATTTTGGTATGATGGATCCACAATTTAATGATGATGATGAAATTGAAGTAGTAGGACATGTCAATCCTGAATTGAACGAAGGACGTAGGGCAAGACGATTAATTATTCACAAGAATTTTATATAATGAATAAAGTAATGTCAAAGCTGATTGTATTTGTATTTTGTAATTATAATAAGACTAAATAACGAAATAAAACAATTATATAAAACAGCTAAATGATCATCATGAACTTATATCTTAATTTAAATTTTACAAAAAATAGTAATAATGGTCTTTATTGCAAATTGAACAATTTACAAAAATAATTTTCCATAGCATATAAGGGAAAGGAAAAAGAAAGTTGCAAAAGGCGAAGTTCAGATGCTTTCACACATGTGAGAGCCCTGTTCTTCCACTTAACCTAGATGCTATATTATTTCTGCAAAATACTAGTTTTTCACATAACACTTATAGAAGTTCTTGTAAAGTCTCAACAAGGCGTATTAATCCCACTGCTAAGTTGTTTTGTGCTGTGGCAGTTCTTTCGGAAATAGTCAATTTTGCTGCACAGTAATTCTTCATTACTAGTTTTTCTTTCAAATGTTCTTGATATGCTGTTAAACTATTTGCTGAGTTTAATAATTGTTCTTTCTTTTTGTGTCATTTTTATAATGAAACCTCATTTTTGATTTTCGTACAATGGATGGTGTTAAATCACTATTTGTAATGTTATTTAACACGTCCGGTGTGCCCATTTCGGTTTTTGTCCCTGCGATTCTAACCCGCTTGTTTTTGAAGTTTCTTCAAAATTAAAGGTTGTGCAGCTTTCAGTAACATCATGCCCTTCTACAGAAACCTGTTTTATAATTTCAAGAATGTCTTCGGTACCTCTTGCATATGTTTCATTGACTGAATATTTTTGTTTTGTACGTGACCTAGGATCTTGCCAACACTACAAATGGATCGTTTATAATATAAAGCAGTTGAGTAATTGTCTATTTACCTTTCTTAGCGATTTATAATCTTTTTTTGCACCGCCAGAAATACTATTCAATATTACTGCCAAATTACACCATTCTTATACATTACATGTGATTTTCCAATGCTCCACCCTAAGGTACTACATTGGCCAGGAAGCGAGTTTTTTTACCTGGAAAATTTTGAATTTTGCCGAATCCTTGCTGTTCCAAGCAAGGTAGGGATCTTTAACGTGCGTGACAACACTCACACACGGGACCTCCATTTTACCTCTCATCCGAACGAGGGTGTATTTTTGCGAAAAATGCTCGCCTGACATTTTTCAAGCGGACCGTGTCGGGATTCGAACCCGGGACCTTGGGCGTAGTAGTCACACACATACCACTACGCCACGGAGCCGCCTACCATTCTTATACAGCATATTTAAAAATAAATGTCCTTGTAAATTTACCATTGATTAGTTCGGGCTTTTTTGATAGGTATTCAACCATCATTTTTCTCTGACTTTCAGATGCCTTTTTGCACGCGAGTCTTCTTTGCCTGCATGATATTAATTTAAATAACTGAATTAAAATTACTCAAGGTATTTGTTCTTAACCTCAAATAGTACTAAATTCTGTATGACAAGAGTACGAAATTATAGAAAATGCCCTTTGAATGCAATATTTCTTAATCCCTTATTTTAATGTTTTACGATTGCCACAACGAATACCCTTCAAGAATTGGTTCTTTTTAAAGTCATCGCTAAATAGCATTCGGTCCATAGCGAAAATGCAGTTTAACGTAGGATTTTAAGAATTGGGCTCCTATAAATTCAACGTGACGGTTTCCTCTGTATTTAAAAGCAGGGAACTAATTCTAGAAAAATTAATGAATTTGAGGAATATGTACATTGTGTGGCCAACTGCTGGAGAAATGGTTTACATCGAAGAACAGTTTAGGAAAAAAAGCGGTTATCCACCAATCCAAAAACTAATTACTTCTACGAGGCAGATTGCATTTGACTTATACTAAAAAGCTATTTTCGTGAAACGCAAATTCTGTAGTAAATACATATGCAACCACCCTGGGATATTTTAAATTTCTCTATAACGAAATAAAATAATACATACTAGATGATAATTTTAAAGAATCATAACCTGCGATACATAGCAAATAACAGCGCGATAAAAGTTTAGGTACGTGAATACTAGACCGATTTAGTGTTAAAATAAATTACAAGCAATTCCTGCACATGCAAACTTATAAAAAACAGCGTTACAGAAATGTATCGGTATATAAATTGACGTTAGTCGCTTATTTTTATATATTTTATGTAAAATGCTTTTTATGGATACAGCAAAGAAATTATATGAGGTATTTAGATCTTTATATAACTGTCCTATATCGATGTGGTCATCTTTTACTTTTAAAGGGTTCTAGACCGGCAGCAGCTATCTATTATATCATTCTGAAATAGAATTGATCATAAAATTGTTTTTCTTATCATCCTTTAGTTCTTCTAATTCCCAGTTATTATTGTTGCGAGCTACTATTAGGCAACCCGTCAAACACAGAAAGCCCGTAGGCACTGCATATTCTCCATGAACCGAGAATCTTTTAGCAATTACTAAAGAATGAGTCATCTTCTTTAATTCAGAGTATATATAAGACCGCTAATAGATGAAAGAAGTTAGTCTATACCAGAATGTCGAATATAAATTATATCTTGTAAAGTTAAATAGTTGAGCTTTTGGAAGTCCAAGAGTATACATAAATGTTATATTATGTGTCTAATGTACATGCAGCTTATAGAATACATAAATAAACAAAAGTGTAATAAATAAATAGTTGTGTTAGTGTTGTTAATGTACCTATGGTTAAGAAGTTAGTTTAAGAAGATATTAGTGCTTGTAAATTCATTAGTGTTAGTGCTTTATTGTTAATTAAACTGAAAACATCTATAAATAAGGCATATACTGTTAATTAGACTTGTGAACAGTGAGTAATAAAAACTCTTGTTATTATTTGTTTTAAATTAGTGAAACGCGGTAGTAGTAGCCCGCTACATTATCAATAACTGACTCTCTAAACAGAAGAGTACTTATTTCCACACAAAATCAATGCTTACTTCTTTTAGGGCAAGGATATTGTGATAATGCATTGACATTTTGAAGATTATTTCCAGTATGATGTTCCGTGTCCAGGTTCATTCTTGTAATTAATTGATCCATCTAGTAACTGGTATTTCTGAATGTAAGAAATAGAAAATTATTTCAGTGCTGCAAATCTGTTTGAACTAAAAGCAACTAACCATAGAAATATCTGTATAAGGGCTGTAGGTAATTGTAGACAGGAGTGATAACAAGTATTTGTTTCAGTTATTGCAAAAAATTGTATGCTCGTTCTTTTTCCGAAAATCTTTTAAGGGAGTTTGCTACAAAGTTGGGGTTCGACTACTGTCCCGATATTATCGTCATCAAAGATTTTCTGCCCATTTCCGTTTCAGTAGTAATTCATTTGCAACTTTATTTCTTCTTTAACGTTTGATATCTATTTTGCAACAGTTTGCCTAAAGTTTCTATTTCTCTAAAATGTCGCATCAATTTGTTGTTAAAAACAATCTTCCACAAATCCAGAGTTTTCTATTAACTTTTTTTTAATAGATTTTAAACATCCTATTGGCATTTGTTTCATAAATTCTATTATCCGTTAATCATAAACTTAAAATTCTTTATTAACTTTTTTTATAGAATTCGGTTATTCAGTTAACCTTTCTTCCATAGACGTAGAACCTACATGAATTCTTTTTATAGATTCCAAATTTGTTTAAATTTTTAGAACTTTACTTTTATCGAGTTTGAGTTCATATATCTTCCAGTTTCCTGGAATTATTATCTGCATATGTAAATTTTTTTGTGCTTCACTTACCATAATACCTCGGTGGCGTTCTGGTTTGTCTGGAGTCACCTTGTTAATGCTTCGTAGCGACAGGGATAACTTTATTTATAAGTTTAAAATACGAACTAATTATACATTGTGTCTCCAGATAGACCTAACTATATTTATAAACTTCCTTATGTTGCATTTTGGAAAGAAAAGTCATTCTTCATTGCTTCATCTAGCAAGTCCGCAGTCACCACCAGAATTTCAAAGTAATATACAAGGTGGTTACAATTTATTACGCCATTTTTACAATACAGAAAACAAAGAAAACTTATTTTATTAGTCCTTATTTTTTCAACGAACTGTAAACCAGAATACATACATAAAAATATTGGAAAACTTTTTCCTTCTTGCTCTATATAAGATAAACTTGCAGAAGAGACAAACGCTTCATTTGCAACAGGACGGTTGTCTTGCTCATAGAGCAATTCGAATTGGGGAGTGGTTAGAGAAACATTTTTCTATTAAACGGATCGAACAGTTCGGCCCTATTAGACGATCTCCTCGCTCTTCAGTCATTACTCCAATAGATCTTTATGAGGATATACTACGTAGAAAGTTTATGTGTATGATTTTCAGGATGATGAAAATAGTTTAAGACAGAATATTACAGAATCTGTAGTGAACATGAATGGGGATACCATTCACATATTGTTCGCAAAGCTTAAAGCAGTTGTTGAAAAATGTGTAACCTTAGGAGGGTAACATATAGAATAAGTTTTCATTACCATTGTGTATTGTAAAAATTGTGTAATAAATTTTAACCGCCCTGTATGTTATTTGAAAATTTCGGTAGTGGCTGCAGACTTGCTAGATGAAGCGAAACTTTTTACAAAGAATGACTGTTCTTCCTAAAATGCAAAACAAGGAAGTTTACAAGTATAGTTAGATTCATCCGGAGACACTGTATATTAAAGGCATTACTCACAAAGAAAACATTTACAAATGTTTGTGTGCGTAATTATTGACAATGCCTTTTAACACTGAAAGCACTTTAGTTTGTTAAATTGCAGAATGCGTTTTTATGCTGAAGAATTGAATATTGTGGCTTCACAACGAAGACCTGGATCTGGTGTTGTATAGAGGAAGTTGTCCATCGTTACGCTGAATGCAATGCGCCACCTAGCGGCGGTGACTAGGTAGGATTTCCATGCTTCTGTACCATGCGGATGGTAGGCGAAGATGCTGGCATACGACGACGTCCTTGATTGGTAAAAATTAAAGCAAGCTGATGGCGGAATATTCCTAGTCCTGACGTGCGTGTTTGCGCCACGTGCTCTACGAGGTGGTCTTGATGGTTTTGGAGGTGGAGCGGGTCCAAGCTGTGTTATGGCGGGCTTCTACGTCCGAAAGTGTAGTTATAAGTTTACTTCATTTATCGCGTTAGATTTGGTTATCATAACGAGATAATCCGAAGCAAAACCCTTAGTGCACGAGGAGTTTGGCGACTTTCGTCTTGCACTATTCTTAAGTTCTCTCCAAGAAGTTTGGTGACTACCTTAAAAGAGAAAAACTAAAAAATAATTTGCTTCAGCGTTTGAAACTCCATTTATATCCTGAATTTATTTGTATTATACGTTCGGATGATTTTATTACGTATTTGGAAGGGTGTTGGACATAGGAATATAGTTGGTTGCATACTAAACATGTATAAACTATTTTTGGTTGTTGTAACTTTGTCACCATTGGTGATGGGTGTGTGAGTATTTTAAGTGTTGTGTGTGAAATCTTGTTACATGTTTACAAAGGGCAGAGTACAATATTAGAGGTGCAGGAGTATGCAACCAACCATACTCCTACATCTCTAATATTGCACTCTATTCTTTGTGAACATGTAACAGGATTCCAAACACAACACTTAAAATACCCACACACCCATCACCAATGGTGACAAAGTTACAACATTTAAAAATAGTTCACACATGTTTAGTTTTTTATTAAAGGTTAAAAAACCTTCATGTAAAGCTTATTTTCAAAACTTTTAAAACATAACATTAATGTACGAAAATTATATGCAAAGTTAAAATAACTAAACCACTTGCTACGTGCAGCGACGTAGTCAACAAAAAAAGACAACAAAGAAGAAAGAAAGAGAAATTGACCGGGCTCAGTCGGTGAGTGGGCGGGTTATAATACCTACAAAAATTAAATAAGGCCTGAAATAAAAATAAATTATTAACCGCTCTGTACAACCTGTAGTAGAAATCCTCATCTGCAGTTATATCTAAATAAAAACAAAACAAAGGAAATAACACATTAACAAAAGAACTCTAATTAGCATAAAAAGAAAGGGAAACATTATAATAGGCATTAACCCGGTTTAAGTAAGTGAGAATAAACCATATATTTTAGTATTTGCTAGCTAGTGCATTTGTATGGCAGATTTCACAGTTTCGTTTAGTAATCATTATATTATGATACCTCACATAGGCTCTGATAATGCTAACATATAACCTACAATTACAAATACAATGGCAATAACGTCTTCCAATGTGCCAGCAAGTGTTTATCCCATTCCCTCATTAATAGATAGTAGTTAAAGTTAAGCGTAATATAGTAATCCCGTGGCAATAGATTCCAATATTATAAATCATTTTTGTACATACAATTAATTCGAGACCTGAATGAGCCCCAAACAGTAAAATATAAGTGGACAAGGTCTCGACATAAGCAGGAAAGGAAAACTCACCCACGTCTCTACGGTGTTGGATCTCTCGTTCGCTCCTCGGACCGAAGCGGGCCAGATGGACCTGAAATCACGTAACGCGTACAGCTATCTATACCCCAAGGAGCGGCAATTCAAGGGACTATCGTGTCCCCCGCAGAAAGCTAGAATGATACGAAAAATATTAATTTATTTACGCCGACAGGTACGAGTTTATAAAACTATCAATACTCACTGTAAGGCATGCGCAAAATTATCATAAAGAAAAACGGAACGAAGGATCTAACAATTACGACAGTGCTTTTTAACATTTTGAAAAGAAAGTGAACATAAATTCGTTTAATCAAACAACCAGAGCTCCAAGTCATATTATGGTTATCGAAGCGTGATTAGGAAACACGCTTTTATTGGATAGTACGCGACCTTAGTTCGACGAGTCTTTAGATTCAAACCATAGAGAAAGCAGTTATACGTTATTGTAATATTTAACAAATTAAAGGATTCCTAAAACAAGGTATTGACTTATTTAAATTTTATCACAAACTTGTCGTTTCCAAGCAAATACATTTGAGTTAAACAATTATTGTAAAGCGGGCTTATGATGAACAGGTAAAATATACAGAATGTTGGCAAAGGATTTAAGAATAGCAACGGAATCGATTTAACTGAAAAACAAATTAAAGGGAAGAAAGCGGTAATTAATTTATCGCGAAAATAAACGTATCACACTAATTTATAACTTATGTATTTTAAATTTCTTTTAAATATTCTATTTATGTACAGCTCAACCACAAATTTATTTAAGTATGAAACACTGCACTTTAATATGCAAATATAAAACCGATCTAATCCCCAGTATAAATAAATTTCTTCAAAACTTGCTTGTAATAATTTAATTTTTTATTTTGAATTTTTGAAATACATTTAAGGATCTAATATTTGGTTTAAACAAAGCTATTACTAGCTATTCTGACAAATAGTAAAAGATTAATGAAACTTAAATACCAATCATAACAAAGATGTTAATTTTGAATCAACTGCAATATTGTTTGTTACAGTTTAAAATATGAGCATTGCTGAAACACTTTATAAAAGTAGTCGTCAGAGGAATATAACAATGATAGATAGAAGTAAAGTACTATTGCTTTACGTAGAATAGCTGTTTTTACTAGTAAGCGTAAGCGAATACAACTAAAGAAATAAATAAATTTACATAATTTATACTTATATAAAATCTACCAAAAGCTAATGTGATTTGCAAAGAGGAAAGTAGGTAAGTCTAAACGAAATATTTGTATAGAAACATTCTTCAAAGAAAGCGTAGAATTTTAAAGAACACGACAAAATCTTTTATGAAGAATTAAGAAAGATCAACTATATACCGGATTCAAAGTTCACGTTTACCGTTTAGCGCGATATATCGACGGTAACTATGAGTATGCATACACGAGCTATAACTATAGGTTGTTCACGTTAATTTTGCGATGACGTCACGAAAATTAAAAACGCTATGTCGTCACTATAAATTTATTTTCCGTGAATATGTTGTTAGTTCTAAAAAGAAATGTTTTACAATAAGTATTTAAATTTTAGCGAGTAATAACAAAAGGAAACGGCGAATGTTAAATGACGAATGCAAATTAAATTCTTATGCATCTGTTGTGCGTCGATACAATGATCAAAAAATGTTACCCATCATCATCACTAGGTTTTCAGTCCTGGAACTGGTTGGATTTAAGATAACCAATTTTTTATGTCTTTGATGACAAAGAAAGAAAGATAGATGAAAATATTTGTATACGTAAATTTTGCTTTGAGTATCTTACACAAATTGTAATGACGTTGGTTGTACCAGGTAGCTTGTCATTAAGTAAAAGCACAGAAAGAAAATGTAGTAAAACGGGACGAATATTAAACTATTATTTCTCGAAATTTAAAGTTGGTAAATAAAATTTCATGGTGAAGACGTCAAATTTATTGAGAAATGCAAACAGTAAATTATGATAGAATCTGTCAAGCAACTCAACACCGATAAAGATAATTATGTGATAAACAAAAACATTTTTAAATAAAATAATACACAATTATGATTCAAGCAGGTCCTTCCACCAATCATCAAAATACCAGTACCAAAGGAGAAATTTTTTACCGTTAAAAATATACAAATTTTTAATTTAACACCATAGTCAAATCCAAACTACTCAGTTGGGCTTCCTCTTGGATACCTAGATTCACTATCATCTTCTTTATCGTTCACGCACACACTCAATAAAACCACAAAATAATACAACAATCATACAATATTTATTTACCACTATTTACAAATAAAATTCAAGATTATTTACATTTCGATGGTCAAGTTACACCTCAATAAATTCGATTTTTGTAAAGTCCAGAATTTTAACTAGAAATATCAAACACATTGAATGTAACCGGAGTAAATTGGCCCTGAATAATACCTTATTTTTTTCTTTTTTCATTTATAATTAATTTTAATTAGTACACTCTGGAGTATGGTGAGCTCATGATAACCCAGTTAATTATGAATAATGTATGCTTTTTACTTTGCATACTCTTACAACAAACACAAAAAAACCCACGTACTCTTAACAATAAAAATTTAAATTCCTGAGGAACGTTAATAAGCTTTATATACACCTTCAGATTTATATTTAAATACCATAATAAAAGTTAGTTATACGTATTAATTTCAATATGCAAATTAATGCAAAATACCTTCATAGATTCACTCTCACACATCACAATAATGTAACGGGCTACTACTACCGCGTTTCTTTAATTTAAAACAAGTAATAATAAAGGTCTTTATTACATATTGTTCGCAAGTCTAATTAACAATATATGCCTTATTTATATGTTTTCAGTCCACTTAACAATGAAGCACTATTACACTAATGAATTTACAAGCACTAATTTCTTCTTAAACTAACTTCTTTACCATAGGTCCATTAACAACACTAACACAACTATTTGTTTGTACACTTCTATTTATTTATGTATACTACAAGCTGCATGTACATTAGACACAGCATATAACATTTATGTATACTTCTAAAAGCTCAAACTACTATTACTTTACAACGTTATAATTTATATTAGACATTCTAGTATAGACTGACTCTTGCATTTCTTAGCGGTCTTATATATACTCAGATATAAAGATATGACTCATCTTCTGGTAATTACGAGAAGCTTCCCGGTCTGGCGAGAATGAACAGTGCTGGCGGCGTTTTGTGTGTTTGATTGCTAGAAGCATTCTAGAATCCTGGAGACTATGCAGACCCTACAACGCATGTGTGTTTGACGGGTTGCCTAATAGTAGCTCGCAACACTACCCCCTCTTTAAAACTGCTACGTCTCGTAACTGTAAATACATTTTGGCGCCAATTCAATGAATGATGACGGTATCGGCAGCTATCTCCTCTGGTGCATCCACCGCGTCGTTGGAAATAACAGTCAACACTCTTTTCTTGGTCTTGGTAGGCAACCGGCTGATAACAACAAACAAGAACCTGGACGTTGGTTTCCTGAAAAACTACTTCTAGCATATTTCGGACTATCTTCCAATCTAAGCGATCCAGTCCACAACCTAGCTTGGGCACCGCTAGCTTCGTTACTCCATTTTCCATCATCTGAGCTTTAAGATTCAGCAAAGTCTCCCATAGATGTCCATAACTAGGTCTCTGCCATGAAGAATTTTTGGTGACCAGATAGTAAACATAACGATTTTTATCCTGAAGAACCAAAGCTTTTCCTACAGTTGACTGCTGTTGTACTAATTCAAAGGCGTCGCCGTGGATCAATGTAGTAAGCGTAAGACTACGGATCCCAAGGTCCCGGGTTCAAACCCCGACACGGCCGACTACTTGAAAAATGGCAGGTGAGCATTTTTCACAAATATTACGCCCTCGTTCGGATGAGAGGTTAAATGGAGGTCCCGTGTGTGAGTGTTGTCACGCACGTTAAAGATTCTTACCTTGCCTGGAACGGCAAGGGTTCGGCAAAATTCTAAATTTTCAGGCAACAAAAAACTCGCCTCCTGGCCAATTTAGTACCTACAGGTGGAGCATTGGAAATGTAAATGAACTGCTGTACTAATTTATCCACACATCCAAACTTTTTCTTGAAAACAACAGCTATTCCCCTTGACATTTCCAGATCTTGAGCTACGCAATGTGCAAGGGAATACTCTTCTGGTGCTCTAAACAGGTCTTGCTGTTTTTCAACAACAACGCCAAATCTCGCCTTAGCGGAACCACCATACGCCGCCATAAAACTCTCGAAATCTACATTTGGCTCATGATTAATAACTTGTCGAATGCCATTCTCTTTATTCGAGCCTTCCTGGTTGTTGCCAGCGTAGGATGTTAAACGGTCAAAGTGTACCACTTTCGGTTTACCACGGGGAGATCTTCTGATCCGGTACACTACGTCATTAATCCTTTTCATCACTTTGTGCGGGCCTTCCCATTGTCTTTGTAATTTTGGCGACAACCCCCGTTTTCTTTGTGGATTATACAACCACACCAAATCTCCAGGTTGATAACCACCTTCTTGTGCTCTCGTGTCATATTGTGATTTTATTCGATCGCTTGCTGCCTGGATATTCTTTCGGACGTTTTCGTGAATGCTATTTGATCTTTCACGAAGCTTACTAACGTAATCTTCACCTGCGATCTCTTCTCCAGGTTTAAATCTAAACTGAAGATCACATGGTAGCCGCAATTCACGTCCTAGCATTACGCAAGCGGGCGAGTATCCTGTGCTGTCATGTACCGAAGATCGGTACGCCAGTAGGAACAAATGTAAATATTGGTCCCAGTCTCGTTGAAGTTCAGAGACAACTTTGGTCAGGTACTTCCCTAACGTCCTGTTCATTCTTTCAACCATTCCATCCGATTGGGGATGAAGTGGCGTGGTTCTAGTCTTCCTGATTCCAAGGTGCTTGCAGACGTTTTGAAACAACGCCGATTCGAAGTTTCGACCTTGGTCGGAGTGTAATTCTAACGGAACTCCAAAACGACAAAACAACTCCCTGACTAGTACATCTGCAACCGTTTCGGCTTCTTGGTTAGGTATAACATATGCCTCCGGCCATTTGGTAAAATAATCCATTGCAACCAAGATGTATTTATTTCCTTTCTCTGATTCAGGAAACGGACCAGCTATATCAATGGCTACCCTCTCAAAAGGATTCCCCACGTTATACTGTCTCATTGGGGCTTTCCGTTTTGAGACCGGGCCATTTGCAGAGGCACACAATTCACATTTCCGGCACCACTCCTTCACATCATCTTTGCAGTTCAGCCAATAGAATCTTTCTCTCACTCTCTCGAGAGTTCTTTTCACGCCAAAGTGCCCTCCGGAAATACCATCGTGCAAGTGCTGCAACACTTCCGGCACTCTACTTCTCGGCACTATCACTTGAAGTCTCTCAGTGCCATCTTCAAATTCCAGGCGTCGTTTCAAAATTCTATTTTCCATCATCAAGGAGTCCCACTGTGCCCAGTAAAATACTAATTTCTTCCCAAGCTGGTCGTTGTCCTCTATTTTTCCACTCAATAATACGTCCCAATTCGGCGTCATTCTCCTGGTCTTCTCGTATTCTTTCGAGTTGCCAAGTATCATCGGTTACCGTCATTCTATGGATGACACTTATTTTCTCTTCCATCTTGGAGCAATGATTGCAGTTTACTGGACAAGGTCTCCTTGACAAAGCGTCTGCATTCCGATGGCTAGTTCCTACCTGATGTTCTGTGTCAAAGTCATATTCCTGCAGCCGCTCTATCCACCTTGCAACTTGCCCTTCAGGATTTCGAAACTGCAGTAACCATTTCAGTGCAGCATGGTCTGTTCTCAACAGGAATTTACGGCCGTATAAGTACTTATAAAAGTGCTCTACGGATTTGACGACGGCCAACAGCTCCGACAAGACCTTGCTGAAATACCCAATAACTTTTTCTTGTCCGTCCTGCACTTGAGAAAGAACGCCTCCTATAGCTGTGTTGCTGGCATCGGTATCCAACACAAATTTCCCCTCCATCCGTGGATAACTCAAAATTGGTGCTGTAACTAGTAGCCGTTTCAGTTGTTCAAATGCTCTGTGGCAGTCGTCATTCCAATCATATTCTTGTCCATCTTCGGTTAATTTTGTTAATGGTTTGGCAATGTTCGCAAACCCAAGTATAAAACGTCGGTAATATGTGCACAATCCTAGAAAACTGAGTAGTTGGTGTATATCTGCTGGTGTAGGCCACTCTTGTACCGTTTTTATTTTGTCAGGGTCAGCTCTTATTCCGGTCTCCGAAACGACATGTCCTAGGTATTTAACCTCTTTTCCAAATAGGTGGCAATTCTTGGGGCTTAATGTAAGGTTTGCCCCGAGTAATCTTTGGAATATCTCCTCTAGGTTCTTAAGATGTTCTTCAAAAAACCGGCCTAACACTATCACGTCGTCCAGGTACACCAGACATGTCTTCCAGGACAGTCCACGCAGTACCGACTGCATCAATTGTTCAAAAGTAGCAGGAGCATTGCATAATCCAAATGGCATGACCTTGAACTGCCATAATCCAGTTCCAATTGTAAACGCAGTCTTTTCTTTATCGTTTGGCTCCAAGCCTACCTGCCAGTATCCGCCTTTTAAGTCCAAGGTCGAAAACCATTTAGATCCGGATAGACTATCTAAGGTGTCATCAATTCTGGGCAAAGGATAGCTGTCTTTCTTTGTCACATTGTTAAGCCGCCGGTAGTCTACACAAAACCTTGTCAACCCGTCCTTTTTCTTGACAAGCACTACCGGGAATGCCCATGGACTATTCGAGGGTTCAATCGCTCCCTGTTCTTCCATATCGGTGATAATTTGCTCAGCTTCCTTACGTTTTGCCAAAGGAAGCCGCCTTGGGTGTTGTCTTATCGGTTGCGCATCTCCAGTATTGATCTTGTGTTGCACAACATTCGTCTTTTCTTTCTCACTATCATCCAGTGCAAACACACCTCGATATCGTCCGACCAGTTCTTTTACCTTGCCCAGTTGGTCGCCATTTAATCCTTGACACGAGGGTATCAACATATCCAGCAATTTCTGTGAGCAACCGTTGGTTGGTTTATTTTTCGTGTCGTCCACACAACGTTTAATATGACATACTGGAATGCAACTTCCCACAATCATGCCTTTCTTCAGGGTCACTGTATGGGGATTAATTTTCAGCACCCTTACTGGTACCATATTTCGAGACTTTACCAGCGTTCTTTCAATCAGAAGTCCCTCCTGACCCATTCCCGATTCAGTTGCTTCCATCATGCATACTTGTCCTTCCCGGAGCGTACCATCCGGGCGTCCCATTACTATCATTTCCGCCTTCTCGGGTATTTTCATATCGCAAATCATTCGAACTTGCATCGTCTGGTTACTCCTACCTTGAAATGGGATCTCATCATCATCTATCCGAAGCACATTTTCTCTCATGTTTACATGAAACCCATATTCTCTGATGAGATCCATTCCCAAGATCACTTCTTCTGTAATTTCAGCTACCAACACTCGATGATTAATTAATTTGTCCCCAATTGTCAACATAACGGCAGTCTCTCCGTCAGTACAAATTTTCTCACCACTTGCCGTTCGAAGACACACCGATACAGGTAGCACTTTTCCACGACCAACCAAAACTGGTCTCACAATAGTTTTTGTCGCTCCCGTATCCACGAGTAATCGGACACCTCTACCATTAATTCTTCCATCGATATAAATGCTGTCCAGACTCCCCATCGACGATGCAGCACGGATGATAATCTCCGGGGCACTACGTTGTTCTGTCGACGTTCGCCCCCTTACGTCGACTTGCTTTAGTTTTCCTGCTGCTCAACCGTTTGTTTTTTTGGTTGAGTGCAGCGTCTCTGTATATGACCAACTTCGCCGCAGTTCCAGCATCGCAGACCCCATCTCCGCGGTCGTTGTCTTTCAAGTTTTTCCA
Organism: Platerodrilus igneus; assembly: GCA_036346225.1. Lineage (NCBI taxonomy): Eukaryota > Metazoa > Arthropoda > Insecta > Coleoptera > Lycidae > Platerodrilus > Platerodrilus igneus. Next base: position 1,148,910 of record JARFIW010000803.1, read on the forward strand.
CACGGTTGATTATTTCATCTATGCTGTTCTGCGCTTGATCAGGTTCCTCTAAGGCAGACCGAACTTTGTGACTCATTCTGTGTGGTCTGCTTATCTGCTTCAAATTCAAGCGCATGAGCCAGTGCGTCATCTAACATTTTTGGCCGTGCTAATCTTAGCGCTTGCTGTATTTCGCCATCTTTAACGCCATCCACAAATGTTTGTACAGCCAGTTGTTCGAGGAAACTATCTGGTGCCGTTGGATATGCCAATCTAACTTATCTGGCGATGTCAGCTTCAAATTCTTGCAGGCTTTCACTTGTCTTTTGCGAGCGGTTCTTAACTTGTGCGTTGTAAACCTGTTGAAGGTGAGCATCTCCATATCTCATCTCAAGCTTCGATGTTAAAAGGCCGTAATCACTCTGCTGGTGATCAGGAATCGTTTGTAAGATGTTAAGAGCTTCCCCCCGTAGGGCCACTATTAAGGAGATAGCCTTCTCTTTGTTGCACCAACCGTTGGCTATTGCCGCTGCTTCAAATTGTTTCAAATATGTGGGCCAAGGTGTTTTGCCATCTAATGTGGGTGGTTTCACTTTAAATTTAGACGGTATGGACTCGCTTCTTTCCATGGTTCTTATTTCTGGAATGTTTTCATTTACAACTTTATTTGCTATTTCAAGTGGCCGTGTTGTTAGTGAAATCAACTGTTCTTGCAGCCTCATCACATCTTCTTCCATTTTTACCAATTTACTGTCTAACTTTTGCTCAACTGTTTTTATCTGTTCGGTGACATCTTCTTTCAATGCAATGGAGCTTTCCATTAATCTTTGTTTTAACGTGGCTGTCTTTTCATTCAACTCTTCCATTTTCACTGCATTTTCACTAAACCTTTTTTCCATTTTCTTATCATTTTCACTTAACTTTTCTTCTATTTTCTCAGCATTTTCACTAAGTGTCAATTCTAGTTTAGCCGACCTCTCCTTCATTTCCCCAGCATTTTCACTAAGTGTCAATTCTAGTTTAGCCAACCTCTCCTCCATACCGGATTTAAAATCTTTGAGGAAATTCATTAAAGTTTCTGCCTCCATCTTACTTCGACTTCTTGTAACTGGCATATACAAACTACTTAAATGTCTTTAGACTTGTGTGCTTTCCTTTTAAATTAATCACTTTATACCCCACACAGGCTGACACCAGTGTAACGGGCTACTACTACCGCGTTTCTTTAATTTAAAACAAGTAATAATAAAGGTCTTTATTACTCACTGTTCACAAGTCTAATTAACAGTATATGCCTCATTTATATATGTTTTCAGTCCACTTAACAATGAAGCACTATTACACTAATGAATTTACAAGCACTAATTTGTTCTTAAACTAACTTCTTTACCATAGGTCCATTAACAACACTAACACAACTATTTGTTTACACACTTCTATTTATTTATGTATACTACAAGCTGCATGTACATTAGACACAGCATATAACATTTATGTATACTTCTAAAAGCTCAAACTACTATTACTTTACAACGTTATAATTTTTATTAGACATTCTAGTATAGACTGACTCTTGCATTTCTTAGCGGTCTTATATAAACTCAGATTTAAAGATATGGCTCATCTTCTGGTAATTACGAGAAGCTTCCCGGTCTGGCGAGAATGAACAGTGCTGGCGGCGTTTTGTGTGTTTGATTGCTAGAAGCATTCTAGAATCCTGGAGACTATGCAGACCCTACAACGCTTGTGTGTTTGACGGGTTGCCTAATAGTAGCTCGCAACACTAATTTTCATAGTTTATACAGACAACAAATTCTAAAGCGTTACCTGGAATTTCTTGAAGATCTCTGCTCCATTGATGATGCCGTTAAGTTCCTGCACCCTCGGTTATGTGGGTCTGCTCTGCTCGCCGCCGTCAGCTATTTGTAGATGAACACCCTCTAAGTTGTGCTGCATGCTCTGCATTCACGATGCATCCAAATCCAAAATAACGTATATTACACTTCTTTTATAATTGCTTAATTTAATTTACGTTACATTACGTCACTTCACGAGCTTGTCAAATTATATGTTGCACCTCAATAAAATTTAGACTCGACACTATCCGCGTTTCAAAATTATGAGACCAACACGCTCGTGGTAAATTTCTGTACGTAGTCTGAAGCGATGAAAATACTAAGAGTGAAGTTAAAAGAGAGTGATGCTAATTCTTTTAGAGTATTTATATAATTCGAAATGCCACCTCTCGGCCACTCTTCACGCGAAATACTTCATTTAAAATAATACTTCCTCAAATTTTAAATCTTCGAAATTTAGCTCGTCGTTATTATCTTTTCCGAAAAACCCGCATTCAAATTTTCCCGTGTTTGTCTGTTGTACTACTAACTATATAGACCAATGAGATATTCAGTGACGTCTTGAAACCCCGCCTGTATTAACGCTATTTCTTTTTTATGCATATTCTATGTTTCCTTCTAACCTTGTTTGAGTGGTAGAAAATCGATATTACTGTCCGCGTTTCAAACTAACCCATGTGGACTGAATACGTGCGTTTCAAAATGAACTGTTATTATGCCTGTCTCATTCCGAATCATTTTATTGATTGTCCATCCCTTCTGCGCTTTAAGGAAACTTTTAGTTAGCATTTATGCAAACCGTCCGACCGTTTACCCGATGTACCTCGAATTCTGTCTTTTATTTACACAAATAAGGGGAACATGACATTTCGAAAACATGCAGGTATTTAATTAACAAACGTTGTAAAACAACATTTCTAGGAGTTTACGTTTCAAGGTATTTTATATTCAACGGCTGTTCGTTTGTTAGCAAGGCGTTTCACCTTAGTATTATCGATTTTTCAAGCTTTTATGCGTATTAAACGTAATAACCCTTTCAACTAAACTCAATTAAATTAATTAATAATTTGCATTGGCTTCTACAATTTATTTTCTTTACGAACCTAACTAAATTTTAATCACTAATTGTAAAATTATGGTAATGCTTGTTACTTTGAATTTGCTAATAAAATAAATTTCGCACGTAATTTCTGGTTGTTTCCTCTATACAGGGAGTTTGAAATTGCCTTGTTTATACTTAAATTTAGCCCTTTAAAACCACTACAATGTATATATATATATATATATATATATTACAGTAAATAAGATGAAATAATAACTTAGACTTTTATGCAAAGTCCAAATGATCATTTCAAATCGAGCTAGTAATTGAAAGATGGAAAATATAAGGTCTTGGACAGGACTTGAACCTGAATCCTGGTTTTGCCGAAACCATGCGTTTACCAATTACGCCACCGAGACCGATGACGACAATTGGGAAATTTACAAATTTAAATCGTGTACACAACTATACATAAACCTAACCTTCAATTACGTTTGGCATTTTTGTCAATCATATCTGACATTGTCAAGTTTTTGATTTGTGTCAGTTATAGACAGGAAGCAACGCTCAAAATTACGGGTATAGGCCAAGTATTAAATATATAAATATTTTATGTAGTTAATTACACAAGGTAAGTTGATAAATACTATCGTATTACAGTAAATAAGATGAAATAATAACTTAGACTTTTATGCAAAGCCCAAATTATCATTTCAAATCGAGCTAGTAATTGAAAGATGGAAAATATAAGGTCTTGGACAGGACTTGAACCTGTATCCTGGTTTTGTCGGAACCATGCGTTTACCAATTACGTCACCGAGACCGATGGCGACAATTGGGAAATTTACAAATTTAAATCGTGTACACAACTATACATAAACCTAACTTTCAATTCCGTTTGGCATTTTTGTCAATCATATCTGACATTGCCAAGTTTTTGACTTATGTCAGTTATAGACAGGAAGCAACGCTCAAAATTACGGCTATAAGGCAAGTATTAAATATATAAATATTTTAGGTAGTTAATTACACAAGGTAAGTTGATAAATACTATCATATTACAGTGAATAAGATGAAATAATAACTTAGACTTTTATGCAAAGCCCAAATAATCATTTCAAATCAAGCTAGCACTTGAAAGAGGGAAAATATAAGGTCTTGGACAGGACTTGAACCTGTATCCTGGTTTTGCTGGGACCATGCGTTTACCAATTACGCCACCGAGACCAATGACGACAATTGGGAAATTTACAAATTTAAATCGTGTACACAACTATTGGTAAACGCATGGTTCCGGGAAAATCAGGATACAGGTTCAAGTCCTGTCCAAGACCTTATATTTTCCATCTTTCAATTACTAGCTCGATTTGAAATGATCATTTGAACTTTGTATAAAAGTCTAAGTTATTATTTCATCTTATTCACTGTAATACGATAGTATTTATCAACTTACCTTGTGTAATTAACTACCTAAAATATTTATATATTTAATACTTGGCTTATAGCCGTAATTTTAAGCGTTGCTTCCTGTCTATAACATTAGCCAGAAACTCGTTCGAACGTAGAAACTCTAGAGGATGGTTAAGAATAAAATTTTTGTTTCCTGATGAGCTCCAATTAGGGCGAAACGCGTCGACAGGATGCCCTTGTGGCTGAATTTGCGTCACTTGCCAATAATTCCTTTTTACTTTGTAATAATTTAAGACTGATTAAACCTACTTTTCTTTTAAGTTATAATTTTTGGCTATGGGAAAAGGCAGTTGAGCCAGATTTCCTCCGTGCCGACTGTTGCTAAAACCTGCGATGTCAGGTGAAACGACACGAAGACACAAATTGTGAGTTAGGTGATGCTGTACTTTCCATAAGGCGTTTGTATTAAATATTACAACTTTGCTACTTTTGCACTGATGAGCCCCAATTAGGGCGAAACGCGTCGACAGGATGCCCTCGTGGCTGAATTTGAGTCACTTGCCAATAATTCTTTTTTACTTTGTAATAATTTAGGACTCATTAAACCTACTTTCCTTATATATATATATATATATATATATATATATATATATATAATATATATATATATATATATATAAAATGAATTTTAATATATGACCTATTTTCCAAGAAAAGAAAGAAAATAGGTCATTTATTAAAATTCATTTTTCTTATTTGAGTAATATAGAATACAAACATAATGCGTTTCGATTTTATAAACTTTGGTCACATGTAATGAAAATGTCTGTAAATTTCTAACACACACACACACACACACACACACACACAATATATATATATATATATATATATATATATATATATATATATATATATATATGCAGTCTACTAATTAATTGGCCAGCTAACAGGTACAATCCAATTATAATTGTGGTCTTTAACTCACTGGAAACATGCAAATAAAACACAGATTAATTTTTGAATATATATATATATATATATATATATATATATATATATTGCTTAACATTAAGTAGAATATTATAGAGTAATAGAGTAAGCATGACTTTGAGTATTGTAACAAACTTAATACGAATAGTATATTATTCAACATACGGTAATGTAGGCAATAACTCACGCAGATGAAGTTTGCGGCAGGAGCCGAAGGCTCGTGCCGTAATTCATCAAGTGAGTTATTGCCTACATTACCGTATGTTGAATACTATACTTTATCTACGACTACAACAGTGAACACTAATATGAAAGTACACAGATAAAAAACATTATATTTACTATAGTTAGAAATCTTGACAGGTATAATAATGATACAAAATTTTTTGTCTAATTACTCATTTTGCTTATTAACAAAATTAACAGTAAAGTTTGAACAACCCGTAAACTGAATATGTGGGACTGAATTATTTAAATTTATTGTTGTTAAGTTGACATTCTTACTGCTACACCAGTCTAGAAAGTTTTTATACACTTCTTTATATTTGGCTTGCGATTTTTCGGGTAATAGATTCTGTACTGTAGCATTAGCTACTTGTCTCAACTCTGAAGGTGTACATATTAATTCATCTTCACTATCAGAATTCATCGTATTTAACGCTAATTTTACTTAATTCAATTTCAATTTGAAAACGTCAGAATAATTTATTTAAATTTGTCAAGTAGCCTTATCTTAATAATAATAATAATGAACCTTACATTTCGTCGTATCAGGCTCGTACAGAGCGTACTTCGCGCGTTGCGTATATTCGATTATACAGACTAGACATGAAGGAATTTGACACCATCTAGTAGGAATACTGAGAATTATCATAAATCACAAGGGAGTTATTATAACTCACGCTGTTTGTTTATGGATACTATAAATTGCTCAAAAACAGCTGATTAATTAATATGTAATTTGATAGGAGTAGATAAACTAATATATTCCACCAACTGTATGTTAAGTTATAAATAACGCTAAGCTTGATTGTATAAAAAATGTATATAGCGGCTATATATAGCCTTTTAATGATGCATAATTATGCACAGTTTATCAAAGGGGCCCTAATATTTATAGCGGTATAATGTTACGAATACAGTTGTAATTATTCATATTATTCAATATCGACCCACACTTCCCGGTGTGCCATATTACTTTAGGTATATAGTTAAAACTGTCAATGCATATATGTATCAAGTTTTGAAAAATGTATTTGTTTTAACAGGATTTCGTCTTTCATAATATCCTAAAATTTTGACTTCTCCAGCTTTCAATTTGACTTTTGACATTTCTTCCAGCTTCAATATTAATCTATAATACAACGATTTTGTGTAAATTTCAATAAAATCGAGACAATGCTTGAGTTCTAAAAGTAAATATAATTAGAACAATTAAAACTAACCATGTTTATAATATAAATATCATACTAACAAGTTACACTTTTCTACTTAAATCATCCAATGAGAGCGCACCACACATTAATGTGCACAACTGCACAACTTTGAAATCTTGCAATCGTCGTTCGATTAGAAACTTTTCTTATACGAAACCTATCATGTTGGCGTATGAGTTGGACATAGTGTACGTTGGTATTGCCCATGTCCAATATATAAAAAGTGCTTTTGTAAATTTGCCTGTCAACACGTATCACGGCTGTCATTAACCTTTCTCTAACGTGGCTGGCAAGACACATGGTGTGAGAACCCAATCTGTGTCAGTTAATTAAATTGTATGTACATTCTGCAAAATGTTCCTTAAAATTATAACCGTTTTATTTGTAATTGTGGTCGGTGTATTCAGTGATGCAGATGAAGAAGCAAATCCACGACTATTAGTTTCTAAACAAATTTTGAATAATTACCTAGTACAATATCAAGATATCTTAGTAAAATATACAATATATAATGTTGGAACTTCACCCGCCGTTGATGTAGAATTGATGGATCATGGTTTTCATCACGAACTCTTTAGTTTTCATGGTGGTCAACTTGTTTTAAGGTATCCAAGAATTGCTCCACAAACAAATGTCTCTTCTATTGCAATTGTTCGACCTTTAAAGTATGGGTACTTTAACTTCAGCAGTGCGGTGGTAAATTATAGACTATCGGAATACCATGATGATGTAAGTAATGTTATATCTCTGTTACATCTTTATTCATGTTACATTTATAGGTTTATAGAATACAAAGCAGTGAACCTGGAGAAGGTGCTATTATCGCTTATAAAGACTATTATAAAAAGTTCTCTTCTCATGCACTCGATTGGGCAGCATTTGCCATCATGACTTTGCCTTCATTAGCAATTCCATTTACACTTTGGTATAAGAGTAAAACTAAATATGAACGACTGGCTAAACCTAAGAAAGGCCATTAGATTTTTAGATTTTCTTGTTTGTTTTAAATTAAGAGATTAGTTTTTGAAGTATCATGGTTAAAGTATGTACATACAATTGCTTATGATCGAATGGTATTAAAATTGTTAAAAATGCAATGACTTGTGTTTTATTAATTAGTGTATTAAATCAAAACAAGGTATACAAATATTAATTTATATAAACCTTAGGTGGATTTCGACTATAAAGATTTGATATTGTAAAGTAAATATCGGGTAGCAGTCAATTTCGGCAATTAGTAAACTCTTTTAATCAATTCAAGCTTTTGAAATTATTTTCTTCATCAGGAAAACTATAATAAGGGGATTACAAAATTTCTTGATACATAAATTGCTTACGATTATACAGTCTATTTAATAAATAAGTGGAACATAACAGATATTAGAATACGCTGCGATTGATGAAACATTAAACACAATAACGTTATAAATATAAATTCAGTGGCAAAATGATTAAATATTAAATTGTTACTAATATTTAATCAGTTTGTCACTGAATTTAATTATTATAAAAGCTAGTTATTGTGTTTGGAATGTTTTTATCAATTTCGGCAGCGCATTCGAATATCTGTTATGTTCCACTTATTTATTAAATAGACTGTATAATCGTAAGTAAGCAATTTATGTATCAAGAAATTTTGTAATCCTCATATTACAGTTTTGCTTATGAAGAAGATAAATTTTTCGAAAGCTTGAATTGATTAAGAGTTTACTAATTGCCTAAATTGACTACTACTTGATATTTACTTTACAATATATATATATATATATATATATATATATATATATATATATATATATATATGTATAATATATTATATAGTCAATTTTTAACTCAAAGAGTGTATTTATCGGGGTTTGTAATTCAAGATTATAAGTATCTGGTATGTTTCCTTGACATGTTAAACAATTTAAAGTATAAGAATAAATAGGGATTTTTTTAATTTAACCTTAAAAATAACACTTCTATTAGACAAAATGGAAAAGAATTATATAGAAATTTGTGTATCAAGATGACGGAAGCATACATTGTTGATAACAGGATTGACCGTGTAGCAAACAAAACTAAAAAAGTCTCACTAGGAACAGGTTTAAACATTAGTATCACAAAGTTAGATTAGGTGGGATTGTTTATTTGCGAGATAAGATTTGTTTTATGTTTGTGTAACATTAAAAATTCAAATTTTTAATATATTTTAAAGTTAAAAGTACTTTATTTTCATTTTTATAAACTAATTCGATGTGAATTCTGGCATCTAGATATTTCAATTTTAACAAAATGTGAATGTGTATTATTTTTTGTAATACAAAATTAAAACAAATGATAACTTAAAATTTAATCGACAGTGTAAGAGTCATAATAAATAAAATCTTTAGTTATGCGTATTTCAATATTAATTTGTTAAAATCATACTTTAAAATTTTACCCTATTTATTTGTAAAATCGTAACGTTGTTCCAATTTTATAAGATCTATCTACTGAGAATCAATTATTCATTTCCTGGATAATATACAGCTCATAATATAGCATGTGTGTAAAATTAATTACAGTAGTTTTGAATAACTTGAGTAGATGTTATATTACTGGAACATGTGTGAGAAGCTGATATCGACATTAATAAACAATTTAAAAAAGTGTATACTGTTGGTTTATGCCTTATTTGTGTTATGCAATGGCATAAATGCAATACTCTTGCTTAAAATTTGCATTTGTTATATAAGATTCATAGTGTCAAAGTTACTTTTTGAGGAAGGATAGAATGAACCCTAGTAAGATAAACAGTTTCTTTCAATTTGTTTATTCTCTGATTTTGTACCAGGCAGTGCAAAAAAATCAGCAAATCTCATAAATTGCACTTAATTCAAAGTAGCTAATCTTACTTCGCAAGAAGTTGGAATAGTCAACATGCAGGAATAAATTTTTCTTTCGCTTTTTTTTTATCAAAAATTATGCAAATTATACATGGTTAAAGGTGAACAATTTAACATATTAAGCTTGAATGGTCATTATGTAGGGAATACAATTTTTTGGTCTTTTTTGTTCTCTTTATTTGTACTTCTTTCTGCTCTGTAATGTTAAAAATTCAACGGTTGTACTTAAAGATTACACAAGTTATACATGATTGAAAATCCGCTCCCTACATTTGACTTTTTAATGCTCCACCCAAAGGTACTACGTCGAACTGGAAGCGATTCTTTATAACCTGAAAATTTTGAATTTTGCAGAACCTCTGCTAGTCCAAACAAGGTTGGGATCTTTAATGTGCGTGACAACACACGCAAAGGACCTACATTTTAACTCTTATCTGTATGTATTTTTATGAAAAATGCTTGCTTAACATTTTTCAAATTGGAAATAAAGCCCAGGACCGTGCAATCGGCAGTCATATGCAAACCTATCTGATCCACAAAGCTGCTGACTTGAATTGCTCCCATGTAGGAATAAAATTTTCTTTTATTTTCTTTGTTCTCTTTATTTGTGTGTTAAGGTATTCCATGCAGTCAAGAAAGAAAGCAGCAACGTCAGTAGTAGAAAATCGCTTACACCGAATATTACAACAAAATACAGGAACAGAATGATAGAATCGAACTCCACAAGGAACAGAGTTCGGGCTAGTTCAAAAACGTTGTAGAGTGGGGTGGGTGACCTAGAAAGAAAAAAATTGGAAACGTCAGTAACAAAGAACTATATTACAAACTTGTAGGAAAACAAACAGTCCCAAAACAATATTTATAAACGTTGAAATACATTTATATATAATACAGTATAACCTAAACATATAGAAAAATATCGAAAAATTTATCTTATTATCTAAATACAACCATATTTATAATGTGTTCCAACCCTAAATATGTACAAGAAATAATGAAATAATAGTGCAGAAAGTAAAAATTTGCTGTAGGAAGCGTATCTCGTAACATTATATATATATATATATATATATATATATATATATATATATATATATATTGCCGTGTTGTTCGTCCCACGATTGGGCGTACCATAAAATTGCTGTGATACCGGATTTTAGGATTAACGGGCCCCTACGATGGGCGTCATAAAATTGCTATGTTATTCTCCCCGGCGTTGGGCCGTCAGAAATTTTCTGTGATATTACCTGTCTGATTCCTTTATTATTTTAAGCCCCAATGTTATGAAATGTTAAATTAGGCTTTTACCCCGAATAGATCTCATTGAATCAAATAAAGTAATTTTATAATACACAATATAATCATTGATAATATTTACAACTTTCAAATTTTTTCCTTTTTACAGAATATTTACATATACCAGATTTATGGTTTTCTGAAAATCAGCAAAAATATTTTTTACTTATTCAGGGACCTTTGAACGTTTCAAGATATTTATTCTCTTGTCATAAATTGTTAAGTGACCTTTTTTGTTGACTCTTACAAATACACAATGTGATAAATATTAAATTAAAAACAGTTTTCAATAATAAAGTGTATTAAGATTGCTAACCTGAAATGGGTTCTGTAGTTCCATCCGAGTCTATGATCTACATCCCCTTTCTGTGTCCTCTTTCTTTATTAATGTGCCTGCCCCATAAATTGTTTCCAGTTAAAATCGTACCAAGTCAGAATATGTCCAAATTAGAATACTTTCATTTTTAAACTATCTCCAAAGTTTGAGTATGGTCAAAGTTTGAAGTCCCAAATTAAAGTCGTCTTAAATATCCCAAATTAGAGCCATCTCAATCAAAATATGTCTTCAATTGAAAGTCGAAATTAAAAGTCGATATTAAAAGCCAAAATTAAAGTCCAGATTGAAAACCCTGTTTTATTGATATTAGAAAAGGATTTTAATTAAGTCATTTTACTTACGTCTATTTATAGATAGGCTTATTTTTGTTGCATAAATTCTCGCATCTTTTAACTCTGATTTACTTTTAATTTGCCTTCTATTAGCTCACGTATTCGGATGTTTGTTAAATTTTATCGTCTACATTGAATCGCCTGGTGCTTGTTTATTTCTACAGAATATTGGATTTTTGAACAAATGTGATTTCTTCCAGTCACGTAAGGATTTTCTAATAATGAATTATTTAGAATGCGTGTACGATGATATTTTTGACGCAATTGTTACATCTTTGCAATGCCAATTTATCTAGGTTTCCCGGTGATTTAATTTTGATGCAATCTTTACTTGTAAACTACTCTTAGACCTTTTTATGTTCTCATGTTTTTAATCCCGTGTATTTTATATACAGTGTGTTATCAATTAACAATATGTAGGGTGACTGATTTACTCTTATAATTTCTGAAATTGTGTGCTTTTCTTAATGTGGAAGTTGTTTTTATTTATTCTACGACCCCCATGACTTAACCTACCCCTAAACTACCCTATTAGCATAGCATTATATATATATATATATATATATCATAGCATTATATATATATATATATATATATATAAATATTTTAGATAGATAATTATGCATGGTTCCGGCAAAACCAGAATACAGGTTCAAGTCCTGTCCAAAACCTTATATTTTCCAACTTTCAATTACTAGCTCTATTTGAAATGATCATTTGGGCTTTGCATAAAAGTCTAAGTTATTATTTCATCTTATTCACTCTATATATATATATATTTTGCTGTGATAAGGGGTTGTTTAGGGGTGTATTGAGTAGTAAGAGTTGTGTAGTAACCATAAATTGCAATAGGAAGCAGAAAACTGCATTTATTTAGCAGAAAATTAAGTAATTTATACATTATGTAAATAGTAAGCATTTAACACCCTGTATATAGACCATACTTAGCTTTAAACAGTGCGAATAAGCATATCTTACAACAATAGTACTCGTATTTAGCAGAAAATAGGTAATTTATACATTAGGTAAATAACAAGTATTTAACATTCTGTATATAGACCATTATTAATTTTAAGTAATGCAAGTGAGAATATCTTTCAGTAGAGGTACGCGTATTCAAAAGAAATGGTAGCGCATGTAATTAAACACGCGTTGAGAAGTGTTCTAATTAGTTATAAAACAAATACGAAGATAAGAGATAAAACCTAACAAAGCTTTACGCAATTACGCAGAAACAATAAACATTTTGATAAGAAAACGCAGTTTCAAAAATACATAAACAAAAGTGGAATTAAGGTTACATCATTTATTTTGTTCAATTATCCAAAAAGGCGATATCTAAACAAAACAACGTATGGTCAAGATAGCGAATAATAAGGTATCAAGCAAACACTATTACACGGAAAACCGAATATATTACATCAGAAACCACTTCAAGATGCAGGAAATACAAAGACCTTATTGGTTAAGATATCTACAAGACATGTTGAAAACCCAGCTCACATGTAAGTGGGAACAGCCTATATTTAACACAGAGCAATGATAAGACGGGTCAGTTTAAACTCAGGCAGGGCAAATCTGTGTCACTGCTAATCAGAAAGTCACGCGTAATTATAATAAAATATCAAGTACGTTATAGTGACAATAAAGTGCAACGATTATGAAGACTTCATTTGCCGTTTAACGTGAGTAGGATTTGGGGTAATTTATTTAAACTAAATATTAATAATAATAGGGCTTCTAATTGATGGTATAACAATTCGAATGTGTGGATATTTCGAATGTGATGACAATAATTCAAATTCGAGTGGATAGATATAATAATTCGAATGGATGGTCTAATATTTCGAATGTGGGGATATTTTAAATGGATTGATATAATATTTCGAATTGGGCGATAGAATATTTCAAATGTGTTAATGAGAATAATTCAAATCTGGGTTAATATAATATTTCAAATCAGCGTGGACGATTTTGGTACAATTCTGGCACAATTTTGAGTTGGGAGAATCAATGCAAATAAAATAAAGAAGCACAAAGTAATTTATGGAACACGAGGGGTTCAACTAAACAGAGCACTGATAGACGAGTGAGGACAACAAAGGGTGTTGATCCACAAACCAAACAACCTGTAACAGATCAGATCTAATTAGTTTTAAGATATTTTTTCTATTTAAATTTCAATACTGAATTTATTCAATTTATATAAACTTGTGATAAAATCAACAACAAACATTGCATACGTTAATCTTAACGTAACATATTATAAAGGGGTCTAGAACATTCCAGGTCTCTTTGGTAAAAAGAGGTAGTTTTTAGTGACTTTAGATTGATTTCAAAGCATATAAATTTTGGGGGTAAATGATACATATGATTTTTAATGTTCCCGTCGCTTCTTGGAATAAACGTTTCTTTAGTAATTAGGTCATACGTAGTTCTAGGTACAGATGACCCATCCTTTCCCTATTATTAATATTCTAAAAAATTCTTTATTAAGAATGAATGTATGTAATCCAAAAGTCAATTTATATGATTAATTTAACGCTTTAATGGCTTTATAATGCAAACTAGTTGCATTTTATAGAAAATATTTGCTTTCTTGGTAAAATGTGTTTTAATACACATTAAGATTCAAGTGTTATTTTTTTAACAAAATTGATATGATTGCTTATGCAAAATGCGTAAAAATAGCACTGTCCTATGCTATTTACTGCAAATGAAGAGCATTTTTATATGCATTAAAAATGTATTGATAATTAATAAGTGAAAATAAACGGCTTTGTATTTATTTTAGAGTGATCGAATTGCATTGGCATTTAATGCGCTTTAAGCTATCTTAAAAATAATTATTGTTGCGAGCTGCTATTAGGCAACCCGTCAAACACACACAAGCGCCGCAAGCACTGTATTTTCTCCATGGACCGGGAAGCTTCTAGCAATTTCTGGAGGATAAGTCATCCTTTTTAATTTACGGTATAAATAAGACCGATGATGAAGTACAGAATTAGTCTATATCAGAGTGTCGAATATAAATTATATCGCGTAAAGTAAAAATAGTTGAGCTTTTGGAAGTCCAAGAGTATACATAAATGTTATATTATGAAAACGCGTCTAATGTACATGCAGCTTGTAGAATACATAAATAGACAAAAGTGTAATAAATAATAGTTGTGTTAGTGTTGTTAATGGACCTATGGTTAAGAAGTTAGCTTAAAAAGATATTAGTGCTTGTAAATTTATTAGTGTGATAGTGCTTCATTGTTAATTGGACTGAAAACATCTATAAATAAGGCATATACAGTTAATTAGACTTGTGAACAGTGAGTAATAAAGACTCTTCCTATTACTTGTTTTAAATTAGTGAAACGCGGTAGTAGTAGCCCGCTACACTGGTGTCAGACCTGTGTGGGGTATATAGTGATTAATTTGAAAGAAAAAAAACACACAAGTCTAAAGACATTTAAGTAGTTTATATATACCAGTTACAAGAAGCCAAAGTAAGATGGACGCAAAAACTTTAATGAATTTCCTTAAGGATTTTAAATTCGGTATGGAAGAAAAGTTTAGTGAAAACGCTGAGAAAATGGAGGAGAGATCGGCTAAACTAGAAGTGACACTTAGTAAAAATGCTGAGAAAATAGAAGAAAAATTAAGTGAAAATGCTGCGAAAATAGAAGAAAAGTTTAGTGAAAATGCTGAGAAAATGGAAAAAAGGTTTAGTGAAAATGCTGCGAAAATGGAAGCAAAGTTGAATGAAAATACAGCTACGCTAGAACAAAGATTAATGGAAAGCTCCATTGCATTGAAAGAAAATTTCACTGAACAGGTAAAAACAGTTGAGCAAAAGTTGGACAGTAAATTGGTAAAAATGGAAGAAGATGTGATGAGGCTACAAGAATAAGTGATTTCACTAATAACGCGGCCACTTTAATTAGTAAACCAAGTGGTAAATCAGAACATCTCAGAAATAAGAAGCATGGAAGGAAGCGATTCAATACCGTCAAAATTTAAAGTGAAACCACCCACATTCGACGGTAAAACACTTTGGCCCACATATTTGAAACAATTTGAAGGTGCGGCAACAGCCAACGGTTGCTGCAACAAAGAGAAGGCTATCTCTCTAATAGTGGTCCTACGGGAGGAAGCTCTTAACATCTTACAAACGATTCCCGATCACCAGCAGAATGATTACGGCCTCTTAACATCGAAGCTTGAGATGATATATGAAGACTCTCACCTTCAACAGGTTTACCACGCACAAGTTAAGAACCGCTCGCAAAAGACAAATGAAAGCCAGCAAGAATTCGAAACTGACATTGCCAGATTAGTTAGATTGGCATATCCAACGGCACCACATAGTTTCCAGATTTGGTTGGTCGTGGAAAAGTGCTACCTGTATCGGTATGTCTTCGAACGGCAAGTGGTGAGAAACTTTCTACTCACGGAGAGACTGCCGTATGGTTGGGAATTGGAGACAAACTAATTAATCATCGGGTGTTGGTAGCTGACATCACAGAAGAAGTGATTTTGGGAATGGATCTCATGAGAGAATAAGGGTTTCATGTGAACATGAAAGAAGATGTGCTACTGATAGATGACGACGAGATTCCATTTCAAGGGACGAGTAACCAAACTATGCAAGTTCGAATGATTTGTTATATGAAAATTCCCGAAAAGGCGGAAATGATAGTAATGGGATGGCCGCATGGTACGCTCCGGGAAGAACAAATATGCATGATGGAAGCAACTGAAACGGGAATGGGTCAGGAGGATTCCTGATTGGAAGAACGCTAGTAAAGTTTCGACATATAATACCAGTAAGGGTGCTAAACATTAATCCGCATACGGTGACCCTGAAGAAAGCCATGATTGTGGGAAGTTGCATTCCAGTATGCCATATTAAACGTTGTGTGGACGACACGAAAGATAAACCAGCCAAAGGTTGCTCACAGAAATTGCTGGATATGTTGTTACCTTCGTCTCAAGGATTAAACGGCAACCAACTAAGCAAGGTAAAAGAACTGGTCGGACGATTTCAAGGTGTGTTTGCACTAGATGATAGTGAGAAAGGAAGGACGAATGTTGTGCAACAATAGATCAATACTGGAGATGCGCAATCGATAAGACAACACCCCAGGTGGCTTTCTTTAGCAAAACGTAAAAAGGCCGAGCAAATTATCACCTATATGGAAGAACAAAGAGTGTTTGAACCCTTGAATAGTCCATGGGCATCCCCGGTAGTGCTTGTTAAGAAAAAGGACGGGTCGACAAGGTTTTGTGTAGACTACCGGCGGCTTAACATTGTGACAAAGAAAGACAGCTATACTTTGCCCAGAATTGATGACACCTTGGATACTCTATCCGGATCTAAATAGTTTTCGATCTTGGACTTGAAAAGCGGATACTGGCAGGTAGGCTTGGAGCCAAACGACAAAGAAAAGACTGCGTTTACAATCGGAACTGGATTATAGCAGTTCAAGGTCATGCCATTTGGATTATGCAATGCCCCTGCTACTTTTGAACGATTGATAGAGTCGAAACTGCGTGGACTGTCCTAGAAAACGTGTCTGGTGTACCTAGACGACGTGATAGTGTTAGGCCGGTCTTTTGAAGAACATCTTAAGAACCTAGAAGAGATATTCCAAAGATTACGCGGGGCAAACCTTACATTGAGTCCCAACAAGTGCCATCTATTTGGAAAAGAGGTAAAATACTTAGGACATGTCGTTTCGGAGACCGGGATAAAATATAATAATTTTATAATTAAAAGATAAATTTATGGTCAAATGAATGTCAATTTTATGTAAAGTCCATGTTGTATAAGGAATTTTATTTAATAACAAGAGAACGTGTTTTCAATTAAAAACGTATTAAATTAAGTTTAAACCATTAAATCAGATAGTGTTAAGGCATAAAAAGGCGTAGTTAAATGGGCCCATGTTCTAGAATACGAATGGAATGTTGGTATAACCACATGGGTAAACGAAGCTCTCGATGAAGTAAAATTCTCGAATAAACAGGAGTGTTGATAAAAAGCAATTGGAAGGCGACGCGATCAATGGCAAACACTCTCGAACGCCTAGAATATCTTACGTTTGAAGACGCTCGTTTATTTACAGGTCAATCAGTGCCTAGTTGAGATCAATGTTTCTCGAATCGTCGACCCATGTTATTTGACGCACTGACAATACAGTACGTAAGTAATTTCCTACATAAAATGTATAATGTTTGGCAGTGAGAATTATTTGTCTTAAAGTAGAAAATAGATAATTAAAAATAATTAAACTACTGTAAAATGTTTTCTTAAATACTGAAGATAATTGGAATAGACATATGACTATTGACGAAGAGGTCAATTTGAATAAAAATTGGACTTTTAAAACGATTTAAAAGAAGACGGAGCGTTAAATGGCAGTTATTATGTTTTGGAAAAACCAACAAGAAGATACTTAAGGTAAAAATTAAATCAATGTGTTTAAATATTTTGAGTGATTTATAAAGACTCACTTGTTAATTTATGTTTAAGAGTAAGAGTTGCGTGTAGAAAATTCTGGACTTTATATATAGTATATACGATATGTGTTAAGAGGAAGTTATTTTCTTTAATTTTGTAGTTGAGATATTGTTTCTAAGAGAAACTTGTTGTGGATGCATTATTCTGTATCTGAAAGATTGTTTGTGAGGAGATTATTATAAATCTGATGTATGATTACAGTGGTTTTATTGATCAGAGAGCTAGCAAAAATGATTAGACAACGTGCCATTTGAAACTATCATAGCATCTTTAATCGACATCCAACCCGGGGCTTGTTTTGAATTAGATTTTATAACTGCACTTTTATAGGCGCCCTACGTTGGGCCTATCACAGCACTATTATTGGCGGCCCAACCTGGTGTTCGATTAAGGCACTTAAAATCTAGAGCTTCATGTATCTTGTAAGATTTGTAAGAATTTTTTTAAAAGTAGATTTGATTTGTCTTCAAAATACCTTACAGAGTAGATTTATAAAGAACTAAGAGAGGAAGGTGTTGAGATTGGTTTTCCAGCGAGTGTTTATTTGGACAATTCGAAAAAGGAGGGCTGAGAGAAATCAGAGCAGAGAGAGGGTGGAAATGTAGGAGATACTCAGAAATCTAGAATAATGGCTATTTTGTTGCGTTTAAATATAAATATCCAGGAAATGAGTGTAAAGGATGAAAGAAGTATGAAGGAAATGGGTTAGAAATTTCATAAGAATGCTCAGGAGTTACAAGTAGAGTTTAGAGAGATTCTAGAAAAAATTCGGAAAAAGTTTAAAATCAGAAAGTGAAAAAAATGAAAGAAAAATTAAAGATATGAGTGATAACATAACTTTAGATACAAAGGAAACTAATAAGACCATAGAGCAAAAAGTTAGAAATTTTATGTAAAGTGGTACAGATTTTGGAGGATATGGATGATGTAAAGGAGGAAATTGTCGATAGAAAGTTAAATCAATAAACGCACTAAAAAGAGATGAGTGGAAAGATTAAGGACTTAGGTCAGAAAGTAAATGAAATTGAAGAAAGTTTTCAAAGTTTGAAACGTTTAAAAATGACTTAGGAAGTTTTAAGAAAGATTTTGGAAACAAAATAAATAATTTAGACGATAGAATGAAAATATTCATAAAAATATTTCACATAATTGTGAATAATTGTTACAGTCGGGCATTCGTTATACTGCACAATTGTTATACTCGCGATATAATTCCCGCCATTTGTAACTTATACGGCACACGTTTTAAAAGTGATGCAACCGCTTTTTAAGTCAATTTGCAAGCATAATTTAATCAAAATAAACTACTTACATTCTCAGGGTCCCACGATATTTGCGGCTGGGTTCAATTCACGCCTCGTTGAATCAGATTTCCCTCCGTTCTTGCTGTGTTTTCTATGCTCGTAGGGGATGAAAAAACACCAGGTAACAGGTACGATAAAAGGTAAAGATAGAAGGAACCTACATGCCTAAAAAAGAAAAGACACACAACACAGATAGATGTTGCTTCGTCGGGGGCTCGTAACTTAATGGCGTCTTATAACACCACACGCGCACTCCGCTATTCACTCTGCGCAGGCGCAACTCGGAAACGACGGAAATTGACATTTTTAATTAAAAAAATACGCGGGAATTATCTTATAAATTATAACTAAAACTAGAACATGCTACATGCCATTTTGGCTTGTAACAATCGCAACAAAGCCATAAAAAAATCTTAAAAAAGAAAAAGATTTTTAGCACGGTAGGAACTTAAAGTCTAGAGCCTTACTAATATATGAACTAACTTATTTTCTACTAAATGTTTATTTTAGGCGCCATCTGATTTTTTCAACCGATAACGCGTCTTGCGAGTAACCAGAAAACGGAACGTGTAGTTCTAAGATTATCGAACTACATCTATAAATGCATACACGAGTCTTAGATGTGGCACAGTTATAATCGACTGCACAAATTTGTCGGAGAGCACAAAACACTAGTACAATTAAAACAAATGCGACAAGTCACGAAAACGTCCGAAAGAATATCCAGGCAGCAAGCGATCGAATTAAATCACAATATGACACGAGAGCACAAGAAGATGGTTGCCAACCCGGAGATTTAGTGTGGTTGTACAATCCACAAAGAAAGCGTGGATTGTCGCCAAAGTTACAAAGACAATGGGAAGGCCCGTACAAAGTGTTGAAAAGAATTAATGATGTAGTGTACCGGATCAGAAGATCTCCCCGTGGTAAACCGAAAGTGGTACACTTTGATCTTTTAACATCCTATGCTGGCAACAACCAGGAAGACTCGAAAAATAAGAATAGTGTTCGACGAGTTATTAATTATGAGCCAAATGTAGATTTTTGAGAGTTTGATGTCGGGGTATGGTGGTTCCGCTAAGGGGAGATTTGGCGTTGTTGATCAAAAAGAGCAAGATCTGTTTAAAGCACCAGAAGAGTATTCCCTCGCACCTTGCGTAGCTCAAGATCTGGAAATGTCAAGAGGAATAGCTCTTGTTTTCAAGAAAAAGTTTGGATGTGTGGATGAATTAGTACAACAGCAGCCAACTGTAGGAAAAGCTTTGGTTCTTCAGGATAAAAATCGTTATGTTTACTATCTGATCACCAAGAATTCTTCATGGCTGAGACCTAGTTATGGACATCTATGGGAGGCATTGCTAAATCTTAAGGCCTAAATGATGGAAAATAGAGTAACGAGACTAGCGGTGCCCAAGCTAGGCTGTGGACTGGATCGCTTAGATTGGAGAATAGTCCGAAATATGCTAGAAGTAATTTTCCAGGGAACCAACGTCCAGATCCTTGTTTGTTGTTATCAACCGGTTGCCTACCAAGACCAAGAAAAGAGTGTTGATTGTTATTTCCAACAACGTGGTGGATGCACCAGAGGAAATAGCCGCCGATACCGTCATCAGTCATTGAATTGGCGTCAAAATGTATTTACGGTTACGAGACGTAACGGTTTTAAACAGGGGCAGTGTTACGAGCTACTTATTAGGCAGCCCGTCAAACACACAAGCGCCGTAAGCAATGTACATACTACAGAAGCCTAAAACTTTCTAGCATATATCGGAATTAGAATCATCTATTTAATTCAGGGTATATATAAGACTGCTAATGAAGTACAGAGTTAGTCTATAACAAAATGTCGTATATAAATCATCTCGTGTATAGTTAGTTGGCCAGTACGTTTTTAATGTCCTATTAAATATAAATTTGTGTTATGTGAACGTGTATATTGTACCACCAGCTTGTACATATATAGACAGAAATGTAATAAATAAATTATAGTAGTGTTAGTGTTGTTAATAGACCTATGATTAAGAATTTAGTTTAAGAAAATATGAGTGATTGTAAATAGCATTAGTGTGAGAGTGCTTCATTGGTAATTGGACTGAAAACATCTATAAATAAGGCATATACTGTTAATTAGACTTGTGAATAGTGAGTAATAAAGACTTTTGTTACTACTTGTTTTAAATTAATGAAGTGCGTTATAGTCGCCCGCTAATATATATATATATATATATATATATAAATATGTATATATATATATAAATATGTATATATATATATGTATATATATATATATATATATATATATTGTCGTGAAATTATAGGTTAAATAGGTCCAGACAATAAAATTTTATCAACTGTGTATATAGAAATAGGAGCAAATTAGTTACGCCAAATTAATCAGTTTATATAGTGAAAACGGACGGTTATTAAGATATTTTTTTATTTTTAAATTGGAATGTTAAAATTGCATAAAGGAAGAAGTTTTAGAGTACATAAAAACTCAAAGATACGCATAAGTAATTATAATAATTTTAAATCAAACGCATGAAAGCAGAAACGGAGCTTTCACGTATAGAAAGTCAATAATTTAAATGCATTTTTCCATTTACATAAAAGCAAATGTTCGTTTACCAATCCCAAGAATGGTTAAACTAGAAATTGTTATTTTAAATAGACGGTTGTTTCGAAGAACACCTGTTAGGTAAAATGTCGAGTTCTGGAAACTTAAACGAACGTTAGCACAAAATTCTATAATATTTGGTTTGCAACGGTCAATGTATAAGCTGCTTAAATAACACGTGCCTTGAAGACTGAGTGAAATAAATGATCGATAATGTAAAACAGACAGAGAAACGTATAAAAAAGCATTGGTTACAAGTAACGTCTAATATACACGGGTAAATATGAAAGTCAACAACAATATCGATTTTTTGTAGCTTGAGAGGGGTTTCTAAATGAGACAATAAATATGGGTAGAACGGAAAAAGATAGCTGATAGGTGGAGCGTTAAAACGGAGGAAAACGATATCATTGATTTAAGGCGAGGCAGTTTGGAGAAGCGCGCGTCCGTTGAAATATTAAACAAAGTTCAGTGTAACATTATAATAATCTCGGAATTTTTCAGACGTTACGTTCAGAATTTCTAGAAGTGTTTTTAAAAATAAGCTTTTTAGTGAAGAGAGGTTCCTTGAGGGGTGTGAAAAGCTTATAAATACTCGAACAAAGATATATAAGCTCTCTATCTTTTTAGATCTGAGAACGCGCTTAGATCTTTAACGTAATAAATAGTATAAGCTCTTACGTGTATTAATTATTGTGTATTCGGTAAAGTAGCATACAACATCCTGTTTGAAAATATGTAAAGCTGTAGTAACGTACCGCTAAAGTAATAAAAGTGATATTGCACGAGTGGGTGCTGTTATCTAGATAAAAGGATGCCGTTACTACAACGACTATATTAAATGAAAGGATAGTACTTGGGTAAGCAAAGCCTAAAGCTTAACTTGTATACCTGAAGTGTAGTTGATATGGAACGTTAAGTTTGAGACAAGGTTAATATCTGGGTCAAAGAATAGAGGTGGTGGCAGAGATTTAAATGGTGAGGATCAGTTGGATCCAGGCAAAATCAAAGTATATGGACATAACGACGAAGGTTTCTGGTACCCATCTTCAGAGGTGACGAGGGACGGAGCCTTCTACAGGTAAAGAAACTTAATTTCCTGCTTTTTGTATAAACATTTGTGTTGATATTTTTTGTGTTTGAGTGTTTTGACTTATTGAAGGTGTATTTATTACCTTAAAACCTCGTTTGAAAGGGTATATGTACAGGACAATTAATATTGATGATTTAAAAGGGTTTATTGATGATATATAAATGTTTATTCATGATATAAAATGTTGCTGTAAGGAGTAAACGGGTCTTTCAATTTGTTTTAATAAAAATGCAAGGTTTAAAAGCATTTAGAGGGACTGGGTTATAATGAACTAGGGTTGCATGATGGGCCCATCTACTCGTATTAAATAGAATTTGTTGAAATATATTAAAATCAAGGAATTTAAAGTATTTAATGATTGAGGCGGTAACAGTTTTTGCAAACTGTCTGTACCAAGGTGTAAATATTTTATTAATAATGGAAACTTGTTAATATGTGTAAATAAAAAGGTTGTATGTTTTGTTGTCTTATTTGAGTGGTAATTTCAATTGATTGTGTTCGTGAGAAAGGAAGGTGCTTAGGATGGTAGGTATGCAAGAAGAAGCCGATTACTGAGCTAGCCAGGGTGAGCAGAACTAAGGAGCCGTTCAAAAAGGAAGTGTAAGAAACCGCATTTTTTTTATATTTCTTTTTCAGAAATTTTGAAAAGTTCGACCTACCACGGAAATATATATATATATATATATATATATATATATATATGTGTGTGTGTGTGTGTGCACATGTGTGTATATTGTGTGTGTTTGTGTGCATGTGTGTGTGTGTGTGCGCGTACGTGCATGCAAGCAGGCTGGCGCGCATGCGTGTGTATGATATCTCTACACAGGCAATGCAGAGTGCTCTTTTTTCGCATAATAGTCAATTTTTTCGGTTATTCTACATCTGATTAAAAAAAGTTTCCAATGAAGGTCACTTCTTTAAGAAGCTTCACAATTTAAAATTATTTTTGACTATACAGGATGTCCCATAAGCTCTTGACAGTACCGTGCTTAGTTTTTTCAAATACAACACTACATATTAATAAATTTTTAGATTTTTTATAAAATTTCAAATTAAAAACGTAGAAGTACCGGGATTCAAAAACCAACCGTTTTGAGTTTTATAAGAAGCCATTTCTTTGAATCAGTATCTTTGTTATTCGAGAATAGGTTTTAAAATTTTCAGACTTTTTGTCTAAATAATGTCACATCAAAGGATTATTACTCGAATTTTATTTTATATACAGGGTGTTCTTAAATCAGGTGCAATTTTTCAAAACCTTAACTGAATATTAATGTATATTTTCAAATAGTAGATCCTGCATATTATTTTTAAGTGTCAAAGCATTGTTTCTTCCTGAGTAAGTATGGGATTTCATATACCTAAAACCAATAGTTCTTTAGTAAATTCACCTTTTGTTAATAATACTGCTAAACTACTTACTATAAACAATGGATTTTAAAGCTGCTTTAGAAAAATAGTAACTGCAACACCAAATTGTCGACTTTATAACAAGTGAATTTTATAGCACCACAATAATAGCTATTTTTGCTTGTTGTACCCATTGTTGAGGTTAATTATAATATTCTGGTCAAAATTGAGTTCCCTCAACAGGCACTATCGATTTACGCAATCAGAGAAAGAAATGGGAATTGCATTTTAGCTGCAAGAATTTATAATCAATGCCATCCCGAAAAAGGGCTACCTCAGATAAAGGCCGTTAAGAAAGTTAAAACTATGTTTAAAGACAATTCGATGGTTTGTTACAATAAACCAGTGAAACATAACTAAATGATAATAATAACTTGTTACAATTTTTCCTTTGGGAAAATTTGTATGTCTCACAGCTAAACTCTAGATTTCACTCTAAGCGGTAGATAGCAGATAAATGGGCGTGGAAAATGTTTTCAAAGATGTTTTAATGAGCGCCACTACATTTAGTAAGAAAGGGAAATGTAGAACCCACGAAATTGATATTGTAGCGGGTTACTGTTAACGCGTTCACCAATTTAGAACAAGTAATAACACAAGTCTTTATTACTCACTATTCACAAGTCTAATTAACAGTATATACATTATTTATAGATATTTTTCCGTCCAATTAACAATGAAGCACTATCACACTAATGCTATTTACAAGCACTAATATCTTCTTAAACTAAATCCTTAAGCATAATTCTTATTAACAATATTAACACTACCATAATTTATTTATTAACTTTTTGTCTATTTATGTACAGGCTGGTGGTACAATTTGCACGTTCACATAACACGCATTTATATGTACCGTAGGACTTTCCAGGCGTAATGACCAACTAACTATACACGATATGATTTATATACGACATTTGAATATAGACTGACTGATGTACACTCATCACCGATCTTATATATACCCTAAAATTAAATAAATGATTCATAGTCTGGTGTTTGCTCGAATGTTCTAGACTTCTGTAGAATACACTTCGGTTATACAACTCGCGTGTTTGACGGGTTTTCTAATAGTTTGTAACACTGCCCCCTCTTTAGCACCGTTACGTCCCGTAACTGTAAAAACATTTTGATGCCAAATTGATGACTGATGACGGTATCGGAAGCTATCGTTGGAAATAACAGTCAACACCATTTGCTTGGTCTTGGTAGGCAACCGCTTGATAGCAACAAACAAGCACCTGGATGTTGGTTCCCTGGAAAATTACTTCTAGCATATTTCGAACTATTCTTCAATCTAAGCGATCCAGTCCAGAGCCTAGCTTGGTTACCGCTAGTCTCGTTACTCCATTTTCCATCATCTGACCTTTAAGATTCAGCAAAGACTCCCATAGATGTCCATAACTAAGTCTCTGCCATGAAGAATTTTTGGTGACCAGATAGATAGTAAATGAGTACACAAAAGGAAACTCAGGAGAGAAAAGCGGGAGTATAACCAAACAGATATTCAACAAATGTGGCCTTCAACATTCTTACCTGATGTCCAGTTAGAGCGGTGAAGGTTCTTGGATCCAGAACACTTATTACTACATTCGAAAAATAATATAAAGCGGTGAGGTAGTCCTATACGAAAACTGACCTCCGAAACAGAAACTTATTGTCCAAACGGTGACAATAGACTGTGTTAGGCCGCGCAGTCACCAAAACATATGGCAAACAAGATAGAACATTGAGGTGAAACGCGACCGGGTTTATCAAATTTAAATAAAAGAGCAGATATTACCATTAACAAATAAATTTTATAGTAATAATATAAAGAAACTAAATGAATATATACAGGGTTGGACGTAACATATCTTACATGTGATTTTCCAATGCTCCACCCGAAGGTACTACATTGGCCAGGAAGTGAGTTTTTTTACCTGAAAAATTTGGAATTTTGCCAAACCCTTGCTGTTCCAAGCAAGGTAGGGATCTTTAACGTGCGTGACAACACTCACACACGAGACCTCCATTTTACCTCTCATCCGAACGAGGGTGTATTTTTGTGAAAAATGCTCGCATAACATTTTTCAAGCGGACCGTGTCGGGATTCGAACCCGGGACCTTAGGCGTAGTAGTCACACACATACCACTACGCCACGGAGCTGCCGGGACGTAATATACCGCCCACCCAAATGGAAACATTTAAATTTTCATATAGAGAGAGGGGGCAGAGTTTAACCACAGGACGCCTAAACGCATCACGAGCTATATGTTCTCTATGGGTTAAGTGTTCCAAGTGCAAATGTCAATTAATTTTTTTATCTAATTGGCTAATCAAGATCCGACATACAATGTTGTAGTTTTCACTTTCTAGCTCATGCAATAAAAGTCTGTTACGTATGTATTTTATGAAACCACGTGTCGTTGACTCCTTGTCTTTGTTTTACTCACAACAAAATCGGAATATCTTTAAATACTTGTGTTGATTCTAGAATCTGGAATTAATCAAGTGACTACCTTCTCTTCTGGTCCCCACTATATGAAACAAGTTCCTATGTATAATACCGGGTTTGCTTTATTTCTATGCAGTGCAAAGCATTTAGGTATAGTACATTCGTTTTAACTATAGGATGACGTCATATGTAGTAATTAGGGTTGGCAACTGTATGCAAATGAATACCTAGAATTGCGCTTAAGGGATACTGTCATTTAACACAATCAAGATTGACATTTCTGTACGTTGTTGCCATTAATTCCTCTTGCCGATAGGTATATTCCTATATCTTTCATTAATTATAGTAGAATTTAAATTAACATTGACAATATAGTATTTTATCCAGTTGTGACGTCATCCTAAAGTTGGTGAATGACTATTGAAGTATTATCGAAGTAACACGCATCCTTCACTTGCTATCTTTATTATATTTGTTGGAAAATTAGTACATCTTTATATATATATATATATATATATATATATATATTAATAAGATTAAATAACTTAGACTTTTAGTAAAGCCAAATGATCATTTCAAATCGAGTTAGTAATTGAAAGAAGGAAAATATAAAGCCTGACATGATTTGAACCTGCATCTCAGTTTTGCCGGAACTGTGCGTTTACCAATTACGCTACCGAGGCCGATGGCTATAATTGGGAAATTTACAAATCTAAATCGTGTACAGTACCATATATAAACCTAACTTTCAATTACGTTTAGCATTTTTGTCAATCATATCTGAAATTGTCAAGTTTTTGACTTATGTCAGATATAGACAGGAAGCAACGCTCAAAATCACGGCTATAAGCCAAGTATAAATATATAAATATTATAAGTACGTAATTGAAAGGCTTAAAGCCGTGATTTTGAGCTTTGCTTCCTGTCTATATCTGACATAAGTCAAAAACTTGACAATTTCAGATATGATTGACAAAAATGCTAAACGTGATTGAAAGTTAGGTTTATATATGGTACTGTCCACGATTTAGATTTGTAAATTTCCCAATTATAGCCATCGGCCTCGGTAGCGTAATTGGTAAACGCACAGTTCCGGCAAAACTGAGATGCAGGTTCAAATCCTATCCAAGGCCTTATATTTTCCTTCTTTCAATTACTAGCTCGATTTGAAATGATCATTTGGGCTTTACTTAAAAAGTCTAAGTTATTATTTCATCTTATTAATTACAGTACGTTAGTATTTATCAACTTACCTTGTGTAAAAAACTACTTATAATATATATATATATATATATATATATATATATATATTGCTAGGATAAGGAGGTTGTTTA
Organism: Platerodrilus igneus; assembly: GCA_036346225.1. NCBI lineage: Eukaryota > Metazoa > Arthropoda > Insecta > Coleoptera > Lycidae > Platerodrilus > Platerodrilus igneus. The sequence continues at coordinate 1,177,171 of JARFIW010000803.1, forward strand.
AGGGTGTACTGAGTAGTATGGGTAGTGTAGTAACAATAAATAGCAATAGGAATTAGAAAACTGCATCTATTTAACAGAAAAATAGGTAATTCATACATTATGTTAATAGCAAGCATTTAACACCTTGTATATAGACCGTAATTAGCTTTAAGTGATGCAAGTAAGCATATCTTACAACAATAGAACGCGTATGCAGCAGAAAAATAGCTAATTTGCACATTATGTAAATAGCAAGCATTCAACACTCTGTATATAGACCGTTATTAATTTTAAGTAATACCAGTGAGCATATCTTTCAACAATAAAACGCGTATTCAGGAGAAATGATAGTACATGTAATTAAACACGCGTTGAGAAGTGTTTTAATTAGTTATAAAACAAAGACGCCAAAGATAAAAGATAAAACCTAACAAAGCTTTATGCAATTACGCTGAAACAATAAACATTTTTGATAAGAAAACGCAGTTTCAAAGATGCATAAAAATACATAAACGAAAACAGTATTAAAGTTACATAATTTATTTTGTTCAATTATCTAAAAGGCGATATCTATACAAAACAACAGACTTAAAGTTGAACGTCTTGCAAAGATAACAATGTATCAATAGCAAATAAACATTACATAGAAAACCGAATAAGTTACATCATAAACAACTTCAAAGTACAGGAAATATTAAAGACAATACCTGGTTGGTTGAGATAATCTGCAGAATTGCTTGAAAACTCAGCCCACATGTAAGTAGGAAGAGCCTATATAACACAGAGCAATGATAAGACGAATCAGTTCATAACTAATGCACGCCGAAGCTGCGTCACTGTTAACCAGAAAGTTACGCGTAATTTAAATAAAATACAATAGAATATCGAGTGTATATTACAGTAATAATCGTGCAACGATTACGAAGACTTTTTGCCGTTTTTTTTATAGAAAACGTGAGTAGAATTTGAATAATTGATTTAAACTAAATATTTATAATAATAGGGCTTTAAATTTGTGGCGTATTTCTGAATAATTCAAGTTGCGTAGATAATAATACTTCAAATTTGTGGTGTATTTTTGAATAATTCAAGTTGCGTCGATAATAATACTTCAAATTTGTGGTGTATTTCTGAATAATTCAAGTTGCGTCAATAATAATACTTCAAGTTGCGTCAATAATAATATTTCAAGTATGTGTCGAAAATAATACTTCAAATCTGGGTCAATACAATATTTCAAATCAGGGTCGACAATTATATTTTGGTACAATTCTGGTACAATTTTGATTTGCGTCGAAAGCATTTAAGGGAAGAGATTCAAGGCATATAAAATAAAGAAGCACAAAGTAATTTTTGGAAAACAAGGGGTAACTGTACTCAAGAGTATTGGTTCAACTAAGCAGAGCATTGGTAGACGAATGAGGACAACAAAGGGGTGTTGATCCACAACACGAACAACATATCGCAGGTCAGATCTATTTAATTTTAAGATATTTTTCTATTTAAATTTTAATACTGAATTTATTCAAGTTATATAAAACTTGTAATAAAGTCAACAATAAACATTGCATACGTTAAACTTGCGTAATATATTATAGAGAAGTCGAGAACGTTCCAGATTTCTTTGGTAAAGAGGTAGTTTTTGGTGACTTTAGGTTGAATTAAAAGTATATAAATTTTGGGATAAATGATTCATATGATATTGATTGATTGAGGAGTGTATTTAAAGAATTTCAAAAATTGTAAACATTTTTCTTTTCATTATATGAAATTAATTGCCTTTGTTTTATCAATTCAAACAAATAGGTAATCATAAAGGGGCGGAGAAGAGAAAAATTGATCATCGTAACGTTGTGCACTCTGTGTAGATTAAAAAGGGCTAGCCGTGGTATAATAATAAAATTAGTAAGATTGAAGCAAAACACAGAGCGGAGAAGTTAAGTAAAAACGTTCAGAACACCGAATACGGCGTTATCATATCAATATATATATATATATATATATATATATATATATATATATGTATATATACGTGTATTCTAGATTCAAGTTTTTGCGACATATTTAAACTACGCTTGACGGGAATGTTAACTATATCACCGCACCGAGCTGAACATAGAACAGACTAAGCAACTGCAGTTGACTATATTAAAGTAAACGAACTGGAAATAGAACAAACTAAGTATCGCGAGAAATTTCCAACTTATTTTTTGTGATACCCAAAAATCAGCACGCTCATTGGTTAAACTAAATTTGGATATTCTTTTAAATTTCAAAACCGAAATACACAATTCCATTGGTTAAAGACATCATTAACGTCTTTCAAGACACGAAGAATAGGAAATGGAAGTGTATAAATATAATTGCAAATTCACCGAAAGACAGGTAAATTCGCTCGCTGTTATTCGAACAGAACACATCGATCTACGAGCTTTTCGCAAACTACAACTTAGCTTAGGCCAAGACGAATTATTATTGTACTTTTTAGTACAAACCTTATAAGAATTAACATTATAAGAATTAAAACATTGCTCTTCTCAGGGCGATGGACGTGACGAACTCGAAGCGTGCTTTGGCGGACGTTTAAAGACACAGACATAGATGCCGAATCAATCAAAGCATGTCGACTACGAGAAGAAATGCATTCCTACACAGAGACAGAGACAAAACGGACACGCAAGACAGCAGACCACACCACCGAAAAACAAATCACGATCGTGCCTGAAGTACCATCCGCTGAGCCGACGAAGATACAATTATCCTACGCCACAGCAACTTTCAATTCACCATCCACAAGCACAGCAAGACCTACGACTACAAACCCTACAAATACAAATAAGACCGACGCGACGAGTAATAGAATCCCGCCAATCTTCATAGCGACATTTCCGTACTTTATCAAGCACGCCAAAGAGATGAAACGCATAACGAAACGTGACATCAACATACGAGCAACAGGACTATAGGTGCACGAATACATGCATTATAATTTGAATTAGGGCCGCTATACTTGCGGCCACGTCCCCAATGCTCCACCCGGAGGTACTACATTGGGTTTAAACGCGAAAAATAGTCGTGCTCCTAATTTATTCTTACTTCATAGTTGATTCACCCTAAATAAAAACTAAATAAAAATCTAACAAACCTAAAAATCTAACAAACCTAACAAACTCTAACAATCTAATAAACCTAAAAATCTGACAAAAACTGGAACAAAAACAAAACAAAAACTAAAAACAGGGTTGTAAATAATGGTATCCCTAGCGCTGACTTTCGAGTGTACCCGATCAACAAGCAAAATGAGAGGGGAGGGATCCGTAATACCGGATAGCAGACGCCGGTTCTGCTTACCAGTGCGACCTGAAGGGTCGTCTTAAAACTATCCAAATCTAGCTAACTAATTTAAATCCATCCCTAGCTTTCCTATCGTTCCCTAACTGATTTACATTATGATTACAATCTTCGCAATTCTGCTCGTCCTTCCCAAATATATACTGCAACCAAAATGGCGACAGAACGTCAAACAAAACAAATAAGCCACATAATACATGCTATATATAAATAAATATAAAGTGTAAATATAAAATATAAATAAATATAATTATGTAAATATATAAATAAATGTTTAATAAGCGTTAAGCATATAGCAGTGCACAAAATAGCGAAAGCATCACCCTATTTATCAGGTGCACTCGCACAAGCATTATGTCGGCTAGCGCTTTTACACACCAAACGTGCTTCTTAAATTATTTCAAAAACTACTAATTAATGTAAATCAATGCTTGTGCGAGTACAGCCGCCACAATTTAAGTTTTACCTCGATAATAAAATTCTCCAGCATCCGAAGATCTGGTCGTCTGTAACTTACTTCTAAAGGTGGGACGGGTGCACTGCTAAAGTCCTGGTGGGTATGCACTAAATGTTTTTGGGGGGGATCACTATCACTATCACTTCACTTTCAAGTCCTGGGGGGATGCGCGGTTGCACTCTGTTTTATTATCCTTGTTTACTTTATTGATTTAATTTAATGAGGGTTTATGATTTATTTGTTATTGTTTATTTGTTATTATTTATTCCCGATTTTCCGCACATAATTATGAAGATAGGCAGTGATTGTATTAATGGAGTGGGGTTTCTCGTGCATATTGGACATTTTGGTATAATTATCTTTTTTTTTTTTTTTTTTTAAATATCAGGTTTTGGTTATGCTCGTATCCTTACTCACGCCAAGTCAATCTAAAATTTTTCAATCCTCCCACCAACCCCACCGAATTTTTACACGCGGTCGTCATTGATTGTCTAATCTCGCGACCCTTCCCGCGAATTCTTTTAAGGCTGTCCAGAACGCCTTCTGGTTAACCACTTCCCGACTTCCTCTAGGCTTTTTGGCCATGCCAGACCTAGGATAGCTAGTTTGCTATCAGCCAACCTCGATTTCCCGCCTCAAGCGGGCAGTCGAAGAGCACGTGCTCTGCGCTTTCCGCGCCCTCACCGCATTCGCAGCGGTCGCTATTGGTTAGACCGAACCTTTGTAAATACGCCTTCAGGGCGCCGTGCCCTGTTATCAACTGCACCATTTTGTGATCGAGCTTAACCTCGATCTTACCTCTGGCTTCTATGCTCGGTATGAATTTGTGGGTCAACCTGCCCGTGGCAGCGTTGTTCCACCTCTTCCCATTGTCGAATTGATTTTCGCGCAGCTTTCTTTTGATTAAAGACCTCGGTATCGATGAATGTGATATTCGAAAGTCGCCCGTCGCGGCCTCTTTAGCTAATTCGTCAGCCCTATCGTTTCCTACGTTACCATTGTGCGACCTGACCCAACAGAACTTTAAACGTCGAAACTCTAGCGCCGTACGCGCTATCCTCCAGACGTCCGCTTGGAGATCTGTCGAGGTGTTCATGTTTGTTAAAGCCGTTAGCGCCGATTTACTATCACTGATTATATAATACTCGTCTCTGCCCGTATGGTTTATTACGTAATCGATAGCCTCTCGTATGGCTACCAATTCGCACTGGAAGATAGTGCACCAGTTCGCGAGTTTGGTTTGAAACCGAAACACCTCCTTTCCTGCTTATACACGACAAACGCCGCGCCTGCTTGCCCATCGTCCATACGTGAACCGTCCGTATAAATTCTGATACCCATCGCGTCCTCATCACCTTCGACAAACTCGATCCTCTAATATCAGCCGGGTGCTCTAACTCAGATACAACAATCTTTCTTGCAATTTCCTATTACCAAGATTAAGATCTTCGATAATTTCGCGCCCTTTTCCTATATTTATTAATCGTCTATCTCTAATCTCCCTAACGACATATTCGATAGGGAGAGACCTACTGATCACCAGGACAGCCTCCGTGGAGGTGGTCCTGTACGCCCTCGCCGCTTTTACCGCGGTTATGCGTTGTACGCTCGTCAATTGACGCATCTCCCGGACTTTACAACCTTCTGCCCATACAGAAGCTGCGTACAGTATTGCCGGCTCAATTGCTCCGGCATAAACCGTCCTCAGCGATTCACGAATACATGCAGCCGACGCAGACGAGTTCAGATTCGCACAGGACTACCTGAAAAGACACTCCATAGAATTTCACACATACGGACTAAAAACTGAACGACAACTCTTGGTTGTAATCAAAGGACTGACCGCAAACATCACACCAGAGGACGTCACCAACGAACTACTGGAGAGGAATTTCAAAACCGAACACGTAACTAAACTACAATCCAAGGACAAGAGATACAGTAACTCATTCTTGGTAATACTGAAGAACGAACCGACATAGCAGACCATCTACGATATACGTAAACTCTTATACTGTCACGGCATTAGGGTTGCTGCCTTTCAATTGAGGGTGGAGATTGCTCAATGCTTTGCATGCCAACGTTAAGGACATTCAAGCCTAAACTGTGGATACAGACCGCGCTGTGTTAAATGCAGTAAAAAACATTACGCCTCTGAATGCATCAAAAAACGTGAAACGACACCGACATGTGCTAACTGTAGAGGACCGCACCCCGCAAATTACAGAAACTGATCAGAGCTTACCAACAACTACTGGAACAACAAAGAAGACACACCAACCACCAGCACTTACTTGCACAGAACACATTCGACAGCTCCGACACAGACAAAGAGAAAGGCTGGACTAAAGTCGACCGTAACAAGAAGATACGTTTACGCAAGACTCCACTTGAAGCACCGACAAAACCGACGGAAGCGGTTGCTGCAACCGCTTCCAGCACGCACTGTCTACCAGAGACCGACAGCTCCACCGACGTCAACATGGACTCCGGTCCCGAAAAACGAGAGAAAAGAAGGAGCAGACGATCCACGAAAAACAAGGCGACAAAAAAGACGACACCGACTACCACCACAACCCTTACAGCAGATTCACACACCACCGAAAGGACTACTCCGGCAGCTTCAGTACCTGGAGTAATCACGCCCCTACAAACACCAACCAGGACAGCAGCATCAACAGACTACTAAACAAAGCACTACAGTGGACACAAGGCTAATGGCTGGGAAACCTGTAATACCGCTTCTTCTGAAGGCATTGTGCGACATCTTCACGACGCTTAATAGATAATCAACGAACACGACGACAACTGCGACTACTCTCTTGAAACGCCAACGGAATCAAACACAAACTAACTGAACTACGACACTTCCTGACCGAATTAGACATCGGCATTGCACTACTTGGGGAAACGAAATTAAACCACAACCACGCACTTAAGATCGCAAATTACACAACTCACAGAAAAGACAGGATCATCGAACCAAGATAAATATCAAGTGGAGAAGCAGCTGTACTTATTCACAGACGAATTACACATCACGCACTAGACCTTCCACAAACACAACTAGATGCTGCAGGCGCAAAATCTACGCAGACGGACGACTACTGACACTCATCTCTGTATACCGTAGCCCAACCAGAACACTATCTACGCAAAGCATCGACAACCTAACACAAGGAGACACCGCTACAATAATCATCGGTGACTTAAACGCTAAACACACTACATGGAGTTCTAGAATAAACAATCGCGACGGACTGACGCTCTTCACTCACTCACTGGGTAAAGAATTCGAGATCACTGGACTAGACACACCAACAAGAATACCTCCAAATCCAGATCATCAGCCTGACGTACTAGACATAACACTAGTGAAAAACATGCCGTACAACTTTACGACAGAACTGATAGAAGACTTGAGCTCCGACCATCTGCCGATATTAACTACGATTCACACAACGCCACATACACAAGAGACGACTAACACCGTGACATCAACAAACTGACTGAAGAAAGTTCAACGAGTACCTACAACACAAAATAACATCTGTAAACCCAACCGTCGATACACACGAACAAATCGACGCAGCCACAGAATACATCACTAATATGCTACAAGAAGCACTAAATCACAGCACTACGACAAGAATCAGTAACACTAACAGACCACGACTTCCAGACTACCTTCGCGACATCATCAAACAGAAAAGGAAGTTAGTCCGGAGATGGCGGATAACGTGGGGCTCAGCCATCAAAACCCAGCTGAACACAACACAAGCTGCACTCAAAACTCTATTAGACGAACACAATACGCAACAGTGGACCGAACATATCAACAATGTTCTCGAGACTGAGGGAAACGTACACCGACTTAACAGAGGACTCATAAAGAGACATCAACTATCCAACACACCACTAGACGGCCCCAACGGAAAAATCTACAACGCCCGAGAAAAGGCAAACATATTCGCCACAACACTACAAGAAACATACTCACCGAACCCAACAACACACCAGCAATATGAAACACAAGTAAACAAAACTATGGACGAAATACTACAAATGCATCCAGAAGACTACATACCACTTATAACACCAAAAGACACAAAACAAACAATTCTCAGCAACAGAACAGAAAAGCACCCGGAAAAGACAACATCACAGACCAAACACTCAAAAACATCACGAAATGCACATTAGCATACATCACGAAACTGTTCAACGGCATACTTCTACAACGACATTATCCCACAGCATGGAAGACTGCAATTACAGTTATGTTACATAAAACAGGAAAAACAAGGACAAATCCGTCACACTACAGACCGATATCGCTTCTCAGTGCATTATCAAAAATATTTCAACGACTACTACTACAAAAACTGAAACATCACCTACGAGACCGACAAGAACAATTTGGCTTCAGAGTAAATTACTCGACCACACTACAAGTAATACACGTCATAGACCACATCGCAGAAAACTACAACAAAGCTCACATCACGACAGCAGTATCTCTGGACATACAAAACGCATTTGACAATGTTTGACACAAAAGACTCCTGTACAAACTAGCGACCATACACCAAGTCCCACGACAATACATACAGCTACTCGACAACTACCTCACAGACCGAAAACTACAAGTACAAGTAAACGGACCACTATCACACGAAGTACCTATCACGGCTGGAGTTCCGCAAGGTGGATGTCTCTCAGCGGCACTGTTCAACGCCTACATACAAGACATACCATGCAACGATGACGTTAAATGCAGACTATACGCCGACGACACATTATTCATTACTACAGCACGTCACCCTAGACTAGTCCAACAAAGATTACAACGCCAACTGGGCACCCTACCCGACTGGTTGGGAAGATGGAGAATCCAAATCAACGTGGACAAAACCGAAAACATACTATTCTCACGACACAGACCACACCTACACCCTCCGCCAGCGTTTGAAGGGCAGCAACTCCCGTGAAAGAACACCATCCGATACCTCGGAATAACTATCGACAGAAACCTATGCTTTCACAAACATCTAGACGAGACACTCAAAAAAGCAAAACAAATCAAAGGCGACCTACATGCGATGCTGACATTTAACAACAAGCTACCGACAGAAACACGAACCAGAATATACAAAACGCACATAAGGCCGATCATCACCTACGGCTCACAAGCATGGCTGACATACCTATCAAAGACAAACTTACGACGCCTAGAAGCATTCTAGAACATCATCCTTCGACTAATTACCGGCACACGGTGGTTCGTTAGAAACGATACAATACGAAACGACTTAAACATTCCCACAGTACACAAATACTGTAGAACAAACGCCATAAAAATGTATCAAACAATCGACGAATCACCACACCCATCCATGCGAGACGTGGCACCGCTACAAGGCACGCGACAAACATACAAAAAACGCCCACGCCGACTACTAAATGTGTAACATAACATCAGACAAAAGCACACCAGACCGTAACTAGTTGGCTAAATAAAAAAACAACTAGAACACAACACATGACGCAGACCACTAGGTGGGAAAACAAACACCTAAAACACACCCACGATAAATAACGATAACCACAAGGTTAACACTGACTACTAGACGCGCCCTGAGAGGGCAGGATCAACCAGTATAAACCGAAAGACATTCGTCAGTGCTCACCATAGCCTAAGAAATCACCTTGCAGTGCTCCCCATAGCCTGCAAAACCTTCAGCGAGCAGCGCTCTTTATAGCCTGCAATACTTTGACACGCAGTGACCTTCATAGTCTGCGTATTCTCCGACGGTGACGCTGTCCGCCACCGTACCTAGGGCACGTCATTATAATCATCAATAGTTCACAAACTACGTATGGACGTTAAGCTCCGTTCCATACTTCACCGACAAATTGTTATTGTAATTGCGTCTGTCAATTCTACCACTGGGACGACAACCCCGTAGAGTTCAACGACGGCGCACACGACGAAGCCTAAGCCACCCCTACCACGATGCCTTCCGATGTGTACCGAAGATCACGGGAGACGTCTGGGCTTTTTAATACTGTAAATAATTCCTAACCCTCACTGTTCAAGTTCTTACTGGGCCGCACAAATAAATTCCGAAGCTTTCTGAAGGGTACCGAAGACGACCGAAGACTTCTGAACTGCTTCAAGCTATTAAACTCCTTCAAATTTAACAATTTCACTTTTATTTTTATGTATTTATGAAACTTATAATTATATTTTGCTTATAATATTAAACAAATAATCAAGCCAAGCCTACATGCTTTCAGACACCGCCCACCCGAACGATAATAGGAAGTGATTTTTAAAGTGTTATTTGTATCGCCGCTGTTACAAAGGATTTTGAACTGTTAACTGTTTAAAGAATCTCATACTTTTGTGCGCCCCAAATATTTCGTCAGACTGCGTCAAAATATGTGGTGGCACGCGCCCGGCTGTTGACCTGGCAGAGGTCCTGTTACAGATAGGAATGTTTAGGATAACAGGTAATACCACACACTAGATGGGTAACATTTATGGCCGCGATTTTATAACTGATTTAGTTCATACTACGCGCGCGAGATGGTACGTGTAATTTGTAAAGGAAACTGTCGGACGTTAGATGATATTTCTAAGTTAAAACTTTTTGTCTATGGTGACATTTGTAGGAATTGCTTAATTATTCTTATTTGTTGAACATTCATTCTGAATATTTAGTGTTTTTATTTGCAGATTAATTTATTGTGTTTCGCGTTTATTGACTTAATTTTTGTATTTAAAAAGGATAACTTCAGTGCAGGTTGGATTAATCTATAGAAACAATGGTTTTCTTGTACTGTGTGCTTTTGTGTTGTAAAAAAACTCTGAAACGAAAATGCACCGGTTTCCTACTGATGACATCGTAAGTTTTGTGAAATAATTAAATATAATTGTAAAATTCCTATACAACTTCTGTGTATTGTAAGATTATTGTACTGATGTTACTGAATATAATTAAGTAATAAAGACTTGAAATGTTGTTATAAAATTATAGAAACCCTTTCAAATTAAATCTATATGTATACCCAAAATATTGAAGTATGGCCATTGTTCATGTTCATAGTTTTTTTTTCTTGAGAAAATAGTATTTATCCAACGTCTTGATTTCTGAAAACGTCTGATAAATGATATTTTCTTTGCACGCGGTTCTTTATTTCAAGAAAAAGGAATCGATGGTAGAAGCTACATAATTTAAATATTACCGCCACAATAGTTGTTTAGACTACGCCCGCTAGAGGTCGCGACGAACTTTATAAGCAGTTAGTATTAAGCCATTGCTCATCTATTGTGGGTGGGTGTTTATCTATGGTTTATGATGGATCTAGTTATCAATTGCTATATATGAAATAACTAACAATATTTTATTTCGTGAAAGTGATAGACGAAGTAATAAAGTTTAATTAAAACTTATAATATTTGGTATACTCTATAAAATTGACATGAAACTAATTCCATCAGATTTAATTTTATTAAAGGTCAAGGACGTATACAGTCAGGAAAAATAGTTTTATCTATTGTGGCTGAAAGTATACAAATGAAAGTGAATGGTTTGTTTTGAAAGTCGAGTACCGTTTGTTGACATTTACTGAATTTTTAAACTATGTACCTTAATGTCATTACTAGAATTAACACATACAGATGCTGTTTTATGGGATATTAATATTTCTTGACGATATTATGTTCCTTTCCCCTCCTCTATTAATATGACTATTATTCTTGTCTAATATTTTACTAACGCACGCGTAGTGTAGTTTTGTGATGATTCCAGACATTTTTAACTTCAATTTACTAATAACAGTACATTAGATGACATATGACCCAGTTTGGAATTTGAACAGTGTTAAGTATCTAGTGTGGGAAATTTAATATACTCCAATTTTGTATATAAATCGAGAAAGTCACAAAGAATATGCACAATTATAATAACACATGTTTTCCGTCAAGACACAATTCAGTACTATTGGATGTTTATGAAGGTATTCCAGAAACTTTATTATTAAATGTGTTGGCTTGGGGAGGTTTATTACTATTGTTTGCGCTATTAAGAAGTCGAGCTTGGGATTATGGTAGACTGGCTTTAGTGCAAAATGATAAATGGACCCAATTGTTTTATAAAAGTACAGAAGAAGCTATTGCTGTTGAAGAAACAAATCATGATTCATCACTGAGATCAGACTTGGGATGTTGTACTTGGTTTCCTGCAGTATTTAAGATAAATAAACTACGATTGTTCAGTCGTTGTGGCCCAGATGCATCACATTACTTATCCTTTCAACGTCACTTACTAGTATTAAAAGCAATAATAACTGTCTGTTCGGTTTGTATTATTTTGCCAATTAATTTTAATGGAGATTTACAAGGTACCAAATACACATTTGGGCACACTACTGTTAGTAACTTACAATCAGAGTCTCGATGGTTATGGGTACACGTAATTATGTCTTTTGCTTTTGTGCCACTGACTGTTTTGATAATGCGAAGATGTTCAAGTCGAATTCCAACAGCAACTCCTATTTCTTCACGTACAGTTATGGTAACACATATCTCTCGAAATCATAGAAATGCCGAGCAAATACGCAACTATTTTTCTGTGCGTTATCCACATGTGCAAATTTTAGATGTTCAGATGGCTTATAAAATCAAAGGTAAGTACGTTTTATATATATATATATATATATATATATATATATATATATATATATATACAGTTTGCCCTTTTTCATTTAATATATTTGGTATCTAAAGTAAATTTACTTGTTTGCAGTTTAGAGCTTAGATATATTTCAAAGTTTCATACTGCAATTCAAGCAATAAAGGCATTCAGAAAATATTCTCCTTAATCGATAATAACAAATTTGATAACTACATACATTTCAATTTATAAGAAGGGTATATAATTATTACCATATTTATTATGTTGCTGAATTACTGTTATTTTTAAAACATGAAATCTTTTTAATTTCAAAACTGCTTTGTGCCAGATTTGATAGCCAAATTCATTTTTATTAGAAAAGATTATGTTCAGTAAAGTAATTAGGAATTTGTTTGAAAGCATGATGGATGGAGATCCAGTGAAACTTAGAGGTCATTATTTTTTTAAAAGAGTAATGGTAGAAGCAAATTTTAATGTATAGGGGGAAAATATTTTGAATGATACTTAAATTTGTATGTTTTGTAAAATGAAATTATTCACCGACCTAGACATATTTCACCAAGTTTATAATAAGGTTTAAACATATTTACACTGCATTGTGTAGTGAATTGACAGCGTTTATTTTTATATTAGAAATAATCGAGAAGTAATGAATATGGCTGAATGTAAACTATTAGGTTGCTTCATAATTGCCATTGGATGTATGTTCAAGTTGGTTAATAACAATAAGAGCTCCTTAGCAAATTAGTTATGGAACTTATCTGAATTAATCGAGACATTTATTTTCAGGCGTTCAAAGCAACATTAGTTAATTATTTTGTTGGAAAAGTTGATGTCAGCCTACATGCTGATGATATAATATTCTCGGAATTACTTCTGTATTTTTTTAAGGTTATCTACTGACGATAGTGGACGAAATATGAATTTAGTTTTAAAATAATTTGTTGCTAAGGAATTTTATTTTATTTAACTTGTTCAATGATATGCTAGTTTGTCTTATTGGTCATACTTGGTAGCAGTTGGGTTTCAAAAAATTAAAAATTTTCTACACTTTGTTATTGAGTAGATAGCTTTAAAACAAGAGTATTTATATATTTGTTGAATGGAAAAATTATTAATGCATTATGATTCGATGATGCAGCAATGATTTTGTTTGTGTGGCTACTGACGAGTAAATCATAAATAAATTGTCTGGGCAATTTTTTAGGCATATACATATTTGATATGCTACTGAAATTAAGTTGGAGGTTGAGATAAGGTCATCTGGAAGCGCTGTTTGCATTATAGGTTGATTAAAGTTCACATTAAAATTGCTTACAATAATAGCGAATATTGCATATATTGAACTTCCTAGTATTTTCAGGAGACTATTAGTCTCCTGAGAGAATAGTAATAACATTTGAGTTATAGTGAGATAGTGATTACTCTTGTAACTTCACAATACAAGACTATCAATAAAATTATCAAATTTTTTTAATGTCTGAAATATTGTTTAGGTGTATGACTATCTTTCCAAAGCTAGTAGCATTTATATTGAAATAAGAAGCTGCTCAGAATGGGTTACTTTTATCTCATCATTATAGAGTAAATGCTGAGGTTTCTACAAGACTTTTATTGTTTATAAAATAAGAGATTTTGTATTTTAGTGAGTGTATGGTAATATAAAGATTAAATTTTGGTATCAAAGTCATCGCTCTGGTACATGTATTTGTCTGTCTCTGCTGTACAAGTAATAAAATTTTCATAGCTGCTAACTAAAGTAGTGAGAACTTTAGAGTTCTCAAAAATTGTATGTTTCACGTGTGAATATAAAATTTGTTTTTGGTTAATGCATTTATACAATGATAATGACAAATCTATTTGTGTTAGTCACTAACAAGTTTCTTCCAATAAATATGCAGGTGCTTATCCTCTCGGCATCACTATAAAACATTTTGTTTAATTTGAGTTTTCTCCTGCTTTTAACTTACATGTATTTCACAGCATGACCCTCTGATTAAGATGGCATCAATTTACTTTATGTTCCTGATGAGGTGGTGACTTCCTTATTGTTCTTTATTGCCGATAATGTGTCAGGTTTTGTTATTTGGGTGAAGATGGTGCGTGGGGGCAGGGGCTTATGTCTTTTTAGTAGTTTCTTTTGCTATGTGGTTGACTTCGATTTACAACCCTTAAAGGGTGCCAAAATATATCTCAAAATTTTAAATTGCGAGTGGGATTGAGTGGTAAGGTAACAATGACACTATTAAGGAAAAATACTGAAAAAATCTCAAATTTTCAAAACTAATTTATTATATCAAAAAAGAAAACTATTGCAAAATTCCTTAAGATTAGAATTATCTGTTAACAGTGATTTTTTTTTGTTTTGACCTAAATCTAATGCAAAAAAATACATATCCAAATTGATGCCATCTAAATACCTATGGGTGAAACCTCCGAACTTACAAACACTAATAGATGACATATTTTCTATCCAATAGTTGACGCAATAAAATAAATTTCTAAAGTTCTTTGACAGGCAATGAACACTTAAAAACAATTATTTCTTTCTCCCCTGCTCAAAATTCCTGGTTGAGGTACTTTACCAATCACTTGGTCAATAGTGCCCTGTTCAGTTATTATAAACTTTTGTTTTGCATTGTCTGTAGATTTAAGTCCCATTACTTGAATATATGTCTTCTCTTGCACAACACACAAATACACGAATTTTGAATGATTGCATTTTCCACCTAAAAACTCCCACAATACACAAACACCTTTCATTAGGTTTTGGAAGTCCAACATGATATGGCACATCGTCATTTTCATTATCAATATAATCGAAATCTTCATCACATGGGGAAGACTCAGTACTTTCTATATACTGATTCTGAAGTTGTCGATTTGATGTCATCTTGTTTAGTTTGTTTGTTTTTACCGATTTTTTCTTTGCTCATTTTTTTGCTTCTCAGCAACTTTCTTTCTTGAATTTTTTTTCGCTTTTGTTCTCTTCTTTTTTCTTAGTTTGCTGTTCAATTTTTTGTTGTTTATGTTCTTATTTTTTTGAAAATACCTAATAACTTGAGATGACGTGAGTATAGCAGGAATTTTTTCTCTCTGTCCTTTTAGAAGTAGTATTGGATTTAATTTCAGGCCAATATAGTACCCATTTAAATGGAGACGTAATAGTTAGACCCATATTGGTTGTCGTATTATTTAGTTTTATAGCTGTTAGTAATTGAAGTCTAGATGATTGATGTTTGGGGTTATTAGATTTGCCTTTTTTGAATAACTCGATTATCATATTTTCAGATATGGAAGGTTCTGCGTGATGCTTTCATTTACTTGTGATTTGGTTGCAATATCTTTGGATAACGGTAGATCATTTACAGTATTTTCTGTTGTATACAAATTTGGTGCAATATTTTGGAATTGTGACTCATCATCATCATTAGGTTTTCAGTTCTGGAACTGGTTAGACGCGTACCCTCATTGTTTCCTATTCTGAACTAACCTACACATTTTGCTGAAATTTGCACAGTCTGCATCTATCACTATCTGATCTAGGTCTACATCTACCTCCTTTTTCCTATCTCTGCTTGTAATTCTGACTATAAACTTTTTAAATCTTTTTGCAGTGATGGCTGAGAAATAGAAATATAAATTTATGGATAGTGATTGAATATAAGAAAATTCAACCTACTCTTTCCAACTCTAAATAATTCTTTTTCCAGTCTTCCTCTGGTCCTTTCAAATGCCTTTATTGTTTTTAAAGTCCACAGTTTTTCCTCGCCAATCTCCTTTACCAAATAAAAAGAGAAATGCCTTATATTTTCCTTTTTTACTGCTGGTTGAATATGTAGTGGCAAATTTACAGCTCGGGAATTTGAAGATAATAAACCACACTTCTAAAATCTGTTTTATATTATTAAAGGATCAACTTTTTTTAAAATTTTCTGAAGAAGTTTGGGAAAATCTGGCCTCTTTAGCTCTTCTCCCATATGAGACTTCTCCAATTTTTAACGTTTTTTTTCTCCATTTCAATTTCAAACTATGGAATACTGCAACGTCCATAGGTTGTATTAGATGAGTTGCATTTGGATATAATGCTATCAGTTCAATTCCAATCTTTTTGCAAAACTCTGACAAATATAGAGAAATGTGTGAAGAATGGCCATCAAGAAAGGAAACAATGGCAAAGTCAATCTTTTCTTCTAGGAGCCACAGATGGAAAATATTAACTATATATTCATAGAACAGCTCATGGATCATCCACCTATTTTCTGAACATCCTATTGACCAGTCTGTTGGGACTGCTTCAGCAATATTTAAAGGTATTCTTTTATACTGGTAGACAATCGTTGGTGGACACAACTTTCCAGTGGCGTTGGGGGTAAGCAGTATGGTTACATTTTCCTTTTTATCATTTGTTTCTGCTAAATAAATGTTGCCTCTTACAGTTAATACTTTACCACCTTTGGGGTTCATGTAGAAAGCAGATTCATTTGCGTTAAAAACTCTCAACGGGTTTTTTATTATATCATTTAGGCAATTTTCTTCAATATAGGACCGTACTTCTTCAAACCATAGAGTTAAATTCTACATGAGTGAAGTTACCGGCTGTTACGAAGCGGCTCCTAAATTTGAACACTCCTACCCTCTGTAAGGCAACGCCTACCACTCTCTCCATGTATTATAGGCTATGTCTATTAATCAGTATATTTTGCATGCTGCTTTTAGTCTGCCTTATATTCCTTGTGGATTTTTAATATGCTCTCAGTTTGTTAATCACCGAAATACCATTCTGCAGTACCTATATATGACAATAAAAAACACTATCGGCAGAAAGTAATAATTTTATTAAAATTTGTTATATAATTTGCAGAAAGAAATATTTTGTGCATAGTTATACATAAAGTTCAACATAACAATCACAAGTTAACTTTTTTTTTAACATTTTCAAGCATGTATAAAATAATTTTTCCAAATGAAGTCACACGTTTCCACATAACATATTTTGAAGAAACGTACCTAAAAATTTGCTAACATTACAGCGTAGGCCCTCCAGCACAATATATAGTATTCCTAAAAACGTATTTTGAAATTTACTCCTCTGCTGAACACTTATACAATACGGTTCAACAGCTTCACTAAAAATGCTATTTTTCATACCTTACATACGACTTCCGTTTTTCAAAAATTTTCAGCAATTAGCTTAGGCCCTTCAATACAACATACATTTTTTGTAAGAACAGATTTTGGAATCTACTACTTCTGACAAACAGTTATATAACAAGGTTCAACAGTTTCACTCAAAAACATTTTTTTTAATATCTTCCATATGATCTCCGCTCTTCAAAATTTGTCAGTAGCCTACCAACACAACTCATATTTCTCTTACGAACGGATTTTGGAATTTACTACCTTTGCCAAACACGTATATAACACGGTTCAACAATTTCACTGAAAAACGCTATTTTTTAATATCTTCCATAGGACCTCCGCTCTTCAAAAATTTGTCAGTAGTTAGCCTAGGCGCACCAAACCAACATATATTTCTCTTAAGAATGGATTTGGAATCTACTATCTCTGCCAAACAGGTATATAATAAGGTTCAAGCTTCACTAAAAACATTTTTTTAATATCTTCTATATGACCTCCGCTCTTTAAAATGTGTCAGCAATTAGATTAGGCCCACCAACACAACATATATTTTTCTTAAAAACGGATTATGGAATCTACTACCTCTGGCAAACATTTATATAACACGGTTCAAAAGTTTCACTAAAAAACTTTTTTTTTAGTATCTTCCATGCGACCTCCTCTCTTCAAAATTTATCAACAATTAGCTTAGCCGCACCAACACACCATATACTTTTATAAACAATGGATTTTAGAATTTACTACCTTTGACAAACACTTATCTAACACGGTTCAACAATTTCACTAAAAAAACACTATTTTTAATATCTTCCATACGACCTCCGCTTTTCAAAATTTGTCAGTAGTTAGCTTAGACGCACCAACGCAACATATATTTTTCTTAAGAATGGATTTTGGAATCTACTATCTCTGTCAAACAGTTATATAATGAGGTTCAAGTTTCACTAAAAACATTTTTTTAATATCTTCTATACGACCTCTGCTCTTTAAAATGTGTCAGTAATTAGCTTAGGCTCACCAACACAACATATATTTCACTAAAAAACTTTTTTTTAGTATCTTTCATGCGACCTCCGCTCTTCAAAATTTATCAACAATTAGCTTAGCCGCACCAACACACCATATACTTTTATAAACAATGGATTTTAGAATTTACTACCTTTGACAAACACTTATCTAACACGGTTCAACAATTTCACTAAAAAACACTATTTTTAATATCTTCCATACGACCTCCGCTCTTCAAAATTTGTCAGTAGTTAGCTTAGACGCACCAACGCAACATATATTTTTCTTAAAAACGGATTATGGAATCTACTACCTCTGTCAAACGCTTTATATAACACGGTTCAACAGTTTCACTAAAAAACTTTTTTTTTTAATATCTCCCATACGACTCTGCTCTTCAAAATTTGTCAGTAATTAGCTTAGATCCACCAACATAACATATTTTTCTTAAGAACGGATTTTGGAATCTACTACCTCTGCAAAACACTTATATAACAAGGTTCAACAACTTCACTAAGAAAACTTTTTTTTAATATCTTTCATGCGACCTCCGCTCTTCAAAATTTGTCAGCAATTAGCTTAGGCGTACCAACACATCATATATTTTTATTTACAATGGATTTTAGAATTTACTCCATTTGACAAACACTTATCTAACACGGTTAAACACTTTCATAAAAAAAAACACTTTTTTTAATATCTTTCATACGTCCTCCGTTTTTCAAAATTTGTCAGCATTTAGCTTAGGCGCACCAACGCAACGTATATTTTACTTACGAATGAATTTTGGAATCTACTACCTCTGTCAAACAGTTATATAAAAAGGTTCAAGTTTCAGTAAAAAACATTTTTTAATATCTTCTATACCACCTCTGCTCTTTAGAATGTGTCAGTAATTAGCATAGGCCCGCCAACACAACATATATTTTTTTAAAAAACAGATCATGACATATACTACCTCTGCCAAACGCTTATATAACACTGTTTAACAGTTTCACTAAAGAAACGTTTTTTTTTTAATATCTTCCATATTTCAAAATTTGTCAGTAGTTAGCTTAGGTCCACCAACATAACATATATATTTCTTACGAACGGATTTTGGAACCTACTACCTCTGTCAAACACTTATTTAACAAGTTTCAACAATTTCAATAAGAAAACTTTTTTTTGATATCTCCCATATGACCTCCGTTCTTCAAAATTTGTCAATAATTAGCTTAGTCCCACTAACACAACATATATTTTTTTTAAGAACAGAGTTTAGAATTTACTACATCTGCAAAACACTCGTATAACTCACGGTCCAACAGTTTTACTAAAAAAAACACTTTTTTTAATATTTTCCATACGACTTCCACTTTTCATAATTTGTCAGTAATTAGCTTAGGCGTACCAAAACACAACATATATTTTTCTTAAGAATGAATTTTGGAATTTACTACCTTTGCCAAACACTTATATAACGCGGTTCAACAATTTCACTAAAAAACACTATTTTTAATATCTTCGATATGGCCTCCGCTCTTCAAAATTTGTCAGTAGTTAGCTTAGGTCCACCAACACACCATATACTTTTATAAACAATGGATTTTAGAATTTACTACCTTTGACAAACACTTATCTAACACCGTTCAACAATTTCACAAAAAAAACACTTTTTGTAATATCTTTCATACGTCCTTCGTTCTTCAAAATTTGTCAGTAATTAGCTTAGGCTCACCAACACAATATATATTTAGCTTAAGAACGGATTTTAGAATTTACTACCTTTGACAAACACTTATATAACACGATTCAATTAATTTCGCTAAAAAAGCATTTCTCTAATAACTTCCATATACCCTCCGCTTTTCAAAATTTGTCAGTAATAGCTTAAACTAACCAACACAACATATATATTTTTTAAGAACGGATTTTGGAATTTACGACCTTTGCCAAACACATATATAACATGGTTCAACAATTTCACTGAAAAACACTTTTTTTAATATATTCCATACGGCCTTCGCTCTTCAAAATTTGTCACTAGTTAGCTTAGGCGCACCAACACAACATATATTTTTCTTAAGAATGAATTTTGGAATCTACTACCTTTGTCAAACAGTTATATAATAAGATTCGCTTTGCCAAAAACACTTTTTTAATATCTTCTATACGACCTCCACTTTTTAAAATTTATCAGCAATTAGCTTCGCACACCAACACACCATATATTTTTATTAACAGTGGATTTTATAATTTACTACTTTTGACAAACACTTATTTAACACGGTTTAACACTTTCACCAAAAAAACACTTTTTTTAAAATCTGTTATAAGTCCTCCGCTTTTCAAAATGTGTCAGCATTTAGCTTAGGCGTACCAACACACCATATATTTTTATTAACAGCGGATTATAGAATTTACTACCTTTGTCAAACACTTATATAACACGGTTCAACAATTTCACTAAAAAAACACTGTGTTTAATATCTTCCATACGACCTCCACTCTTCAAAATTTGTCAGTAGTTATCTGAAGCGCACCAAACCAACATATATTTTTCTTAAGAATGGATTTTGGAATCGACTATCTCTGCCAAACAGGTATATAATAACGTTCAAGCTTCACTAAAAACATTTTTTTAATATCTTCTATATGAGCTCCGCTCTTTAAAATGTGTCAGCAATTAGATTAGGCCCACCAACACAACATATATTTTTCTTAAAAACGGATTATGGAATCTACTACCTCTGGCAAACATTTATATAACACGGTTCAAAAGTTTCACTAAAAAGCTTTTTTTTAGTATCTTCCATGCGACCTCCGCTCTTCAAAATTTATCAACAATTAGCTTAGCCGCACCAACACACCATATACTTTTATAAACAATGGATTTTAGAATTTACTACCTTTGACAAACACTTATCTAACACGGTTCAACAATTTCACTAAAAAAACACTATTTTTAATATCTTCCATACGACCTCCGCTTTTCAAAATTTGTCAGTAGTTAGCTTAGACGCACCAACGCAACATATATTTTTCTTAAGAATGGATTTTGGAATCTACTATCTCTGTCAAACAGTTATATAATGAGGTTCAAGTTTCACTAAAAACATTTTTTTAATATCTTCTATACGACCTCTGCTCTTTAAAATGTGTCAGTAATTAGCTTAGGCTCACCAACACAACATATATTTTTCTTAAAAACGGATTATGGAATCTACTACCTCTGTCAAACGCTTATATAACACGGTTCAACAGTTTCACTAAAAAACGTTTTTTTTTAATATCTCCCATACGACTCTGCTCTTCAAAATTTGTCAGTAATTAGCTTAGATCCACCAACATAACATATTTTTCTTAAGAACGGATTTTGGAATCTACTACCTCTGCAAAACACTTATTTAACAAGGTTCAACAACTTTACTAAGAAAACTTTTTTTAATATCTTCCATGCGACCTCCGCTCTTCAAAATTTGTCAGCAATTAGCTTAGGCGTACCAACACATTATATATTTTTATTTACAATGGATTTTAGAATTTACTCCCTTTGACAAACACTTATCTAACACGGTTAAACACTTTCATAAAAAACACTTTTTAATATCTTTCATACGTCCTCCGTTTTCAAAATTTGTCAGCATTTAGCTTAGGCGCACCAACGCAACGTATATTTTACTTACGAATGAATTTTGGAATCTACTACCTCTGTCAAACAGTTATATAAAAAGGTTCAAGTTTCAGTAAAAAACATTTTTTAATATCTTCTATACCACCTCTGCTCTTTAGAATGTGTCAGTAATTAGCATAGGCCCGCCAACACAACATATATTTTTTTAAAAAACAGATCATGACATATACTACCTCTGCCAAACGCTTATATAACACTGTTTAACAGTTTCAGAAACGTTTTTTTTAATATCTTCCATATTTCAAAATTTGTCAGTAGTTAGCTAAGGTCCATCAACATAACATATATATTTCTTACGTACGGATTTTGGAACCTACTACCTCTGTCAAACACTTATTTAACAAGTTTCAACAATTTCAATAAGAAAACTTTTTTTTGATATCTCCCATATGACCTCCGTTCTTCAAAATTTGTCAATAATTAGCTTAGTCCCACTAACACAACATATATTTTTCTTAAGAACAGAGTTTAGAATTTACTACATCTGCAAAACACTCATATAACTCACGGTCCAACAGTTTTACTAAAAAAAAACACTTTTTTTAATATTTTCTATACCACTTCCACTCTTCAAAATTTGTCAGTAATTAGCTTAGGCGTACCAAAACACAACATATATTTTTCTTAAGAATGAATTTTGGAATTTACTACTTTTGCCAAACACTTATATGACGCGGTTCAACAATTTCACTAAAAAACACTATTTTTAATATCTTCCATATGGCCTCCGCTCTTCAAAATTTGTCAGTAGTTAGCTTAGGTCCACCAACACACCATATACTTTTATAAACAATGGATTTTAGAATTTACTACCTCTGACAAACACTTATCTAACACGGTTCAACAATTTCACTAAAAAAACCACTATCTTTAATATCTTCCATACGACCTCCGCTTTTCAAAATTTGTCAGTAGTTAGCTTAGACGCACCAACGCAACATATATTTTTCTTAAGAATGGATTTTGGAATCTACTATCTCTGTCAAACAGTTATATAATGAGGTTCAAGTTTCACTAAAAACATTTTTTTAATATCTTTTATACGACCTCTTCTCTTTAAAATGTGTCAGTAATTAGCTTAGGCTCACCAACACAACATATATTTTTCTTAAAAATGGATTATGGAATCTACTACCTCTGTCAAACGCTTATATAACACGGTTCAACAGTTTCACTAAAAAACGTTTTTTTTTAATATCTCCCATACGACTCTGCTCTTCAGAATTTGTCAGTAATTAGCTTAGATCCACCAACATAACATATTTTTCTTAAGAACGGATTTTGGAGTCTACTACCTCTGCAAAACACTTTTTTAACAAGGTTCAACAACTTCACTAAGAAAACTTTTTTTTAATATCTTCCATGCGACCTCCGCTCTTCAAAATTTGTCAGCAATTAGCTTAGGCGTACCAACACATCATATATTTTTATTTACAATGTATTTTAGAATTTACTCCCTTTGA
The DNA here is from genome assembly GCA_036346225.1 of Platerodrilus igneus. Classification (NCBI taxonomy): domain Eukaryota; kingdom Metazoa; phylum Arthropoda; class Insecta; order Coleoptera; family Lycidae; genus Platerodrilus; species Platerodrilus igneus. The sequence continues at coordinate 1,200,949 of JARFIW010000803.1, forward strand.
CAAACACTTATCTAACACGGTTAAACACTTTCATAAAAAAAAACACTTTTTTTAATATCTTTCATACGTCCTCCGTTTTTCAAAATTTGTCAGCATTTAGCTTAGGCGCACCAACGCAACGTATATTTTACTTACGAATGAATTTTGGAATCTACTACCTCTGTCAAACAGTTATATAAAAAGGTTCAAGTTTCAGTAAAAAACATTTTTTAATATCTTCTATACCACCTCTGCTCTTTAGAATGTGTCAGTAATTAGCATAGGCCCGCCAACACAACATATATTTTTTTAAAAAACAGATCATGACATATACTACCTCTGCCAAACGCTTATATAACACTGTTTAACAGTTTCACTAAAGAAACGTTTTTTTTAATATCTTCCATATTTCAAAATTTGTCAGTAGTTAGCTTAGGTCCACCAACATAACATATATATTTCTTACGAACGGATTTTGGAACCTACTACCTCTGTCAAACACTTATTTAACAAGTTTCAACAATTTCAATAAGAAAACTTTTTTTTGATATCTCCCATATGACCTCCGTTCTTCAAAATTTGTCAATAATTAGCTTAGTCCCACTAACACAACATATATTTTTCTTAAGAACAGAGTTTAGAATTTACTACATCTGCAAAACACTCATATAACTCACGGTCCAACAGTTTTACTAAAAAAAAACACTTTTTTTAATATTTTTCATACGACTTCCACTCTTCAAAATTTGTCAGTAATTAGCTTAGGCGTACCAAAACACAACATATATTTTTCTTAAGAATGAATTTTGAAATTTACTACCTTTGCCAAACACTTATATGACGCGGTTCAACAATTTCACTAAAAAACACTATTTTTAATATCTTCCATATGGCCTCCGCTCTTCAAAATTTGTCAGTAGTTAGCTTAGGTCCACCAACACACCATATACTTTTATAAACAATGGATTTTAGAATTTACTACCTTTGACAAACACTTATCTAACACGGTTCAACAATTTCACTAAAAAAACACTATTTTTAATATCTTCCATACGACCTCCGCTTTTCAAAATTTGTCAGTAGTTAGCTTAGACGCACCAACGCAACATATATTTTTCTTAAGAATGGATTTTGGAATCTACTATCTCTGTCAAACAGTTATATAATGAGGTTCAAGTTTCACTAAAAACATTTTTTTAATATCTTCTATACGACCTCTGCTCTTTAAAATGTGTCAGTAATTAGCTTAGGCTCACCAACACAACATATATTTTTCTTAAAAACGGATTATGGAATCTACTACCTCTGTCAAACGCTTATATAACACGGTTCAACAGTTTCACTAAAAAACGTTTTTTTTTAATATCTCCCATACGACTCTGCTCTTCAGAATTTGTCAGTAATTAGCTTAGGTCCACCAACATAACATATATATTTCTTACGAACGGATTTTGGAACCTACTACCTCTGTCAAACACTTATTTAACAAGTTTCAACAATTTCAATAAGAAAACTTTTTTTTGATATCTCCCATATGACCTCCGTTCTTCAAAATTTGTCAATAATTAGCTTAGTCCCACTAACACAACATATATTTTTTTTAAGAACAGAGTTTAGAATCTACTACATCTGCAAAACACTCATATAACTCACGGTCCAACAGTTTTACTAAAAAAAACACTTTTTTTAATATTTTCCATACGACTTCCACTCTTCAAAATTTGTCAGTAATTAGCGTAGGCGTACCAAAACACAACATATATTTTTCTTAAGAATGAATTTTGGAATTTACTACCTTTGCCAAACACTTATATGACGCGGTTCAACAATTTCACTAAAAAACACTATTTTTAATATCTTCCATATGGCCTCCGCTCTTCAAAATTTGTCAGTAGTTAGCTTAGGTCCACCAACACACCATATACTTTTATAAACAATGGATTTTAGAATTTACTACCTTTGACAAACACTTATCTAACACCGTTCAACACTTTCACAAAAAAAAACACTTTTTGTAATATCTTTCATACGTCCTTCGTTCTTCAAAATTTGTCAGTAATTAGCTTAGGCTCACCAACACAATATATATTTAGCTTAAGAACGGATTTTAGAATTTACTACCTTTGACAAACACTTATATAACACGATTCAACTAATTTCGCTAAAAAAGCATTTCTCTAATAACTTCCATATACCCTTCGCTTTTCAAAATTTGTCAGTAAAAGCTTAAACTAACCAACACAACATATATATATTTTTAGAACGGATTTTGGAATTTACGACCTTTGCCAAACACTTATATAACATGGTTCAACTATTTCACTGAAAAACACTTTTTTTAATATATTCCAGACGGCCTTCGCTCTTCAAAATTTGTCACTAGTTAGCTTAGGCGCACCAACACAACATATATTTTTCTTAAGAATGAATTTTGGAATCTACTACCTTTGTCAAACAGTTATATAATAAGATTCGCTTTGCCAAAAACACTTTTTTAATATCTTCTATACGACCTCCACTTTTTAAAATTTATCAGCAATTAGCTTCGGTACACCAACACACCATATATTTTTATTAACAGTGGATTTTATAATTTACTACTTTTGACAAACACTTATTTAACACGGTTTAACACTTTCACCAAAAAAACACTTTTTTTAATATCTGTTATAAGTCCTCCGCTTTTCAAAATGTGTCAGCATTTAGCTTAGGCGTACCAACACACCATATATTTTTATTAACAGCGGATTATAGAATTTACTACCTTTGTCAAACACTTATATAACACGGTTCAACAATTTCACTAAAAAAACACTGTGTTTAATATCTTCCATACGACCTCCACTCTTCAAAATTTGTCAGTAGTTAGCTGTAGCGCACCAAACCAACATATATTTTTCTTAAGAATGGATTTTGGAATCGACTATCTCTGCCAAACAGGTATATAATAACGTTCAAGCTTCACTAAAAACATTTTTTTAATATCTTCTATATGACCTCCGCTCTTTAAAATGTGTCAGCAATTAGATTAGGCCCACCAACACAACATATATTTTTCTTAAAAACGGATTATGGAATCTATTACCTCTGGCAAACATTTATATAACACGGTTCAAAAGTTTCACTAAAAAACTTTTTTTTAGTATCTTCCATGCGACCTCCGCTCTTCAAATTTATCAACAATTAGCTTAGCCGCACCAACACACCATATACTTTTATAAACAATGGATTTTAGAATTTACTACCTTTGACAAACACTTATATAACACGGTTCAACAATTTCACTAAAAAAACACTATTTTTAATATCTTCCATACGACCTCCGCTCTTCAAAATTTGTCAGTAGTTAGCTTAGACGCACCAACGCAACATATATTTTTCTTAAGAATGGATTTTGGAATCTACTATCTCTGTCAAACAGTTATATAATGAGGTTCAAGTTTCACTAAAAACATTTTTTTAATATCTTCTGTACGACCCCTGCTCTTTAAAATGTGTCAGTAATTAGCTTAGGCTCACCAACACAACATAAATTTTTTTCTTAAAAACGGATTATGGAATCTACTACCTCTGTCAAACGCTTATATAACACGGTTCAACAGTTTCACTAAAAAACGTTTTTTTTTAATATCTCCCATACGACTCTGCTCTTCAAAATTTGTCAGTAATTAGCTTAGATCCACCAACATAACATATTTTTCTTAAGAACGGATTTTGGAATCTACTACCTCTGCAAAACACTTATTTAACAAGGTTCAACAACTTCACTAAGAAAACTTTTTTTTAATATCTTCCATGCGACCTCCGCTCTTCAAAATTTGTCAGCAATTAGCTTAGGCGTACCAACACATCATATATTTTTATTTACAATGGATTTTAGAATTTACTCCCTTTGACAAACACTTATCTAAGACGGTTAAACACTTTCATAAAAAAAACACTTTTTTTAATATCCTTCATACGTCCTCCGTTTTTCAAAATTTGTCAGCATTTAGCTTAGGCGCACCAACGCAACGTATATTTTACTTACGAATGAATTTTGGAATCTACTACCTCTGTCAAACAGTTATATAAAAAGGTTCAAGTTTCAGTAAAAAACATTTTTTAATATTTTCTATACCACCTCTGCTCTTTAGAATGTGTCAGTAATTAGCATAGGCCCGCCAACACAACATATATTTTTTTAAAAAACAGATCATGACATATACTACCTCTGCCAAACGCTTATATAACACTGTTTAACAGTTTCACTAAAGAAACGTTTTTTTTAATATCTTCCATATTTCAAAATTTGTCAGTAGTTAGCTTAGGTCCACCAACATAACATATATATTTCTTACGAACGGATTTTGGAACCTACTACCTCTGTCAAACACTTATTTAACAAGTTTCAACAATTTTAATAAGAAAACTTTTTTTTGATATCTCCCATATGACCTCCGTTCTTCAAAATTTGTCAATAATTAGCTTAGTCCCACTAACACAACATATATTTTTCTTAAGAACAGAGTTTAGAATTTACTACATCTGCAAAACACTCATATAACTCACGGTCCAACAGTTTTACTAAAAAAAACACTTTTTTTAATATTTTCCATACGACTTCCACTCTTCAAAATTTGTCAGTAATTAGCTTAGGCGTACCAAAACACAACATATATTTTTCTTAAAAATGAATTTTGGAATTTACTACCTTTGCCAAACACTTATATAACGCGGTTCAACAATTTCACTAAAAAACACTATTTTTAATATCTTCCATATGGCCTCCGCTCTTCAAAATTTGTCAGTAGTTAGCTTAGGTCCACCAACACACCATATACTTTTATAAACAATGGATTTTAGAATTTACTACCTTTAACAAACACTTATCTAACACGGTTCAACAATTTCACTAAAAAAACACTATTTTTAATATCTTCCATACGACCTCCGCTTTTCAAAATTTGTCAGTAGTTAGCTTAGACGCACCAACGCAACATATATTTTTCTTAAGAATGGATTTTGGAATCTACTATCTCTGTCAAACAGTTATATAATGAGGTTCAAGTTTCACTAAAAACATTTTTTTAATATCTTCTATACGACCTCTGCTCTTTAAAATGTGTCAGTAATTAGCTTAGGCTCACCAGCACAACATATATTTTTCTTAAAAACGGATTATGGAATCTACTACCTCTGTCAAACGCTTATATAACACGGTTCAACAGTTTCACTAAAAAACGTTTTTTTTTAATATCTTCCATATTTCAAAATTTGTCAGTAGTTAGCTTAGGTCCACCAACATAACATATATATTTCTTACGAACGGATTTTGGAACCTACTACCTCTGTCAAACACTTATTTAACAAGTTTCAACAATTTCAATAAGAAAACTTTTTGTTGATATCTCCCATATGACCTCCGTTCTTCAAAATTTGTCAATAATTAGCTTAGTCCCACTAACACAACATATATTTTTCTTAAGAACAGAGTTTAGAATTTACTACATCTGCAAAACACTCATATAACTCACGGTCCAACAGTTTTACTAAAAAAAACACTTTTTTTAATATTTTCCATACGACTTCCACTCTTCAAAATTTGTCAGTAATTAGCTTAGGCGTACCAAAACACAACATATATTTTTCTTAAGAATGAATTTTGGAATTTACTACCTTTGCCAAACACTTATATAACGCGGTTCAACAATTTCACTAAAAAACACTATTTTTAATATCTTCCATATGGCCTCCGCTCTTCAAAATTTGTCAGTAGTTAGCTTAGGTCCACCAACACACCATATACTTTTATAAACAATGGATTTTAGAATTTACTACCTTTGACAAACACTTATCTAACACCGTTCAACACTTTCACAAAAAAAAAACACTTTTTGTAATATCTTTTATACGTCCTTCGTTCTTCAAAATTTGTCAGTAATTAGCTTAGGCTCACCAACACAATATATATTTAGCTTAAGAACGGATTTTAGAATTTACTACCTTTGACAAACACTTATATAACACGATTCAATTAATTTCGCTAAAAAAGCATTTCTCTAATAACTTCCATATACCCTCCGCTTTTCAAAATTTGTCAGTAATAGCTTAAACTAACCAACACAACATATATATTTTTTAAGAACGGATTTTGGAATTTACGACCTTTGCCAAACACTTATATAACATGGTTCAACAATTTCACTGAAAAACACTTTTTTTAATATATTCCATACGGCCTTCGCTCTTCAAAATTTGTCACTAGTTAGCTTAGGCGCACCAACACAACATATATTTTTCTTAAGAATGAATTTTGGTATCTACTACCTTTGTCAAACAGTTATATAATAAGATTCGCTTTGCCAAAAACACTTTTTTAATATCTTCTATACGACCTCCACTTTTTAAAATTTATCAGCAATTAGCTTCGGTACACCAACACACCATATATTTTTATTAACGGTGGATTTTATAATTTACTACTTTTGACAAACCCTTATTTAACACGGTTTAACACTTTCACCAAAAAAACACTTTTTTTAATATCTGTTATAAGTCCTCCGCTTTTCAAAATGTGTCAGCATTTAGCTTAGGCGTACCAACACACCATATATTTTGATTAACAGCGGATTATAGAATTTACTACCTTTGTCAAACACTTATATAACACGGTTCAACAATTTCACTAAAAAAACACTGTGTTTAATATCTTCCATACGACCTATGCTCTTCAAAATTTGTCAGTAGTTAGCTGAGGCGCACCAAACCAACATATATTTTTCTTAAGAATGGATTTTGGAATCGACTATCTCTGCCAAACAGGTATATAATAACGTTCAAGCTTCACTAAAAACATTTTTTTAATATCTTCTATATGACCTCCGCTCTTTAAAATGTGTCAGCAATTAGCTTAGGCCCACCAACATAACATATATATTTTTTAAAAAACGGATTATGGAATCTACTACCTCTGCCAAACATTTATATAACGCGGTTCAAAAGTTTTACTAAAAAACTTTGTTTTAGTACCTTCCATGTGACCTCAGTAGTATAACTATGGAGAAGCTGAGCCAGCCCTTTTTAAAGGGTCATAAATATCTTGTAAAGGGTGTGTGTATTATGGAAAAGAGAAGTATGTATGTGTGAAGGTCATGTATGTGTAGGCGTGTGTGTGTGTTAGTATTAGTTAGGTTTGAGGATAACAATAGTATGGCTATGGAGAAGCTGGCCAGCCCTTTTTAAAAGGATCATAAATATCTTGTAAAGGGTGTGCGTATTATATAAAAGAGAAGTGTGTATGTGCAGGTGTGTGCGTGTAGGGTGTAGGGTATGTATGGTTTGTCGGTAATGTTAATGTAGAAGTCGTGCCGCCCTTATGATAAAAGTGTGTAGATATCGATCGGGGCGGTGTTGTTGTTTTATTTTCGAAAAGAAAGGTATGTATCATTATGTGTATAGGTGTGTAGGGGGCGTGCGTGTTTTAGTCTAAGATGAAATATCGTAAGGGGCGCGCAAGTGGTGCGAACGTGTTTTTGTTTTAAGAGTGTGTTTTCGGGGGGGTAGTGGTCGCGTTCGAGAATAAGTCTGGGTAAATAACCGCAAGGGTTTTTTATTACAGGTGTCAATAAAAAAAAATTGCGTGTTGCGTTTGTATCGCGTTTTTTAACGAGAGAGAGAATATGAAGGTGTATATTGAATTGTTCAGTAATGTAATTGTTCGGTATAGATGGTTCGATGACGTGTGTATCGTTGTTGAAAATAAAAAAGCCCTTTCCTTAATTCGTATACATTATATTATGAATCGAAGCATATACGATGACGGAATCGTATTTTTGCTAAAAATGGTTCGTTCGATCGATGACGTGTGCGTGTATTTTTTGCCCTCCGAGAGAAGATGATGAAAGTGCGCTATTTAATTCGTATACAAATACGGGGTCACGATTATCTCATCGGGCACGTGCAAGACGTTTCAAGTAATCTTTTAATAATTTGAAAAATGTTACGCTCGATGTGTCGTAGGCAATTATGATGAAGTATTTAAAATAACGCAGAGATTTCAGATCGTCGGCAAAAAAAAACGGGGTCACGATTATCTCATCGGACACGTGCAAGACGTTTCAAGTAATCTTTTAATAATTTGAAAAATGTTACGCTCGATGTGTCGTAGGCAATTATGATGAAGTATAAGGAGAATAAGGCTGGGGGAAATAACCGCAAGGTTTTTATTACAGGTGTCAATAAGAAAAAATTGCGTGCTGCGTTTGTATCGCGTTTTTTAATGAGAAAATATGAAGGTGTATATTGAATTGTTCAGTAATATAATTGTTTCGGTATAAATGGTTCGATGACGTGTGTATCGTTGCTGAAAATAAAAAAGTTCTTCCTTAATTTTGTGTACATTATATGAACCAAAGCATATACGATGACGAAATCGTATTTTTGCAGAGTAATAAAAAAGTGTTCTTGTAAATTTTGTATAGTATACATTGTATGAAGCGGAAGTTAAATATAAATGATCGAGTATGTTTGTATAATTATTTTTTATTATCGAAGTCGGGGAATCGCTTTTGATTAAAACATTGTATGCATAAAAGATAGCTTCTTGGAACGCGTAAAGAAAATACTGTAGTTCATGATTACATCATCGTTTTGAATCATTAATTATATAGGAACCCATTATTTTTAACAAATATGGTGTTTATAGATCCTAGAAATATAGACGATTGGGATTTTTATATTCTTTATCGATGCCAAGTCGGGGAAAATGTCTTAGTTACTTACATCTTTGAATAAAAAATATGCATCATTAATTTTTATGCGACTTCAATATCCGCATAATAAAAGATAACGTTTTAATTTGAATGAGCTTTTTTTTTTGTCCAGACAAGGGCAATGCTATTTAATTCTAATGAATTGCTATCGTTAATGTCTTAATCGTGTATGTGGGAAGCGGTATTCAGATGCGTAATAAATTGTACGTCATTCGGAGTGATATAAATAGAGGCATTTTATAATATTAGCGAAAGCATCTCGGCCGGTATTAGGTTATTTAGATTTGTAGATCAATCTGCCGTATCGCCATTAAAAACAGTGTTTAATTTTCAGTATAAATGTGAAAGTGACATTTTCTTTTATGCAACTCTAAGAACCGATTGCCTATACGTGGACTTAAAAAATAGAGAATTCGTGTTTTCAACTCAATTTATTAATTCTTTGTTGATTTGTAGAAAAACCCTCCGCATGCGCTTGCATGAAATCGGCGATTTATTTGTCTATAGTAAATGTGTTAGAACGACAGATGTATTTTCTATAAAATCATCTAAAAATTACAGATTCAGAAAAATATGCTATAGACTTATCCTTTTGTATAAGATTTTAAACTCGTACAAATTGTTAGAATAAAACGGGAACTGCATGCCGAATTAGAAGCCATTTTATGGTCCTGCGATTTATCGCCTAAAGACGATACGCCAAACGTATTAGTAAAATTGCACGGTTCAAAATACAGAAAGTTGGCATTGAAATACGAAAAAATGTTAACTAACAGAAAATCGAAGCGGACGCGGGCGTTTCGATGTGTTGTGATCAGATGCTACAGTTGTATCGAAAAGTGCACGCAATTTTAACGAAATGTCGTAAAACTAAAGTATTTCGCAATTGGGTTCGAATATTAAAATCACACATTCACAACACCGAATCGATTTTAAGAACGGTGAAACAAACTTCTTTTCGCTCTCGGCTAGTTATCTGAATCTATTCGAAAATCTTCTATGCCATATGAAAAGATATAAAATGCTATTTAAAAATCTATTAAAAACTACTGCGGCAGAATGTTCCTAAACAATGGATGTATTCTCGGAGCACGCCTCGACATTCTGAATTGGTTTGAAGCCAATCGTGTCTGCGTTTAAATCGAGAATTCAAACAGCTCAAATTATTAATGTTGCACATCAAGATCTTAATTTATTTATCGAAGATTGTAAAAATTAATTTTATCCAAATTGTATACGATTTTAAAAATCACTCGGTAAACCTTAAAATTAATGTCGTGTTAGCGTGCGATTTTTCAAATTTTCCGTCGCGCGTAACGAAAATGAGTTTCAAACTAGGCATTTTTCGACGCCCAACTTTTTAATTTGTTTCGGCAATTTAGAGAAGTTTAACGAGTGGTTTGCGTGCAATATCGCAACACGCTTGTTGGATAAAATAGAGAACGACGCAATGCACGGGTCAGGATTCACGCTATCCGAAATATTATTTTTAAATGTTAATATTAATAAATGCTATGATATGTTTCACGCGAGTTGTTTCATGCCTCTTCCTATCGCAATTCAAAACAAAAGGCCTGTTTAAACATTAGAAACAATGATTTTCATGCTTTTATTGGAGCGTTTTAGCCGGAATAATTAAGCCTACAGCAGGTAAGCATGCTACTCGCACAACTTCGTATCCGCATTTTGCAGAAATTTTAATATGAAAAATTTGGTCAGCCCCATGCCTATATCGGATATATCGAAATTCGAAAAGCAGAATGATATTTCTGTAAATGTTTTTGCTCTTATTTTAAAACGCGCTCGATACATCGTAACACCGGTACAATTAACTAGCCAAAAACGAGATAAACATGTTAATCTGTTGATTGTTGAAGATGCGTATGTCGACGAGTCATCAAAATTTAATTCTGACGAAGGCGAAGACGTCAACGGCGACGACGACGGCGGCGACGAGGCCGATAAAGTTGGAAAAAGTTTGGAAGAATTAAAAAAAAATATTAAAGATTATAAACGGGGCGTTAGATATCATTATTGTCTTATAAAAAATTTAGCCTCACTTGTGAGAGGTCAATTAACTAAACATACGGGTCACTTTTACGTATGCGATAGATGTCTCTCCTATTTTTACGATCGCAAACGTCTCGATGCCCACGAGCAAGTATGCGAAAAACTTAACGAGTGTCGTGTTATTTTACCCTCCGAAAAAAACAAATATTTACAATTTAAAGATTTTAAGTATAAAATACCTGTGCCGATGGTGGTTTATTCCGACATAGAATGCCTTATTAAAAAAACCGATCGAGCTTCCGAATCAGAACGCACTTTCAAATACCAGGAACATATTCCGTTTTCAATAGGATATTATTTTATTGTGGATATGACGAATCTCTTTCATATTACAGTTCATACACAGGCACAGACTGCATTTCTTGGTTTGTGCGACAATTAAAACATATTACCATATGTTATGGGAGCGCATTTTTTAAAAACGAGCCTGCTACGTCCTCTATAGATGCCTCGACGGCAAAAACGTGCTTTATTTGCGAAGTCGATTTCTTGCCGGACGACGCAAAGGTTATCGATCACGATCACATGAATGGTTCTGTAAGAGGTGTTGCGCATAGCAGCTGTAATTTAAATTTTAGGTTATTTCCAATTATTCCCGTAGTCTATCATAATTTGAGCAATTATGATGCTCATTTTATTATTAAAGAGCTTGCTAACGCTTTCGAAGGCCCCATGAATATAATACTCTTGAATAATGAAAAATACATAACATTTTCTAAAAAATACAACGACGCAAATGTGACGTTCAGATTCATAGATTCCTTTCGCTTTATGGCAATGTCATTGGAAAAATTAGCATGCGAGTTGTCTTTCGATGACTTTAAAGTTTTAAAAAAGGAATTTAGTTCACTAAACCCGGATCGCATTAAATTGCTAATGCGCAAGGGTATTTTTCCCTACGAGTATTTGGATGACATTTTGAAATTAAGCGAAGAAAATCTTCCTCCTATAGAATGTTTTTATAGCAATCTTAATGAATCACATATTGAAGAATCGGAATATATTCATGCGCAAACCGTATGGAGCACTTTTAAATGCAAAAATTTAGGCGACTACGCGGACCTATATTTAAAATGCGACATCCTTTTACTTTGCGATATATTCCAAGAATTTAGAAAAAATGGTCTTGAAACATACAAATTGGATCCCTTAAATTTTGTGACTTTGGCGAGCTACTCGTGGTCTAGCATGTTATTATATACTAAAATCAGGCTAGAACTAATTTGTGACGTCGACATGTTTTTAATGATCGAAAGAGGCATTCGGGGGGGCCTTACTCAAGTCGTAAAACGATATGTAGAATCCAATAATAAATATTATCCCCCAACGCATGATCCATCCAAGCCGAATAAATTTTTATTTTACGGAGATATTAATAATCTCTATGGTCATGCCGAATCTTGCTATTTGCCTTACGGGATTTCAAATGGCTAACGCCTGAAGAAATATTAAAATTTAATGTTACAACGGTGAGCATTACGAGCGATAAAGGTTATATTATTGAATGCGACTTGGAATTTCCTACGGACATTCACGACGCTCAGAAAGAGTTGCCGATGTGCCCAGAACAGGGCACGCCTCCGGGCTCGAAATTTTCAAAATTAATGTGCACCCTCACGAAAAAGTGCAACTACGTTGTGCATTACAGAAATCTCCAGGTTTATTTATCTGCGGGCGTAGTTATGACGCGCGTTCATAAGGTTTTAGAATTCGGTCAGTCTCCTTGGTTGAGACCGTTTGTCGAATTAAATACAAGAATGCGCACGGAGGCTAAAACGGAATTTGCACAAAATCTATATAAATTTGCAAACAATTCCATTTTTGGTAAAACAATGGAGAATGTTAGAAAAGACGTGTCATAAAATTAGTGACTCATTGGAGCGGTCGGTATGGTGCTCTATCTTTAATTTTCAAACCAAATTTCCATTCGGCGACGATTTTTGACAAAAATCTGGTCGCGATTGAATTGAGCAAAACAGAGATAGAGTTCAACAAACCTATCTACATAGGTATGGCCATCTTAGAATTATCAAAAATTGAATTATATGATTTTCACTACAATTTCATGAAGGCAAAATTTGCAAATAATTGCGAATTATGCTACATGGACACCGACAGCCTTTTGTATAGTGTGACGTGCAATGATTTCTATGAAGAGTGTATAAAGACGAATCTAGAAAAATTTGATACGAGCGCTTATGATCCCGATAACATCTATAAAATTCCTTTAATTAATAAAAAAGTCATTGGTCTTATGAAAGACGAAACTAGAGGTCGTATTTTAACGCACTTTGTAGGCCTTCGATCGAAAATGTACTCTTTAAAAATAGAAGGCCGTGAGATAATAAAGAAGGCTAAGGGTGTTAAAAGTACATTATCGATCGGCAAATCTGTTTCGATCACTATCTCGATACGTTACGAAATAAAGTAGTTATAGAACGAGACCAAAATAGCATACGATCATATTTGCATAAGGTATATTCCATACGTCAGACGAAAATTGCTTTAAGTTATCAAGATGATAAAAGATACATTTTATCTAACGGAATAGATACTTTGCCTCATGGGCACTATCTAATAAAGGACCTTTGAATAAAACCATATTTTATTTTGTGAATTGCTTGTTTATTATAAAAAAATAATTAAAATCTTGTAACGATAAAGAAATTGCATTGTCTTTTTGTATTTTTAAAAAAAACAGCATTGCATTTTGTTATTTTTTATATTTATTATAAAAATTAATTAAGATATTGTAACAAGGCAAGATAAAAACTGCATTGTATTTTTTATTTTTTTATATTATGTATAAAATAAACTAAAATAATACATTTTAAGTGCTGCTGCATGTCAAAGTATCGCAGTTGTAGCGTCTCTATCTTTCTTATTTTTTACAAGATCAAAAAAAAATGTATAATAAAAAATCAACAAAAAAAGAAACAAATTTTTATTTTTGAAATGTAACATATTTATATAATAAAAATATAAAAACAAATGTTTTATTTTTAAATGTAACAATCTATATAAGATCAGCTTTTGAATCCAGGAAGGCTCTTGGAAGTCCAACCATTTGACGAGAATTTTGGTTCCTTTTCGCCTTAGTATTTTCTCGATAAGGTAAATATTTGGAACTCTCGTTTTCTGCAGCTCAGCTTCATAAAACTGTCCCAATTCTGGATCGCCATGCATGTCGACGAGTAAATAAGTAGTCGGATTTGCTCGAAACACTTTACATATTTTAAAAGTTTCCTCGCTCCAGTTTGCATTGTAGCCCTTAGAAAAAATAATTCTATATTTTGAAATGCGTACAAAGTAGTCCACAGCATAACGAGGTTTTCTAGTCGCCAGTTTTAATTTATCGTAAACTTTCAGGCGCGTTTTCGCGGTCACATTTTTGGGTTTTCTTTTAGTGGCCGAATGCACCGTATCGTTGTATTTCGATACAATCGAATCGATTATATCAATCCACTTCCATTTGCCTCTCAGACTAAAAGCTTTATACAGTTTGTTTTTTATCGTTCTGGTTGCACGTTCTACGATGGCGGCTTTGATTGAGCTATATGTGGAGTAATGATTAATATCGCCATATTCCTTCATCAGCCGTGCAAATTGGCCGTTATAAAATTCTGTACCATTATCTGTTTGTAGATTTTTCGGTAAAGGCGGCCGCGATCTTTTAATTTCATTTAAAATCTCGCGCATCGCAGATGTGACTTCATGGCCATTCTTGGATTTAAGCGGTCTCGTCCATAAATATTTCGAATAGCAATCGATCACGAGTAGAATATACTTATGCCCTTTATTATATTTCGAATATGGAATAAATTCAGCAATATCGGCTTGGAATAAGTCGTGATAAGATTTGATGATCGTTCTTCGACGTGGAAAATTTATTCTAACCCCTCTGTGCAGTTCATCCACTAGTATTTCCTTATCGTTATATTTCTTAGACATTTTTAAGGTTTGACACGAGTATGAGAGTTAGACGACGAGGCTTTATCTTGCTCCAATAACACGTGCAGGTGTCTTATAACGTCGGTATTAATTTTGTGAAATTGTAAATCGTCTCCAGCAGACGTCTTGACCCCGTCTAATTTCAAGTGGTTGAAAATCAGGAAGTTCGTGTTTAAAACAACTTCGTTCAACACTTGAACGACCGATTGCAATACATCTCGAATGATCACGTTATCGCGGTGAATGGCGACACCTTCGATAAGATTTTGTATTCTCGCGTCCACATAGAACTTAGAAACGGCATCGTGCTCATCTTCGGCCTCGCCTATGTTGACAATTCTCAAGCCCCGAGAGTCGAAGTTCTTGGCCTTACCGTCGTCGATCGTGGTTAGTTTCATAAAATTTTGCGCTTTTTCTGACAACGTCGAGTCCACGTATCTCTTGTTAACGGCATCGCCGAGCTCTGCGGGGTTGTGCAAATTTACAATGGATCGCGATTTGGCGTCAAATTTAAGTTTCTTATTAGCATGCGTTTTTCCCGAAGATGAAGCGGTCAAACATATTTCCAATGCTTTGCCTATACGCAGATTGAGTTCTTCGCTGCAAAATTTTAAGTTTACGCCGTCGTTTGATTTTTTAGGATCGGCCAAATTCACTATTCTAAAATCCTTCAAGTTAACTATTTTATCGGCCTCGTCCAATACCAAGGCGCTTCGTTTATTTACCGCATCCGTTCCGGTCACGGGATTGCCTACGTTGCAAAGTTTTCTATTTTCTATGTTGAAATCGCCTTCCGGAGTTAGTTTAAAGCCTACACCAGGAGGCCCGCGCGCAGCGGTATTACCAAACCCTCCGCCTCCAGAGTCTCTGGCAACATACGCTCTTCCAAATTTATCGACGACCATTTTATTTCTGAGACTATTCTATAGGACGTGTATATTTTATTAGGCGATTAATTTCGCCTCCTTTAATTCGGATATAATAGAAAGAAATTCGTTTTGATTCTGAGAGCTATTGTTGCCCGCCGAACGTTCGGCCATCAACAAACGAAGCCGGCTCACCAGCTTGGCCGACGAGTCCCAATGAACGTATTCTATCTTATGATTAGAATTATCGAATTTTTTGTATCGCCAAATTCTGCTTATATTACTCGATGGCTGTCTTTTTTTCGATAAATCATCCATACCGAGACCTTTCTTTTTCTTCGTTATTTTGGATCGTAATTGCATGGGAATCGTAGGAGTCGCCGATGCTGTATTCATCTCTCTTGACGACAACGACGACGGTGACGGCGACGAAGCATGCTGCGGCGAGGGAGGAGGCGTAGATATTGTAGTCGCCACATGCGACGGTGTTAAATTCGGAACGATATAATTTTTATATTTGGGCGTTTTAGGCAGATCCTTGCGAAACAGTTTATTATATGCATTGGTTTTCTTCAAAATATCGATGTAATTTTTTACATCTAGCTCGGAAGGATTGCCAGCAGGCGTTTTCTTATTCGAAGGATTTTCTTATAAGTTAACAATCGAAGTAAGCCCTCCGTAATAGGATATTTTTATTTCTAATATTAATCGTAGATCCGTCGTCTGCAATAGCTAACTCTGAATTGCCCATAGACCATTTATTCGAAAGGTCGTCGTATTGAATGCCGATTCCGGTATCGTCTATATTGGGATCCTCGCTTTTGGACAGGATGTCGGAATACTTTTTAAGTAAGACATCTGAACCGTCGCCGACATTATCAGATTCGTGCTCCGCATTCTGACGTCGAATATAATTAGGATTTTTACTTGCAGAGAATTTTGATAGCGATTTTAACGGTTCTAGTAATTGAGCATGCTTCATTCCGTATTTTAATTGAGCTCGATTTTGATCTCGTTTAAAATCTAAAAACTTTTTTCTTATCGTTTTAGTGGCCTGCACTACGGCTCGATTTAAATTCGTAGAGTGACGTCGTCGTTGTCGTCCTCGTCTCATCGCAGCCGCAGACATTGCGTTGATGAAAGTTCGCTCGAACGTCGTGATTTTAAATACATATGTAATGATCGAATCCTTTACGGTAGCGGCCCTCGTTTATGGCTTTTTCTTTGTCTACCACTAAGAATCCGTATCCGGCTTTATTGCCATCGCCGTCTTTTTTTTCCCACGCTAGACGGCACATCTTTTTGAAATCTTCGAAGCTCATGTCGGTATTAATGTGCTCCGAATAGATATGTCTTAAGTTCATTTCGTCTTGCGAAAAAACTATAATTAAATTTGTATTGTCGCGAATAAGATGCTTCGGTATTCTTGCATACGATTGGCTGAGGTAGAACGCGTCTATATTCTTATGACGGCTCATTGAAAAATATTGACGAATCGCGTTTTGTTCGTGACATTGAATGTCGTCGAAAATGAAAATCGAATTACTCTTAGCATCTTGCGGTGAAATTATTTCAGAATTTTCGCTAAATTCGTAATAGCCTAGTCCCTTGATCGGTCTCAAAACTCGACTCAAAAATCGTATTTGGGCTGAAATAGCGACTTGGAGTAAATGTAAACGTTTTCAAATTCCAATCCGTTGGGTGCCAGTAACAAACTCAAAATCAGGTTTGTTTTACCGCACGCAGAAGGTCCGCATACGATGCATCTTATGCTGGCCGGTAAGAGATCTCCGTGCTTTTGCGCGTTCCAAAATAGGAATAAGGATCATCCTGTTCGACCGTTAGATCCATATTTGCAACCGGTAGAGATTGTTTCTGTTTAATAACCTTCATGTCTATTATTCGCTAATATGACGCCTAACGATTTCCGTAAACGGATCGTATTCGAATATAGAGTCGTGCAAAATTAAGCAGTATGCTTTAGTGGTTTGATCGAAAATGTTGCTGGATTCGATTTCGAGACGTATATCGACGGCCGAATTTTTAATAGATTCTTCTTGACGACTGCAATCGATCACGAACACGGGACAATTACCAAATTGCTGATAGTCGTTCAAACAACGCAGAGCGTAGCTCAAATTGCTCGCGCCTGCATAATAGTTTTCCGGAAATTTCGAATAGTGCATGAACGGGGTCGAATAATCGTTATTGGCAAAGTCCGAATTCATATCTTGAAGTGGAAATTCTTGGGAATTAAGGTATAGTTTTAAATTTGTCAGATTGCAGTGATCGAACTGGGCTGCCGATTGCTTCGCATTATCATACTTGCCATGCTGAAGAGTAAATAGAATCCATCGAGGTTTTTCTAATTCGTTCGAATTCTTAATACGCCAAACGTGAATTTTCGAAGACGGAAAGGACGGCAACTCGTGAAGCTCCCAGCGACGAAAGTAAACCACAATTCTGGGATTTTTATGCAAATGATGGAATAAATTAAATTTCGATTCATCGCTAAGCTTTAAATGCGGAACCTCCCACGATATTTTAGTAATTTTAAATGTTAGCTCGTTTTCGTCGCTCTTGTAACAATTGACGTCGCTCTTGGATCTAATTAAAACAAGCTCTTGCGGCATGTTTACGACGGCTCGCTTATAATCCTCGCAAAATCCAAAAATATGCTTTAGAGGCATATTGCACGAGAAGCGTCCGTTCTTAAAAATGTCGGCGTTTGTATCTCCTCGAGGGTCCCAGGTGCTATTGCTCAAACCGTTGAATTTTTTGTGATACGAAGCGAGACCCTTCATCGTGCACGTTATACCAGGCTGCTTACAAACGTCAACCACATGCGTGCTCCCCATTTTGTACTGTATTTCATCGAACAAGAATAATATTGCGTTGTTCGTTATCGTATACGGTTTACCTTCGGTTTTCACCGAAAACGTTCCCTTAATATTAATGTAACTGTCGTAGGTTGCGGTTATAGAATCGGAATTTTGGATTTCTATAATCACTCTATCGCTGTGGTCTGTGTTTCGCGTGAAGGGTAAATACGAATAATAATCTTCTTTCGAAATTGTCTCTTCGTAGCGAGGCCTTTTGAATACGTCTAATTTGGCCACCTCGTCGAAACGTAATTTCTTCAAAGGAGAACTAATCACCGACGAGATGTGATCTGCGACCATTTTCGTGCTACTACCAAAATCACCACGTATTTTACCGCCACGTTTAGCCATTTCTAGTACTTTTTTTTCTTTCTCGTATTCAAAAGCTTGTAGCCGAGCGCTTTTAAGAAACTTGCGTCTGCGCGACTAAGAGCGAGGTTCTTCTTCTTCTTTTAATATGATGTCGCTTTTCACACCTCTTCCGCTTTTTATTTCGTTATGGCCTAACGATGATTTGCGTGCGACTGCAGATTTCGAGAACGTTTTTGCGTTTTATATAGGTTTGTTTTGAGGAAAAGAAGAAGAAGACTTCGGCAGCAACGACGATAACAATGCCCAACGCGCGGATTTTTCTTAGGTATATTGACGACTGCGGCTAACGTCTGTTTGCTGCTGCTGCTGATGCTGACGCTCGTCATCGTAAACGACGCCCATTTTTAACTTAATAATAATTTTATTATTCGCGTCTTAGCCCTAGGCGAACGCAAAGGTACGTATCCTTCGAAAAATTAACCGCTTCACCCGTATGATCCACCAGTCTCAACGTAATGTTATCGAATTCGTCCACGCACAGAGGGAAACGAATTATATTGCTGGGTTGTTGTTCTATGCTGTAGCCTGGGGCACGGTTAGGCCAAATTCGTAAATGCTATGACAAAGTTGGTTATTGCGGTACGCTCCCGTCGTAATGTTAGTATCTACGAAAATATTAGATACCGAAATTATTTCCACATCGCGATCGGACGTATGCGAACGACCTTCCTCTAAAATTCGATCATGAAATCCCAGCATTCGACCGATGTTGCCGCGCTTCGTGAAGTCTACGGAGTATTTCGATTTTATTTCGCACTTTAGGGTATTATTATTAGCTCTTAAAGAAAACAAGCCGTAGACCAATCCGTCGTCGTCCAAAGTTACGGACGAATTAATTTCTTTGTTGGCTTTAGCCGACTCCAATATCTTTTTTCTCAGGAACGTGTTTAGCGCGTCTATTTCGTAGCATCCCTCGTCGATGGTGATTTCTTTATCTTTATTGTAATAGAACTTATTATTTCCCTCGTAAATATTTCGAACGGTGTTGCACGTGTAAAGACCCACCAAGCCGCAGGTGTACGTGCCGCCATCGTTCAGTCTCACAGGTGGGTATAGCGTACCGCTGCTGATGGTATTTCCATACCCGAAGATCGTGAATGTCCTAGACATGACTGTAGCGCTCCGAGGGCATTATGGTTCTTTATGTAAAAATTTCAACACTAAATGACCACACACGATCGTGTTAAAGTGTTGCTCCTTTCCACGTTATAATATATATCGCTACCGTGAAAATATCTTAAGACTTCCTCGGGAGGCCTCAGGTCTCCGAAACTATCGAAGTATATCACCGTATTGGTCCTTTTTTTATAACCGACCCAATGCGTGCCCGGACCGGATCCATCGTCTAAATTTATAATACTACTTTCGTTTCGCCACGGCGGTGCTAAGCTTCCGTCGCGTCTTTTTAGCGGCAACTCGTCTCGCATGTACACGCCTCTAAAATACGGGACACCTTTAGCATATTTGTGCAGATCGAGATCGGTCAATGCGCGCATGGGAGGTGTAAGGGTGGTGGTGGTGGCGAGCTTAGCATTCCTCGACACCGTCGAAGTCATCCGTTTTTTGAATCCCCCGGATAAGGTTTCAAGTACAAGGCGCTACCTTTCTTGTGAGGCTTTAAATACAATCCGCTGCCGACTTTTTTCTCTTCCATGGCTCTGTTGTGACGCGCGTTCTCGTCGAAATACCTCTTTGCATTTTGGCCGAATTGATGGCGTTTGCAACGCTCGACGCTCCGCCGGCCAGTGCTCCGAGCGCCGAAAGACCCGCAAATATCGGAATCAAGGGCAATAAGCCTCCTCGCTTGGGCACCGGTATTATGCGCGGTACTTTAATTTTCGAACGACCTCCCATCCTGTTGACTATAATTTCTGCGGCATTCATCGCGCTCGAAATGAGACGATTATGCGAAGCATCTCCGTGTCCTTTACTCTTGATGCTTTGTTTTCTGATTTCTTTAGATATTTTACTTATAAGACCGCCTCTGAAGGAGCATTTTCTGCCGACGTTGCCGTTATTGTCTTTGAATTTACCCGAGCATCGACGTACTCGACGTCGTCGTTTTTGTCGTCGTCGTCGTCCTCCTCGCTGTCGACGATCCAGTTTCACAGCCATTTTCTTGTCTATTCCCATTCCTAGTTTGCGTTTCGCTTTCATTGCAGCCGTTACGCCCAACGCTGCGAGCTTCTCGGACCACTTAGAATCTTTGGCCTTGACTCGCCGCCAAGCCGCTTCTTGCAAGACCTTGTCGGCCTCGTGCCTGCGCTCCACGTCTTTGTGATGCGAATACGCGATGTCGTGCTGCTTGCACGCTTCGTCTAGAGGATTAATACCTTTGTCTCCGCGGTTTAAACGCTCTTGTAGCCTGGTTCCGGGACCGCAGAAGTTATGACCAGGAAGGTGCAGTTCGAAGGGCAATTTATTTAAGAGGTTGTTGAACAACCCTTCACCCCGTGTACCAACATTGACTAACATCTCTCCTGCAATAACGTAACAATTTAAATATATATATAAAAAAATAACTGCATACAGAATAAGTTTTATTTACAAAAAAGGATCATACACTATCTTTAAAATACAAACGTTTCATTTCGACATTTAAATTCTTTTGATATAAACATAATACGTCATCGACAATTTTGTGAGGGAAATGGCGCGTGATTTCTAATAAGCCGAGTCTGTTGATGTCGTAAAGAACGTTTAGGGTACTTAGGGATGGATTTCCAAATACGTATTCGCTTATCATCTCGACTCGACATAAGATTTGCTCCTGCACGTTCGAATAAAGTCCAGCATCCTCGAGGAGGGGGACGCCTTCACCTCCATCGTCGTCGCCGTCGCCGCTACTGCTCTTGCACCTGTTATACGCGTAAGCTCCGAACTCTTCGGGAAGGCAAGTGGCGACGCACTCTATATTTCTATCGTAGAACTCTTGAAAATCTTGTCCTTTCAATATTTCTAATTTGAGCATTATAAGAGGCGCTAGAGTAAACACTTTTGCAAATTCTTTGCGGGAGAGAGAAATTCGCGCAACATTGTATCCGGATCCTGTTGTTGTTGATTCTAATGCAGCGAGAGCCGCAGCAGTTTTTTGCACCTCGACTCTATGAATGGACTCGTATTCGTCTTTAAATTCCACTTCCAAGTATCCGTCGATCGTCTGATGCATTTCACGCCTCCAGTGCCATACGTCTGCGACTACGGAGGCGGCGGTAGCGCCTGCAGATGCAACCTTGGCAGTATCCGAGCGGTTGGAAAAAAAATTTTCTAAATTTATGTTCGATATTGATAGACGACAAATCTTTCCACTCGTTTTCGTCCATTTGCAATTCGCCTTCTTTACAAAATCTGTTGGGGCATATAAGTCTGATAACAGGGCTAAAATCCATATTGCTCTTTCGTTTGGTTAAGCCCACTTCGATCGTATGACCGTGAGCGCACCATTGCGCATTCTCCTTGGAGGAATTCAATCGGTATTCGGTGCTACATATCAGGGGATCCATCGCCTGATCGTTATCATAGACATGAATACCTGACAAAACTTGCGGCGATCCAGATACTGCACACGTAGATGATGATGATGACGAAATTACGTCATCATCATCGTTATTTAAAAATACTTGACTGTCGTCACCACTTGTATGATTATTTTCGTCTTGAATATACTTCACCATAATTGCTATTTAATTAAGTGCAAAATTTCACGCGCACATACACACCCTGAACGAAGATACCTCCCGGTTAGAACTGAAAATTATTTTGCATGCGTAGGTTTTCGTTCGAGCGCAAACGATGTTGCTCATGCGCGCATAGTTTATTTTTATATTTGTAATAGATGTAGTATGCCCACGCTCCTATTAATTGCATAAGTACGATGTGTTCTAAATACGTCCATACACCATCTGAACTATCAAATTCTCGATCTTTTTTTTTTTTCTCGCTCTCTCTTTCTCTTTCGAAGGCGATTCGTTTATGATTCCATGGCATGACGTACCATTCGGTCTCCGTAAAACTGCTATTATATTTAAATCTTATTTTAAACATCAGAAAAGGATCGATGCCAACTCCGTCTCCGACACAATCGCCCGCGCATCCATTGTTCAACCATTCGGCACCGTCGTCGTCGTCGTCGTTGCCGTCCTCGCCGTCGCCGGATCCATCTACGTTTTCTATTTCTCGTCGTCGTTGAAGGCGTCTTCCTCCTAGATAACTTTAATAAATTAAAAGGTCTCTCGATACCGCGGACGATGACGACGACGACGACGACGTCTCTGATGATGGCGATAAGGGAACCTCTTCCGAATGGTTCTGTTGCTGCTACTGCCATTGCTGTTGCAGCTGCATGGTAATTAATTCCATACGTTTCCAATCTTTAGAGCGAGAGCATCTTATTTGTTGTTGTTGTGACGACTCGGACTTCGACAATGCCAAAACGTCTTTATTTTCAACAACCTCGAAACATACGAATGCATTCGGAGGATCTACGGGAACCGGATTTCTTTGCCAGGAGGGCACGCTCGGTTTAAATATGTATAGGTAATTATTACATATTAAAGAGTAGGCGAGATATGCTGCGACGGCTGCGGGCGGTCCTTTAGGAGTCATTTCGAACAATGAGCATTTTAATTGCATTCATAGGTTTTTATTGCAGGGCTGCGATGTGTTGTTGTGCGCGCGTACATATGGGGTAGAACATGCGCATTCAGGACACGATTTTATTTGCAGAGGAGGTCCATCTATCTGATCTGCATGCGACGACGATTGTAAGCCATGCGCTAAACAATAGCGATGCGTCCATAATTGTGTTTGCAAATACTCCGGTAATTTATCGAAATTTCTGGCGACGTCTTTACTTGCATGCCTCTCGATATACTCGAGCGGTAATTCCGTAAGATCCTCGACCGTCAACATTCTTCTATATTACAAACGTATATGATTAAAAATAAACATATCATCTCGTAGACAATTTTCTTATCCCCCTTCCTTAAGAATGCATACTATATGTTCCTGCATGATTTATATTGACGCCTAAATTTAATATTCTCGAAAGAGCTAACCCGCTCTGCTTTTCGGTATATTCGCCCAGTTTATTGTTCAATTCCTGAATGGCTTCGGGTTTAACTTGAGTTTGAAAGTCTTCAATTTTTAAAATTTTATAATTTTTAGTAGTAAAATGTCTGAGCGATGACGACGATGATGATGACGATGTATCCACGGCTTCTGAAGATGATGATGATGCTGTTGATGCGTTGGGCTTTACGTATTCACCGTTAAACACGAAATTAATTTTAAGAGAGCCGAATTTTCTCAAACATTTTCTCAAACTATTAGGGCGAATGCATCTTCTAAAAATTGCATGGGATCTATGTGATATAAATTGACCACAGCACTCGAACGTATCCTGCGGGCGAAAGCCGATTTCAAATCGACCCACACGATATTGTTCGACGTTCTACGTCTTTTGACATTCTTCTTTGATGTTAATCTATCGAAATTTTCAGCAGGATCGTCGACTTCGACGTCGTTCGCATAACCCTCGTCGTCGTCCTTCGCACTAGTATTATCGCCGGATCCATTCTTTTTACTAATACCTGCCCCTCTGATCGCCCTATCACGCTTGCTTTTTGCATTAGAAACAATCTGATTACATTTCAGATTTAGCAGCATCGATTCATAGTGACGTTTTCGACCTACGTTGCAAGCACTTTTCAATTGTTTTAAAATTGCACGCGTTGAGGTAGGCGCGTCTGGAATTTTAATTCGTCCGAAGCTTGAGACATTTTTGCACTTTCGACACACGATGTTTACCGTTCGAATAATTACACAATAATAAATAGAAAAATATTTTGGATATTCTTTTACCAAGACGACGAAACTATTATTCGTAGTAGGGAGAAATTTTTTTCAAATACAAACGCAGCACGCAATTTTTCTTATTGACACCTGTAATAAAAACCTTGCGGTTATTTCCAGCCTTATTCTCCTTATACTTCATCATAATTGCCTACGACACATCGAGCGTAACATTTTTCAAATTATTAAAAGATTACTTGAAACGTCTTGCACGTGTCCGATGAGATAATCGTGACCCCGTTTTTTTTTTGCCGACGATCTGAAATCTCTGCGTTATTTTAAATCATTACAAACTCGCATACAAAGAAGTCGCCGCCTACACACATACTTGACCTCTACATCGACCTCTCATAAATAAACGATTCTTATTACCCCGACACGTCCGGGCGGCGGCCCCAGACAGACAGACTTCCGTCATCGCCTCTATTATGCATTCGTTCATACAATGTATACGAATTAAATAGCGCACTTTCATCATCTTCTCTCGGAGGGCAAAAAATACACGCACACGTCATCGATCGAACGAACCATTTTTAGCAAAAATACGATTCCGTCATCGTATATGCTTCGATTCATAATATAATGTATACGAATTAAGGAAAGGGCTTTTTTATTTTCAACAACGATACACACGTCATCGAACCATCTATACCGAACAATTACATTACTGAACAATTCAATATACACCTTCATATTCTCTCTCTCGTTAAAAAACGCGATACAAACGCAACACGCAATTTTTTCTTATTGACACCTGTAATAAAAACCTTGCGGTTATTTCCCCCAGCCTTATTCTCCTTATACTTCATCATAATTGCCTACGACATATCGAGCGTAACATTTTTCAAATTATTAAAAGAGTACTTGAAACGTCTTGCACGTGTCCGATGAGATAATCGTGACCCCGTTTTTTTTTTGCCGACGATCTGAAATCTCTGCGTTATTTTAAATCATTACAAACTCGTATACAAAGAAGTCGCCGCCTACACACATACTTGACCTCTACATCGACCTCTCATAAATAAACGATTCTTATTACCCCGACACGTCCGGGCGGCGGCCCCCCAGACAGACAGACTTCCGTCATCGCCTCTATTATGCATTCGTTCATACAATGTATACGAATTAAATAGCGCACTTTCATCATCTTCTCTCGGAGGGCAAAAAATACACGCATACGTCATCGATCGAACGAACCATTTTTAGCAAAAATACGATTCCGTCATCGTATATGCTTCGATTCATAATATAATGTATACGAATTAAGGAAAGGGCTTTTTTATTTTCAACAACGATACACACGTCATCGAACCATCTATACCGAACAATTACATTACTGAACAATTCAATATACACCTTCATATTCTCTCTCTCGTTAAAAAACGCGATACAAACGCAACACGCAATTTTTTCTTATTGACACCTGTAATAAAAAACCCTTGCGGTTATTTACCCAGACTTATTCTCGAACGCGACCACTACCCCCCCGAAAACACACTCTTAAAACAAAAACACGTTCGCACCACTTGCGCGCCCCTTACGATATTTCATCTTAGACTAAAACACGCACGCCCCCTACACACCTATACACATAATGATACATACCTTTCTTTTCGAAAATAAAACAACAACACCGCCCCGATCGAAATCTACACACTTTTATCATAAGGGCGGCACGACTTCTACATTAACATCACCGACAAACCATACATACCCTACACCCTACACGCACACACCTGCACATACATACTTCTCTTTATATAATACGCACACCTTTACAAGATATTTATGATCCTTTTAAAAAGGGCTGGCCAGCTTCTCCATAGCCATACTATTGTTATCCTCAAACCTAACTAATACTAACACACACACACCTACACATACATGACCTTCACACATACATACTTCTCTTTTCCATAATACACACACCCTTTACAAGATATTTATGACCCTTTAAAAAGGGCTGGCTCAGCTTCTCCATAGTTATACTACTGACCTCCGCTCTTCAAAATTTGTCAGCAATTAGCTTAGGCGCACCAACACACCATATATTTTTATTAACAATGGATTTTATAATTTACCACCTTTGACAAACACTTATTTAACACAGTTCAACACTTTCACCAAAAAAACACTTTTTTTTAATATCTTTCATACGTTCTCCGCTTTTCAAAATGTGTCAGCATTTAGCTTAGGTGTACCAACACACCATATATTTTTACTAACAGCGGATTATAGAATTTATTACCTTTGCCAAACACTTATATAACACGGTTCAACAATTTCACTAAAAAACACTGTTTAATATCTTCCATACGACCTCCGCTCTTCAAAATTTGTCAGTAATTAGCTTAGATCCACCAACATAACATATTTTCTTAAGAACGAATTTTGGAATCTACTACCTCTGCCAAACACTTATTTAACAAGGTTCAACAACTTCACTAAGAAAACTTTTTTTAATATCTCCCATATGATCTCCGCTCTTCAAAATTTGTCAATAATTAGATTAGTCCCACCAACACAACATATATTTTTCTTAAGAACGGATTTTGGAATTTACTACATTTGCAAAACACTTATATAACTCACGGTCCAACAGTTTTACTAAAAAAACACTTTTTTTAATATTTTCCATACGACCTCCACTTTTCAAAATTTGTCAGTAATTAGCTTAGGCGTACCAAAACACAACATAAATTTGTCTTAAGAATGAATTTTGGAATTTACTACCTTTGCCAAACACGTATATAACACGGTTCAACAATTTCACTGAAAAACACTATTTTTAATATCTTCCATACGACCTCCGCTCTTCAAAATTTGCCAGTAGTTAGCTTAGGCACACCAAACCAACATATATTTTTCTTAAGAATGGATTTTGGAATCTTACTATCTCTGCCAAACAGGTACATAATAAGGTTCAAGCTTCACTAAAAACATTTTTTTAATATCTTCTATATGACCTCTGCTCTTTAAAATGTGTCAGCAATTAGCTTAGGCCCACCAACATAACATATATTTTTTAAAAAGGGATTATGGAATCTACTACCTGTACCAAACATTTATATAACACTGTTCAAAAGTTTCACTAAGAAACTTTTTTGTTGTATCTTCCATGCGACCTCCACTCTTCAAAATTTGTCAGCAATTAGCTTAGGCGCACCCACACACCATATATTTTTATTAACAACGGATTATAAATTTACTACCTTTGACAAACACTTATTAACACGCTTAAACACTTTCACACAAAAAACACTTTTTTTAATATCTTTCATACGTCCTCCGCTTTTCAAAATTTGTCAGCATTTAGGTTAGGCGCACTAAAACACCATATATTTTTGTTAACAACGGATTATAGAATTTACTACCTTTGACAAACACTTATATAACACAGTTCAACAGTTTCACAAAAAAAAAACACTTTTTGTAATATCTTTCATACGTCCTCCGTTCTTCAAAAATTGTCAGTAATTAGCTTAGGCTCACCAACACAATATATATTTTGCTTAAGAACAGATTTTAGAATTTATTACCTTTGACAAACACTTACATAACACGATTCAATTAATTTCGCTAAAAAAGCACTTCTCTAATAACTGCCATATACCGTCCGCTCTTCAAAATTTGTCAGTAATTAGCTTAAGCTAACCAACACAACATATTTATTTTATAAGAACGGATTTTGGAATTTACGACCTTTGCCAAACACTTATATAACATGGTTCAACAATTTCACTAAAAAACACTATTTTTAATATCTTCCATATGGCCTCCGCTTAGGCGCACCAAACCCACATATTTTTCTTAAGAACGGATTATGGAATCTACTATTTCTGCCAAACACTTATATATCACGGTTCTACAGTTTCACTAAAAAACACTTTTTTTAATATTGAGTACCTACCTGTTTAATAAGTACGTTTGTTGCACATTTTGCGGGGTCAAATAAGTACGTAAGTATAATTCATAGTATAAATAATAATACCTGCTAGGCTTTATCCAGGTGTAAAACTCCTTTGTACTTTCAGCATTGTGGTCGGACAAACGTAGTTATGAACACTTGCTCATGGACATTGAGGAGAAGCATATTTTTGGTTCATCGAAAGCTTAGAAAGTCAATGGTGGTCACGGAATGTGATCGGATTTTGGGATAGATAACATAGTAATAGTGGGCAACCATTCCCTGTTTTAATTCCTGTCCTCCTTAATACCTTTAATTAAGAGTTTTTGTAGTTTGGTATGTTTAAACGTCTTATGAAGGAAGGAAAACAACTTATTTGAACATTCAATAGTAGACATTTCTTGTTATAACCATAAAATTTAACATTCAACCCCTTTTTTTGATGCTAGGATTAGTGGTGGGTTTGTCGGTCTTTGTGTAAATTCTATTGAAATTAGAGATTTTATTTATAAGGATTGTATTTTAAATTATGTGCTTACTTTTTCTCGGCCAAGTTAGATGAACAACTGGCATAATTCACTTACTGAATAGTACAATCAACAGTTTATTGTGTAGCTACTTATTTTGAAGTATAAAACATTTTCTTCCGCATTTGTAATTAGACAATTGTTTGGTATTGGTTGTATTTGTTGATCAGTGATTTAATTTCATAGATACATTAGTGGTGTTTGTGTATTGACTTAGGATTTGCTTTTTCGTCAAATATGGTTATAAATTGATAAAGCTGAATTGAATCTAGGTTTGTAGTTAAACGGTTGGATCATATATGCAGTAGGATTTATCTCCTGGAAAATGTATCAATTGCTATAATTAGGGGCATCGAATAGTGTCAAGCAAATTGAATCACATTTCGAGCAAGATTATGAACACTTTGGCGAATAAAGAACTATTTCATCGGAATCTGAATAATGAAAGAAAATGATTAAAAAATTTGTCAAGTGATTTGACAATTTTAAACCTACCATGAGTTCGATATATGAAAACCAGATGTATCAAATAAATTTTCTATTAGATAAAGATATTTTCCCTTGTAGAAGTTGCAGTAAGATTTATAATAGGTACCAGTAATTCAGTACACATCTTAAAAATTATTACAATTTCAAAATAGAATTTAAATGTTCAGTATGCATTAAATGTTCCACTGATTTACAATGAAGCAAGTACCATCTCATACATGAACACGATCCTGTCACACCGATTACCCAATCTGAAACCAATTTGAACACCAAACCTAGAAAAGATATTGTTCCAAATTCAATCAAATATAGATAATAACGAATCATTTCATTTGTTAGAAATTAAAAACAAAATTGCCAACTGCTGTAGTAAAGAAGATTTAAGTTCAATGCTTCTCGAGAATATTAAATAAGTCTGTACAATACTTATACATATCCTCAAAGCACCAAGACCATCGGCCGCAAATGTCCCACGGCACTTGTTAAACGAAGTTATGAAACATAACAATCCAACATAATGGACAAACCTATTTTTTTGTCCATACATGCCTTTTCGTCATGGAAATCAATAACGTTAACTCATTAATCAAGAAAGTTAAACAAGCTCCAAATTTATTCCCGACAAAATCTAATATTGATGATCAAAAATCAACAAACCAAAACAAATCGGTATGGCATAGAGAGAGACAATCCACCAATACTCTCCGCACGAGAATAATAACCTCAAAAAAGAAGAATGCAACATTTCAGGCGCCGTTCGCATCACGAGAGGTCATTGATTACCGAATTCTGGGAGAAAACAGATCCCAATAAGAAAAAATATATAATTTCCAAATATTTAATTTTACCCTGTATTATATTCCATAAGATAAGTGTATTGCCATGTAAAATCTTAAGTACATATGTTGTTGTGAGATACCATTTAAGAAGAAGCCCAACTTCAAAATATGTGTGTACATATTCTCATGTAAAATACTAGTCTTATTGCATTTAGAAAGCATAAGAACGAAGCCCTATTTTAAAATTATCATTCATTGATTGTGTTAATTCCTTTCAGCCGTGTGTAAATAATTACTCTCTATAAAAATACCTGAAAACAAGTTTTCGTTTACTGCAGAAAGCGTTTAAGTACTAAATGACTTCAATATCTTAAAACAAGGTCACATAATGCATTCATTTATTGTGTTAATACGAAAATCCGTGTATAGGCATTTATTGCAGACTGAAAAAAGAGTCGCACGCGCTTTTAAAATACTAAAAATAACTTTATGGAAAACTATCTTGTTTAAGATATGCGAAACTAAAATCACGCGGATGTGTCATACCCCAAGAACATAATCGAATGATGACATATTGAGATTATTTATTATATAAGGACGAGATTTAACGAAGAGTTTATTTATTCCTACAGCATGCAACATGTAAGTTTTGAGTAATTTGTAATTAATTTAAGATTGTTAATGCATTTTGTTGGCATTCCACATGTAACATAGAATTTTGAATATATGCGATGAGCCATAATTTATTATTTCAAAATAAATGATATTATTGCAAAGTTACACGCTAATATTAATTCATTTAATAAATGTACTTTGCAAACTAACTTATATTTCTACATCTGAAAATGGAAATTTGAAATGGAACTAGGAACTTTAGAATGTAGTTAATTCCAGTGGGAACCATATTTAAATAATAATTATAAGCGAAGACAGGTAGACAAAAAAGAATTTGAAGATACAAGCTGCAAATATTAACTTGTTTTATAAGCTAAAATAAGTCATTATATATATATATATATATATATATATATATATTGCTGTGCTACTCCTCTCATAAAATTAAATTCCAGTATTGAGACAAATACAACTATAATGAGTTTACAATATACTTCTCACAAACAATATTTTAAACATTATTCATCAATAAATCCGTAATTAAATATTTTTTATTAGAAGCACTATTTACACAAGTTCCTTTTTTTATTTAAACCTTGTTAAATAATCAATCCTATAGAAAGTCATCTAATTTAATATCCTTTCCCTTAAAACCGTATTAAATCTGCTAAATTCAGTATGTTTATTATATTTTATGTAATCACTAATTACGTGTGTGAATTTGTGATCTTAAATAATTATTTAAATGACTATACAAAATCTATTATGAAATTTACATTTTTTATGATATCATTCGATTGAAACAAAATATTTTATAATCTGGCCTATTTACAGCCAAGTGTCCCTTTAAATTTTGCTTTCAAATCACCGGAGTTCACTCTTCAAATGTCCAAATATAAGGCACGCGCATTTCTTATAAATCAAGATCAATGCTTCATTCTTAAATTCTTTTAAGAAGTCCAACTTCCATTGTAAATTGCAAATTAATCTTTAACGTACTTTTATAGCCATCCATAGAATTTACTATATAGTTTCGATTCAATTCTGTACTTCCACACTTAATAGTGTTGGTGTTTTATCACCTGATGGCGGTTTTATTTACTTTTGCCATAGTACAGAGATTGTTTCGAAATTATATCAGTATAATAGCTTCGACTGCTTTATAGGGTTGGAAACTAATCTGCTCTGATGAGGCTTAACAAAGCCGAAACCGTCGGTCAGTGAACGTTTCCTCCCCTGTGAAGTAATAAAGCTAATGTTTTGTTAATGGCTATATAACTACTAGCCCGATTTGTATTTGTCAATAGCTCTTATTATTTTCACAAGAGTTTGTTTACAGATACATCTATATTATATAAAAATTTTTATTGCGGACCGCAAAATAACTTGTCTTTTATTATTTGAATTGCTTTTGGGGCATGAACCTGGGTGTCGCCACGAGAAGGTTTGTTACGTTTGCAAATAAATTTTGCTGTAACATTCCACAAATCTCAAAGGCCAGACGTACTTTTATGGCCATCTATAGAATTTACCATGTAGTTTCGATTCAATTCTGTACTTCCACACTTAGTAGTGTTGGTGTTTTATCACCTGATGGCGGTTTTATTTACTTTTGCCATAGTACAGAGATTGTTTCGAAATTATATCAGTATAATAGCTTCGACTGTTTCATAGGGTTGGAAACTAATCTGCTCTGATGAGGCTTAACAAAGCCGAAACCGTCGGTCAGTGGATGTTTCCTCCCCTGTGAAGTAATAAAGCTAATGTTTTGTTAATGGCTATATAACAACTAGTCCGATTTGTATTTGTCAATAGCTCTTATTATTTTTATAAGAGTTTGTTTACAGATACATCTTATTTTATTTATATATATATATATATATATATATATATATATATGTATATATTGCTATGACAAGGCTTGCATTGGGGGTCGCTGAAAGAGTGATACAAAAATGGCCTAGCGTTGGGAGCTACTAAAAGAGTGCTATGATAAGGCCCGCATTGGGATGTTACTAGATGGGTGGTGTGAAACTGATACAGCAATTTGTAAAACTTGAAATTGTTCACTTACCTTCCTTTTTAATTTTGCCTGCCTGGCTCAACAGAACATTTACAACATTGTTTCTTTCAAACATAAAATAATTTCTAAGAAGTATTTATTACAAAAAAAATTGTTGCTTACCTTATTTTAAATTTACAGAATTAAATTTATTCTTTTGAAGATGGTTTACCTGATTATAATTATTTACACGCTTGCAAGATTTGTTTGGGCCAAAAAAATCCTTGACAGATAATCTACAAAAAGGTCAGAGTACCTCGAACCCTGAACACCAACTCTTGGTAAAAATCCTTTACACAAAAATTTATTAGGACTATCTGAAACTATATAAAAATACTCTAATATTAGTTAAAATAAATCAAATAATAGTTGCAGAATCCACAAAAATGCTCCTCATAAATAGAAATCTTATTTTAAATTGACGTCAAATCAGCTTACAAGATTTTTCATAAAGATACTCATTTCAAACAGCAATTACCAAAGTACATTTTTGGTTAAATCTTCGTTTCGATTATTTAATAAAATCTTAAAATAGCTTTATATTGAGGAATTTTGCCGCTTCATAGTTAATAATTCCATTTTTATGTGTAATTTGTGTTTAAAAACATCATTTCTTTATTCATTGCAACCTCAACTATTAAATTACAGTATGCATACCTAAATACTATCTTCGCATAGCAACCCCTCGCGACTTAAATTTTAGAATCGAATGACTTCAAATCTAATCAATGAATGAATCCCCCGTTTTGAATAAACGCTTCTTTATATATCCAAATAATCTATATCTAGAATGTTGTGGAATGTACGCGATTCCATTCTACATAATTAAACGCCTATCTTACATAATATTCTTGGAAATCCTCATTAGCGTCTAAAGTCGCTTGAGTTTTATTACCTTATCTGTTTCCAGTTATCCGTGATGCACGCTGATCGTTCTGCTTCCACATATACTATTATTGTGGCGTATCGCTTCTCTCCAACAGTGAATGCGAAAATCATAAATAATTTTTATCAGTTATTCCCGGGATTTTGCAGGTTTTTTCGTGTTCCGGCCGCTTCTCGGAACAAATGTTTTATTAGATTAATGAGTTCATACGAATTGACGTATTCTCCCAAGTCCTCTCGAAATTTCTTTCCCAATCTCGTCTATTCCAGAAAATTCTCTATTTAAAATAAATTTATGTAATCCACAGTGTAATTAATTTAAACTTCAATTGCGTTTTAATGCAAAAGGGGTTGCGTTTTATAGAAAATACGCGCTTTCGTGTTTCCGTACACAAAATTAATATACAAATTGAGTTTTTTTAAAATAAACATTGATTGTAGCTTCTTAAACTAAATGCGTAAAGCTAGTTCAATGCTATTTACAGCAATTAAAAAGTATTTTTATATGCATCAAAAATGTATTGATAATTAATAAGTAAAATAAATGGCTTTGTATTTATCTTAAAATGATGCGTCTTGTGGTATCTTACAATTAATTATTTTTACATATACGACTTACGTTACTTGCTATTTATTTACAATACGCCTATATCATACAGGGCAAACAACTACTGTTTTGCTTAACATCAAAGAGATTACTAGACTGGAACTAATCGTCAGGATCATCATTCTCATTTGGATACGATGCTTCAACGGATTTCAAGTCCTTTACGTGCCATTTTCCAGCTCTTGTTCCATCTTCATTCTCTAATTCATACACTAAATTGGAATATTGTTTTCGAACTTTACTCAAAACGAACTTTGGAGCTAACTTAGCGGAGAATTTATCACCAGCACTCGAGAGTACCTTATTAGCTCTCCAAACACTTTCTCCGACTTGGAATGAAATGTCTCTTCTTCTAAGATTGTAGCGTTTACTCGAACGTTGATAAGCTACATGCAAATTTTCACGGACATTTCTAAAAATATCAAACAAAAGTTGACGATCCAAAACATAAGAAGGTCTACTACTTGAAACAACATCAACATCCTCACCAGGTTTAAAATTATCACTATAAGCTTTTCCACTTAAGGGTACCTGACGACCAAAGACTAAAAAATTTGGAGAATAGTTGGTGGACTCGTGTTTTGCTGAATTAATTGCGTACTGAATTTTTGATATTTCACTATCCCACGTATCATGTTCTTCTACGTATGAACGAATTGCAGTACCAATTGTCTTATTAATTCTTTCCACAAAATTGCATTGAGGAGCATAAACAGCATTGTACCAAATCTTTTGGATTTCGTACCTTGCACACAAAGCTTTAAAAACACGTCCAATTAATTGTGGACCATTATCACAAATAACAAATTGTGGTACTCCATAGACAAGAAATACTTTTTCCTCCAAAAACTTCTCAATCAAATGTGCCGTGGCACTACGCAAAGGTTGTAAAATCGAATACTTCGAAAACCAGTCACCAACAACTAAAAGCCATTTACCTGCTTATGAATCATCAATAAAAAAACTAATTACGACGATAGCTAACAAAAAAAATGAGTGTTCAGGTACACTTTCATCCTACTACCAATCGAACTGTCGAAACAACTACAATGCTTCACAACGCCTAAATATGCTAGAGTGACAAACCCTCTACGAGTCTCACCTAGACTAACAATACAAAAATTACATCAACTCAAAAAAATATGATGCAAAAAAAATTCTAGAGCGCCTAACTCACCTCGAGTCTCGTCTAGACTTATGTAATGCCGAGCGACCAACTCTTCCTGAGTCTCGTCTGGACTAACATACTGCTGAGCGACCAACCACGACGACAAGTTCCGCCTAGACCAAATTGCGTTGCAATGCCGATCTAAACAAAATCTGCAAACAAAATCAAAAACGTGCTTATGCACAAGAGCAATTCTCAAATGACATAACGACAGCTCACTCCAATGTACCTTCAAAATAGAATATCTAGCCTTATCATCAAATTTGGACAAAAATGTTCTTTATTGACTCAAGCAAAACAAACTCCAGGCTCATCAGCCTCTTTATCTAACAGTCTTCCTAAAATTTTCTTCTTTTCTCCAACACTGGTCTCTCACTCACTACTCCTCTAATCTTCAGTTCATACTCCAGTTCTTCTTTAAGTAGACAAACAATTTGGAATTTTTCCGACATGATTACAAAAGCCTAATGGAATCAAACTGATAAATCTAAATGATTTAAACCTTACAAAAATTATCAAAACAAATTCGGGCAACTAAAGGTAAAAGTCAAAAGGTGTATTTGGTAAAGTAATTTTTGCCAAAACAATATCAAAAAAAATTATATTGGGTCAAAACAGAATGAAAGTTAAAAATAAATTTGACTAAGTTAATTAATTGACTGACTGGGGGTTAACGTTTCAACCAATCTTTTAAACAACCAAACCTTAATATCAAATAAACGTTGAGCAAACAAATTTCGAGGCAAAACAATTTTTGAGCAAACAAATTTCAAAGTAAAATGACTTTTGAACAAACAAATTTCGAAGTAAAATTAATTTTGAACAAACAAATTTCGAAGTAATAATAATTTTTGAACAAACAAATTTCAAAGTAAAATTAATTTTGAACAAACAAATTTCGAGGTAAAATTAATTTTGAACAAACAAATTTCGAAGCCCCAAACGTTGGGTGCTAGTGCAACGGTTTTTTCTAACTGGGCTCAGTGTAACGTATTTTTTTTCAAAGTGCTTAGACGTTGCCGGCACCAGTGAAACGAATATTGTTTTTTGAGGCACCTGCCCTACGTTTATTGGAAGCCAGTGAAACTAATTTTTCTTATATATAGCTGGCATCACGTTATGAGCAAGTGTAACGAAGTCTTCCGACATAACTAGGGGTCTATTCCTTGGGTAGAGCTATGAGAAATGAGGGGGTAAGTCGAAATCTGTTGGTGGGTCACACTCAAACTAAAACAAATAGGCGCCACCAAGTCCGGACTGATTCACGTTAATGGCATGGCATATTTCTAAGGGCGGACGTGGAGACCCAAAGAAAAAAAGATCGCCTTCGATGACAAAAACCTGTCTTAACAGAATAAGACGCTGTTCCTGTAAGAAAGTATAATAATTAGATCAATAAGAAATTGGAACACTGTTTGTGTCCCGCAAACATACCTAAAGAAATATTAAAACAATATTTTCTATATAAGGTTGTCATCAAAATTCAACTCTTAAAGATACTAATTTCCGGTGATTAGGTTTGATCACATTTGATCAAAATAAAAAAACTTTAAGCTTGGACTAATAATTTACTAAAAAGAATCTCTTTTCTTTAAATAAAATGCAATGCAACAAAATTAAATAACTACTTGAATTATTTTGTCAGTTTAAAGTAAGGTTTATCAACCTTATTCATGATCAAAGATATTACAACAAGGTGTAACTTATTACACAAAGATATTCTAACCCATTCAGATCTGTTTAGGTCGATTACATTACAAAAGTTAATATACAAATTTTTCTCTTTAAGTGAAAGCACTAATTTTAGTTTAAAATGAAAATGATCACAAAAATATTCTTGTTTTCAAAGGTGGTAGTAATACAGTGCTAAGCATCTGCTTTCAAGGATACATGTGTCAGCAGCATATTTCAGACAAACAAGTGACGTAGGTACACCTGTTAGTGTAACTAACAGTTTATATTCTTACAAAATCAAAGTGAGTGAATTTTAAGTTTGATACTGGGAAATCCAGCTTAGCAATAGTTGAAGCAAATAACAAATTCGTACTTCTACACATCGGAACAAAATAGCGTGTTTCTAGAGTGAAACACAAAAGAATTTCTTAGAACTACTACGAACCAAACAATACTGCATTCCTAGACTGGGTTAGGTACTTGTTTCACCATGCGAAATTTACTGCATATTTTCTACCAAAGTAGCATCTTCACTCGGTGCAACAAACGATCTTTTTTAAATTAGATCAACTTTCCATCTTCCAAGTACACCGTACACATCGTAAAGTGAAGTGGTTTTCTTAACGTTGATTCTAGTTTTCAAAATTCTAACTGCATCGTAGATTGTAGTGATGTTTTTTGTCGCCTAATCTCTCGTCGCCTAATCTTTCGTCGCCTAATCTTTCGTCGCGCTAAACAAATTTTCCAAATTAAATAAAATAACAACGTTTATACTATACCAACCGCTATTCAGAAAATGTGCTCACTCATTAAAATTGATATGCAGGTTACTGGCCATCGTCCTCTCATACATCTTGCTAGTTCTGCTACGTATGGCCGAGTGCTTATCACGCTCGCTCGGTCGGTCGGAGGATCCAAAGGGAGGTTGTCACACCTAACCGCGCCTGCGACTGGCTGTGGAATACACCGACATCCAACTCAAATAGACTAACGAATCAAGATGCTGTTTCAATGTATTATTTTACTTGTTAAACGTATTACGACATTATTTAATAAAAGTGTTTTATTACTTTCGCACTTTTAATGAAGGGATTTATCAACCCAAAAATAAAATTGTTACACTATGAAGGTAAGATTGCTGTGTTACAGGGATTAATCTCTGGAACTCGCTAAAAATCATTCGAGCCCCACGTTGGGCGCCATAAGATTGCTGTGTTACAGTGATTAATCCCTGTGACACAGCAATCTTATGGCGACCCAAAAGTGAAGCTCGAGTTCCAAGTAGAATTTTAGTAATTTTATTCCAGGAAACTGGCGATCTGAGAGAGAGAGTTTGTGTTTTGTATAAATTTAAGAATATTTTGAGTGTGTGTGGGTGTGATTTGAACGTATGCAGAGAAAAGAGTGGTTAAGGAACCAAGGAGTGCAAATTGGAAGTGACGATAGTGCCTTGTGTGATAAAAATTCGAAAATGGAGGAAGCTGGAGGTAGTAGGGATCAGTCGAGGACGGAATCAGGAGAAGCTGGAAATGAATTAATGATGAGAATGTTAGAGGAAATGAGATTAAGTAGGGAAGATTCAAATAAGAAATTTGATCAGATGAGTGAGACGTTAAGTGTGGTTAGAGAAGATTCAAACAGGAAATTTGAGCAGATGAATGAAACTATGAAGGTTATTGTTATGGGTGAGAGTGAACTATGATGGTATTTTACATTATTTGGAGTATTGAAAGTAATACGTATAACTAACTTTTATTGTGGTATTTAACTATAAAGCTAAAGGTGTATATAAAGCTGATTAATGTTCCTCAGGAATTTAAATATTTTTTTGTTATGAGTACATGGGTTTTTGTTGTGTTTGTAATAAAAATATGCCAAGTAAAGAGCATACATTAATCATAATTAACTGGGTTATCATGAGCTCACCATACTCCAGAGTTGCCTAATTGAAATTAATTATAAATACACAAAGAAAGATAAGGTATTATTCAGGGCCCATTTACTCAGATTACATTCAATGTGTTTGATATTGCTAGTTAAATTTCTGGACGTTACTAAATAGAATTTATTGAGGTGTAACTTGACCACTGAGATGTATATAATTTTGAAGTTTTATTTGTAAATAGTGTAAAATAGATATTGTATGATTGTTGTATTATTTTGTGGTTTTATTGAGAGTTGCTACACTTCGTTTACAGTTTTACCTGGTCGGTAATGCAGTTAACAAAATGTTACGCTTAGATTCTGGTACATTGAAATGGCGATAGATGGCTCTTAAAAGCCGGTAATACAATTACCAAAGTTCATAAGATACACATGACGTCACTGATAATTTATATTGCGCCATAATTAAGAGAAGGTACATAAAATTTAAACAATAAAAATTAGATAATCTACTCACGTGAAGGATCAGCTAACCGGCAGGAAATCCGCCACGGTAACCTCGGCATCGCTGCTGGTAGAGTTGGACATCCAAATTATCTCGGGGTCATGGTCCAGGGTCATCTTCGTTCCTATATGCAGTGGAAGACGGGAATAGGGAATTAAGGAAAGATACTCAAGATAAGGAAATCTACATAATAAGATAACACGACACCCGGCACGACTGTTCACTTCAAAGTTCGGCGTAAAAAAGCCACGTTTCCGCGCGAGAACCGCGGAACTCCCTACTCTTTTGTAGCATTGCTATACCCCTATAGGGATAATTCACACTTCCAATTGCACTATTGTGACGTGCCGGAAGCCCCGCCCAGTTCATTTAAAAATGTTCGCGCGTCTTGCGTATTTAAAATTATGGCGGGAACTTCCGTACATTAAAAACTAAACATAACAATGTTTAAAGTGCAAATTGCACGTAACAATCGCGACAAAGCCACAAAAGAAAAAACTTAAAAAAAGAAAAAGTCTGTTAGCACAGTAACAGCTTAAAATCTAAGTCCTTACTACCCTATATAAACCCTAACTTAAAGCTACAAAATGTTTATATAAGGCGCCACCTGGTTTTTCGACCGATAACACGTCTACCGAAGTACCAGGAAACGGAATAGGTAGCCCGATAGTCTTTGACTACACTACTTACCGACAGCACAAATTTGTCGGGGAGCATGAAACACTGCTTAAACTAACACGGGTGCGACAAGTCGCCTAACCTATCTAAACCTATCTAAACTTATCTAACTAAAGCTAACATAAAGTTCTTATATGCAAACACACATGAGTGTTGCATCAAACTATTCTTCTTTTTTGGCAAGAAGTGCCCAAATTTAAAAATGTTCATGAGAGTGCGTCACCTTGCACTCTGGCAAATTTTGTTTCTGGTACTTTGGTTTCTTCCGATGCACATTTAACTTGTCCATGACACAGTTGTGAATCCACAAATTTACCAAAAGTACCGCCTACTAAATCCTTATATGCTAACCTGACAAATTACATTTCTAAATCGGGTTAGCTTTTTCACTTAAATTTCAGAAAGATAATTCCCACGTCTGGTCATATATACCACACGTTAGGACGATAAAAGATAAGATAAGATCTCAAATTGATGTTAAAGATAATAGATAAGGTAAAGATATTAAGCTTAAGTTGTTATCCTCAAAGGTAATGAATAAGATAACGGTATTAAGCTTTAGTTATTATTTGAGATACTCGATAAGATAACACGATATTAAGTTAAAGTGATTATAAGAGATAGTAGGTAACATGAATTTAAACAGAAGTTATTGCTCAAGATAACCGGTAAGATAACGCGACATAACTCGAAGTTATTCCTAACGGTAGTCGGTAAGATAACGATAAATTAAACCAAAGTTATTACTAACGGTAATCGGTAAGATAACGATACTAAACTAAGGTTATTATTAAGGGTAATCAATAAGATAACGATATTAAACCTAAAGGTATTATCGAAGATAATAAAGAAGACAAAGATATTGGCCTAGTTATTACCCAAGACAATGATAACAACAAAAGAGTGGCTCCAGTAGAGCCGTTTAAATGGGATTGACCCGTGCCCTCCAAAAAGAGAAACCTGTGAGGCAGGTCCGTTCGTAAGAACAGCACGGGGGACCGGCAAAGACCTTTGGGTGCATTCCTGCACCCAGTGTTGATCGATATCGGTGAAACTATTCACCCGATATCCATGCGGTATAAAGATATACACATTCACTCACACATTCACACACTCATACATATCTTCACTGCCAGAGCCTATGCACTAACAGCGGCACCGCATGACCCCACGAAAGATTCGCAGAGACATGGTCCAAGTGTCTGTGAAAACCTTCCGCACAACCACACGGTGACTAACAGAAAAGAAAAGGTAGTAGAGAAACAGGAACGGTAAAAAGAAGGAGGTTGGTTTTGAAGTGCATAAGAGGCACCTCTAGGTAGAAGAAAGAAGAGGAAGGGCTCGCATTGAGCAAAAGCGACAGAGGGAAAGGTGGATAGCAAAGCGCTACTCAACCAGCAAGTGTGGTCAGTAGCTCGGAATGAGGGAACATCATTCTTATGAGGCAGACGGGTGTTCCGGGACAAGAACAGGTCCACCGAGAGAAGAATAAGGCATAGCGGAGATAGCGGGTTAAGAAAAAGTATAGTTTTGGACAAGCGTCCGAGAGAAAGTAGAGAATTGTCCCTATAAAACACAGCGCAGTCTGAAGGACCACCTGCGATATTAATCCGACAAGATAAGATATACACATTTTAAAATTCACTAGACTCCTAAGAGAACTAGTACGATAATTTTCCTAACGAGTGCTTCAACTACGATAAGAAAATCAGACAAAAGTTGACACAACAACTTACAAGTATCATTACAGATACAAACACACAAAACAACTGTTTTAAGGTAGTTTTTAAAACGGTAGCACCCTAAACACACAAAAATGCCCAATTATAAGCAGTTAAATACAGATACACTGTCCCCATATGCTAAAACAACCGAGAATTTAATAAGATAACAATAAGAAGCGATAGCGTCTCACCACAAAGTTCAATAAAAAATAACGAAAAAAAAGTTTATAAGTTATGTAGATTTAGTAGAAAAAGGAAGGAATAATGTTGTAGTATAATGATGTTGTATAATGTGGGCGATTGCAATAATTCAGAGGAAAAACACACGGAATAGATAATCCTAGCTTTTGCAACTGCGAATATGAACTATTTCTTTCAATGGCATAGACTGCGCGTGTCCTATGTGAGCCCAAAGAAGAAAGCATTCACTCAACATCAGCCAAAACCAGTCATAAAAATTCAATGGGTTATTTCAACCAAAGTTACGACAATTACCTTTCAATTAAACCATATAAGAGAAATACTAAAGACCGAACAATATGTAGTAGGAAAATTTCAAGGGTTAATTAAATGAAACGACAGAGCTATATTGGGGGGTGTAGAGGATGAAGTGATATATATCTAACGGTATGGTGAAGGAAAAGTCAACCAGAAGAAAAGATAGCTAAATTAAGGTAAGTAAAGTTAACGTAAGAAATTATATACTATATGAGAGAAGGAATAAGTAATTAAAGATACTAATTGAGGGTGAGAACAAAAAATATTAGGTAAATCGTGAGGAGAATGGGGCATGAAAAACTTAATTAGCATTTGGGTCGGCAGAGAATGGCTTAAGGTCTTTAATATGCCACCTGCCTTGGCGTTTTCCTTCAGTATCCTGAAGTTCGTAGATAAGGGGACTAATAACACGTGTGACTTTACAAAGAATGAATTTAGGGGCCAATTTTGAAGAAAATTTCTTAGATGCATCCGATAAGACATAGTTCTTTTTCCAAACTTGTTCGCCCAAGGCAAAGGAAATATTTCGCTTACGCAAGTTATAATGGTCCTTACTCTTTTCGTAAGCTTTTAACAAATTTTTTCTAACGTCGTTAAAGATAGAACGTAGTGACTGTTGGTCCTTGTCCCAACGTACTTTATCGTCAAATTCAATTACGTTAGTAT
This sequence comes from Platerodrilus igneus, assembly GCA_036346225.1. Lineage (NCBI taxonomy): Eukaryota > Metazoa > Arthropoda > Insecta > Coleoptera > Lycidae > Platerodrilus > Platerodrilus igneus. The sequence continues at coordinate 1,244,343 of JARFIW010000803.1, forward strand.
CGTCAGGCACTAAACCATAGTAACTCCCATCGATTGGGGTATATCTTCCAAAAACAAGAAAAGACGGAGTGAATTGGGTTGCTTCGTGTTTAGATGTACGCAAAGCTTGAGCAATTTCAAAGATATGTTCATCCCATGTAGTATGGTCTGAATCAATATAAGACGAGATAGCGGTAATTAACACTCGATTTACTCTCTCGGTAGGGTTTACTTGGGGTGATATTTTGCGTTAAACCAAATTTTTGTACTTTGTAACTTTTAACGAAATTCTGAAAATCTTTAGAGATAAATTGTGCACCATTGTCACAAAGAATAATCTGGGGACACCAAAGATAAGAAAGACATTCTGTTCTAGGAATTTAATTATTGCAGCGGAGGTAGCTTTACGTAAGGGTTGCACCATAACAAATTTAGAAAACCAATCGGTAACAACTAAAGATATTGATTACCTCTTCTCGATCGAGGAGAGGTCCTAATAAGTCAAGCGATATTAATTGAAAGGGATAAGATACACGCTTAAAGTTACCCATTAAACCAGGGCGAGCGTCTTGTGAACTCTTATGAGAACCACAAATTTTGCAGCTTTTAATGTAGCGACAAACAGATTGCTTAAGTGTGGGCCAGTAATACAATTCAGATATTTTCGCGAGAGTTTTTGTAACACCAAGGTGTGCAGCTAAGGGATCGTCGTGACATAATTTGAGCACCTCACTGCGATTTGCAGTGGGCACAACGAGTTTCCATTCAGGTATATTCGATATTTTATGTGGGGACGAGGATACAAATTTATACAGTCTATTATTAGTTACTCGAAAGGTAGGAAATTTGTCGGGATTATCGGAAACTTTTCTAATCATATTGAGGTACCAGGTATCCAGAATTAAATTTGGAAGGTTAAGAGAAAACATCTCGAGATAACGCATCAGGTACGATATTTAATTTGCCAGGCCTATGCCTAACGTCAAAAGTAAATTGAGATATACGCAAGTTCCATCTTGCCAAACGACCTGCGGGTTGTTTCAAGTTATTAAGCCAAGTGAGTGCTGCACAATCAGTGATTACGGTAAAGTGTGTACCTTCGACATATCCTCTAAATTTCTCGATGCCAAAGATAACACCCAATAGTTCTCGTTCGGTAGCAGAGTATTTTGTTCGGCAGAAGTTAAGGCACGGCTCGCATAAGCGATTGGATGTTCTAAACCATTGTTTACCTGGAACAACATTGCACCTAACCCAGTAAGTGAGGCATCGGTTTGTATATAAAACTTATCATCGAAATTTGGAGAGATTAAGATAGGTGCTGAAGTGATTAGTGTTTTAATTTGTTCGAAAGCCTGTTGGGATTCTAAATTCCACTCGATAGTTTGGGATTTCTTTTTATTTTTAATTAAAGCAGTAATGGGTGCAGATATAGTTGAAAGGTTAGGTAGAAAAATGCGATAATAGCTAATCATTCCTATCAAACGTTTGATTTCGGTAACAGTTTTTGGTGTTTTAAATTTAGTAATAGCATCAACTTTAGCGGGATCTGCTCGTAAGCCTGTTCCATCGACAATAAAACCAAGAAATGTAAGGGATGAACGACAAAATTGAGACTTTTCCCAGTTTATCTTAAAACCTGCTGCATTTAAACGTTCTGCAACTTCATCTAATGTGGCGATATGTTCATCGAAAGAACTTGATATAACTAAGATATCATCTAAAAACACAAAGGCACGTTCTTGATGTAAGATAGGACCTAACGTTTGATCCATAGTACGTTGTAAAGTTTGTGGAGCGTTACAGAGACCAAATGGCAAAAAAATTATATTCGAAAAGACCTCGGCCTGGGACACAAAAAGCAGTTTTTTTGACGAGAAGATAAGTCAAGAGGTATCTGATAAAAAGCTTGTCTTAGGTCGATAGATGAGATAAATTTTGCGTTACGAAGCCTGCTCAAAATTGAGTCAGTTCTGGGTAGAGGGTAAGCGTCTGGAACAGTAACAGAATTTAGCTTCCTGCCATCAAAACAAACACGCCATTCGTCATTCTTTTTCCGAACTAGCAATACGGGAGAGGTCCACGGTGAATTTGAAGGAGAGATAACACCAGATACTAACATTTTGTCTATTTCCGCATGTAAATGCTTTTGTAAGGCAGGCGATAAGGGATATTGACGTTGCTTAAAGGGAAGGGCATCACCTGTGGAGATAACGTGTGTTGCCGTTGTAACACAACCAAGTTCAGAGGTATTAAGTTTGCGAAATTTGTCGATTGTAGCGTTAAGAGTTACATCTTGGGAGTCAGTAAGAGAGATTTTGTTAGATATTCCTGTAGATGCACAGGAGTTCGTTTTAATAGAGGTTTGCCATGAAAAATCCTGAAAGTAAAGTGACAGATTAAAAGTTTACAGAAATCAACGCCCAGTAGAAAAGGATACGCTAATGCAGGGACAATCAAAATAAAACATCACGTTCAAGAGACTCTACACGAATTTTTAACTTAAGGGAACCGGTTACATGTATTTGATTATCGTCAGCTAAATTTATGGAAGTTTTTCGAATAATTTGAATTTTGATATTTTGTTGAGATAATTGATGTAAACCTTCGTTATTTATCAGAGAACATGAAGAACCTGTATCCAGTAAAGCAATTACATTTAAGGAACCAATTGAGATAGATAAGTGTGGACGGTTATCGAAGGGTTTTTAACAAGTTGTGAAACAGCGGTAGTCTTTTATGATAAAAGGAATTGACGGTTTGTAACCACTTAGACCACTCGGCTGGAGTAGTGTAGCATAATTCCTCTAATGAAGGTAAGGTATTTTGTACATTAATAGTAGCGGTATTATTATTAGATAAATTTAATGACGGTACAACGTTAGAAGTGGTTTTATAATTTAAATTTATTGGCGTCTGTGTCCGTTGAATGATTGGTGTTGAGGGCGATTTTGGTTTCTTGAGATATTCACACCCTGATTTGAAATATCTCGACGGGAGTTTCCCGATACGTTAGGATTACAGTTGGTGCAGTTAGATTTGTAGATATTTGAGCGACCACAACCATAACAAAAAATATTTTTAGGGTAAGTGCAGACAGTATAGTTATGTCCACTTCGCTTGCAGTTCCAACAGGTAAGTGCGTTATTAGTTACGGTAGAAGGAACGTTAAGTGTAGATACTTTACGGGAAGGTCGAACTTGGCAAGCTAGATCAGGTTCGAGAAGACCAGATAATTTCTCGGTGGTGGTCGATATTTGTCAATCCTTGACCTCACTTCTTGGAGAGAGCGACATAGGTCTTTAAAATGAGCTAGCGAAGATATGGTCTGTAATGCCAAACGTTCTGAGAAATAGGGGTTCAAATTTCTAAGTAATTGATCGATAATTTCGGATTCGGAAGGTTTTTTGTCGAGTCTGCTATATAAAGCTTCTAATGAGGTAATAAAAGACACAACATTTTCGTCGGGACCTTGAGTTCGGTTACGAATTTCGTTCCAAAGATCGTTAATGTAGCCATAAGGTAGGAAGTCTCGTTTTAAACAGGCAACTAACTCATTCCAGGTAGAAATTTGGTGTCGTATGTTTCTATACCATATTAATGCTGAGCCTGCGAACAAATCACCAGCTGAGATAAATAGGTCCTGGTCGGTACACCCGCGAGAAATTTTAAAATCGTTAATCCGGTCAAGAAAGGATGATAAAGAAACCTTCGAATCAAACCCTTCAAAGGTGAGACCCCATTTGTATACAGGTATAGGTTTTCCTAATGGTTTAGGTTCGGCAAGCGCAAGATTTGAAAAAGGTAACGATATATCTACGTCTGCGTTAGGATTAAGTCTTTCTAAAAGAATTCCTTCAAGCAATAACACCTCGGACAACAAACTTTGTTTAGCTTGAGTCACTTGGTCATCGTTATATAAAGATAATGAATCAACTCGCTGTTTGACGTGAGTTATTCTTGAAGTCAATCTCCTAATTCGATATTAGTAGCCGCAGGATCTGTTTTGTTTATTATACCCGATATATCATCTAAAGATAATTTAATTTCTGATACGTTGAGTGGCCAGTCGCCAACAGGGTTCTTTAAGATAGCCACGCCTTTGGTTTCCTGTGACAAAACAGCCCTAAGTTGAGATCGCCTATCATTCTGATTGTTCGCAGCTATAATACTTCTGCACTCCAGCTCGTAGATCAATTCCAGCGATTTTAAATGTGATACGTTCATTATGAATACAATATTCAAGACACGATATATAAATTATGCGATTTTGACGCAGGTTAGAAGGTAAAAAACACGTTACAGCTACTTTAAGGTAATACGATACGATATTTAGAGGTAAGAACTTGTTAGAACGTCACCGATAACACCAAAGAAACACATTTAAGGTATATGGAAACGAAATCAATGTTCAGTTAAATACATATTTTATAGATAATGACAGACAAGCCTTCCAAAATGGAAAATGGGCGCAGAGGATATGTTATTTAACCTATAAGGCAACAACGTATAGTCAAACACTTCTTAAAAAGGTATACTAGCAATTTATTTCACTCAAGTGTTTTTTAAACACTTAATTTTCATGTAAAAGATAAACCATAATGCAATTTTAGAATGTAACATAAAGATGTATTTAAGTTTCAAAAACGGCCTTTCAAAGTTAAGGAAAGCAACTAAAGATATTTTAATAGGTAATTCTATAATACTGTATTTAAAGACATAAGGTAAGGTAAATACTTACATGAATAAAAGTAAAGTTCTTTAAGTGAAGAAGCTATTAATGCATTGTATCCTTATAAAGGAAATTATTCTAACCTAAAACAAAGAAGAAGCCCTGAAGTTCATAGCCTGAACAGGTTGAAGGCGCCATCTGCTACACTTCGTTTACAGTTTTACCTGGTCGGTAATGCAGTTAACAAAATGTTACGCTTAGATTCTGGTACATTGAAATGGCGATAGATGGCTCTTAAAAGCCGGTAATACAATTACCAAAGTTCATAAGATACACATGACGTCACTGATAATTTATATTGCGCCATAATTAAGAGAAGGTACATAAAATTTAAACAATAAAAATTAGATAATCTACTCACGTGAAGGATCAGCTAACCGGCAGGAAATCCGCCACGGTAACCTCGGCATCGCTGCTGGTAGAGTTGGACATCCAAATTATCTCGGGGTCATGGTCCAGGGTCATCTTCGTTCCTATATGCAGTGGAAGACGGGAATAGGGAATTAAGGAAAGATACTCAAGATAAGGAAATCTACATAATAAGATAACACGACACCCGGCACGACTGTTCACTTCAAAGTTCGGCGTAAAAAAGCCACGTTTCCGCGCGAGAACCGCGGAACTCCCTACTCTTTTGTAGCATTGCTATACCCCTATAGGGATAATTCACACTTCCAATTGCACTATTGTGACGTGCCGGAAGCCCCGCCCATTTTATTTAAAAATGTTCGCGCGTCTTGCGTATTTAAAATTATGGCGGGAACTTCCGTACATTAAAAACTAAACATAACAATGTTTAAAGTGCAAATTGCACGTAACAGAGTGTGCATGAACGATAGAGAATATGAGAGTGAATCTAGGTATACAAGAGGAGGCCCAACTGAGCTAGCCGGAAGCAGTTGAAGAAGGCAATTCAACCGAGGAAGCTGGAGTCGGGGTAAGAAATTTAATAATTTTTGAAAAATTTTCTATTGTGTGCAAATTTTCGATTTGTTATAAGATTGATAATTAGAGGGGTTCGATTTTTAATCCCAGTAACACAGCAATCTTATGGCGCCCAATTCGTGGGGCATGATTCATGCAGAGGTAACACAACAATTCTTATGACGGCCCAACGTTGGGGCTTGAATGATTTTAGCGAGTTCCAGAGATTAATCCCTGTAACACAGCTATATATATATATATATATATATATATATATATATATATATATATATATATATATATATAAACGTTTTCTAAACCCTTTCAATAAGTTCGGTGTATGATTTGGAGTTCGTAGACAATACTTCACATGCATATTCCAACTTACTTCTCACCAAGGTATTATATGCTGTAATCCTGACTTTTGTGTTGGTAATGAACTTGAATTAAAGTATAGAATTGAAAAGTGGATGTAACTCTTAAATATTTTTGTAAAGATTGTGAAGGGGATTTGTTAAATATAAAAGAAAAATGGCCCAAAGTGTTATAGCAGATAATCTGAGCTCCTCAGGTTTTCTGTTTAAATGCTGTCCAAAGAAAAGTTTTAATAATTATGTTTGTGTAAAATAATATAGTGCTTTTTTATAGAAGCTGCTTGGGCAGAGCTACTCAGAAAAAACTGTGTAATAATTTATTAAAATGTGAAGTTTATATAAATTCTAAATTGACCATAGTAATGAAAATACTGATGGCAGGGCCGCTGATGACAAATTAGTAGACCATTTGTTTCAGCTACAAAATGATAATGAATTAAAAGATAACCATTTGATCATACTAAAGTCTAATTATTAAAAATTTGTTCAAGATTTGACTCTAAAAGAACAACATCTGCATAATTTACTTGATAAAACAGAGGAAAAAATTAAGAAACTTGAAATTAAAATCAATAGTGCCAAAAAGAGGGTTTCATTAATAGTATGCAAGTTGCACATAATTCCTATAAAATTACAACTTTGGATTTTAAAAATCAAGAGAAATCTCAGGATTGTAATAATTTTAATGGATTCCCAGATTCAACAAATAAAGATAGATTCCACTTTTTGGACACAAATCAACTTAGCGTAATACGCATTACTGAGAGACAACATGATAATTCTGTTAAGAAACAAACCTTGGGCATTACTAAGCCTAGAAAGTAAACTAAACCTAAGGAATCTTCTTTGAGTCCCATACATCTTGGCAAACCATGGATTTTTTTAATTTTCTATTTTTTTATATATGATTTATGTTCTTTTAATCGAATTTCAAATGATCTGGAACTTTCCCCTTCAATTTAAGTCATAAATGTTAAACTTGAAATTTTTATTATTTTGAAATGACCCTAGATCATGGATCGAAACGTAAATAAAGACGATTTTAACAACTATGAGTAGTTTACTTCCCAAAGAAGATTCAGAAGAATTCTTCATGTTGTATTGAGGCCATTTGTTTTCTTAATTGCGCTTATCTGCAGGTGGTGTTTTAAGAATACTTTGCAGGTGGTTGTTTTGATCAATGGGAAGTGTTTTTGAAACGAAAACATGTTACCATGTGTGTGTGTGTGTATATATATATATATATATATAAATATATAGAGAGAGAGAGAGAGAGAGATATTCTATGCAGCATCCTTTGGAAAAAGATCTGGAAATTAGTGATGTTATTTAAGACGCTCTCTTTTAAGAGGCAATGTCTTGGTTCGGTTTATAAAGAAAAAAAAATTAATGTTCTGTAACCAGTGAAATTGTTTCATAGAAATATCTGATCCGTTGAAAATTGTAAGTACGCACCTTCAGATCTGCCACGATGGTATCAGAGGCAAACTGGTGATGCACGATAGGGTACATGCTAAGTGAATGAATAGTCCCCTCGGACTGGCACACAAACAGACTTCAGGTAGAAATACTCTCTTCTTTTGTTGATGCTTTATATGAAACCTGGTTAATTCTTTTTTATGGTGGATAACCATGCCAGTGCTCTAGTTTTTTCTTACACGTGGTTATTTTCAAGTCACAATTAAGATAAACGTAAGCTTGAATTGAAGCAATTTTACTTACTTTAACTTAAGATTTAGGAAATGCTAACTTCAATAAATTGTTTACTAATTATAAGGTAGAATAAGTTTAGCACTTGGTTATCTATAAAACTTACCTTTAGTTTAGGGTTACGCTATTACTTTTACGAAATGCAGTTCGGTAAGTAGCAGGAAAAAAAGCTTTGTATTTCTGTATATATTTTGTCTAATTTTCTTCTTATATTTATTTAGAGCTGGAAACATTGTCTAAGTATATACTTGTTATTTATATTTTAAGAATTGATGTGACTGGGAAATAATTTCTAATTGGTATTAGTTTAAATTTTATGTATATTTTGGAGTTACGTTGTGTTATATTCGAGTTGACGTTTTTGTTTATGTCATGTTTTAACAGGACGTTATGTAAATGTTCATTTTGGTTTTTGTAAATATAACTTTTGATATGTTTGTTAACTAAAGGTTTATAATAAATCTACTTTCTGAGGTTTCTTATTTTTCTTTCTGTGTGATCCACCCCACTATACGACGTTTTCAGCTAGTACGGCATTACTTTGGATTTCAAGTTTTGTTGCGGTATTCGGTACAGGCGATTTTCTTTGCTTACTTTACTTTTATTTCTTGCCTGTATGGAATATCGTAACAACTTCCTAACAGTTTTACTAATGCTCTAAACGTTAGGACTTTTAAACATAATCTGAAGGTATTATTTATAGATACTGCACCATGTAGTGTTGCTGAATTTTATATTTCTATCCAAAATAAGTAGGAAGCTGTAATTATATGTGACTCCATGTAATTTTTACACTTGCATTTTCTGATTAATTTATCTTACAAGACTTGTCCTATCTACAAATGTAGCAAAAAAAGGACAAATGAACATATTATTATTATTATTATTATCACCTTTTTAATGAAGACAATCTCTGAATTACAACTTGAAGTTGAAAAACTCAAAAGTAGATGTTTCAAGGATATGTTTATTCAAATTCAGTAACGTCAGTTGAGATTAGATAACATAAGATATTTATTCATGCTTTAAAATAAAACAATTTTTTGCATAGGTCAATTTTACAATATAGGTATGAATAAGTGTGTCTACTTATAAAAACTTGGATTGACATGTGTCAAAGCTGTGAACACACAAAAATAACATATGGTTATAAGTAACTTATGTTAATAAGTGAACATTAAGATCGCAATTCATATATTCTTCAAAAGAGTAAAACTATTGGCCTAACAAAAAGGTTTTCATTTTGCTTTTGAACGCATTCCTTGATAATGATTTAGTGATCTGTGGTAGACAATTACAGAACTTGTATGAATAGTAATTAAAAGTGTCTTGAGACTTGTAATCTAGAAAATGAAACACAGAGAAGATTATTGTTTCTTGTATCCTGATGGTGATGCATAAGAAAGGTTACTGGTTGTGAATTATACGATTTGTGCATAAATAGCAAGCATTGTAAGATGTATAAACAAAGAAATGTAAGAATCCAAAATTGGAAAAAATAGGACCTGCAATCGGCTCTATAGCCAAGTCAGGCCATAATTCTAACTACCTTACGTTGTAGTCCAAACAATCTTTTTGTATGAGAGGAGTGCCCCCACACTAAAATAACATATAGAAGGTGGCTATTAAAAAGCGAGTAATATGCAATTAAAACGATAACATATAGAAGGTGGCTATTAAAAAGCGAGTAATATGCAATTAAAACGATATTCATAGAGGCACAGTATTTTAAATTACGAATACAGAAAATGCACTAGTTAGTTTAGATGCTACCGCATTTATATGCTGATCCCATTATAAGGAACTATCAACACATAAACCCAGAAATTTAACAGATTTATGGTTTATGTAAGAATGGTTTTTTTTTTGACATTTGCTATCATTAATGCTTAATTTATTAGAAGTAAACCAAGAGGTAGCTGTACCCATGGGTGGCAGCTAGTTTATTGAAAAGATCATTAAGTGAATTAGAACAATTAACAAAAGTTAATGTTACACATATAGATAGATCATTAATATATATCAAATAAATTGGTCCTAATATTGAACCTTGTGGTACACCATATTTTATATTTTTAATCTCAGAATTACTATTGTTAAGGGTTACAAATTATTGTCGATTGCTCAGATAGGATTTGATCAGCAAACAGCTATCATGATCAAATTTATAATGTCAATTTTTTTAAAAGGATATCATGATTTACACAATCAAAGGCCTTGCTTACATCGAGAAAACTAGTCATTCAAAAATCTCTTCTTTCAAAACTAGCCGTTACTTCTTTGACAAGTTCCAAAATAGCTTGAGTCGTAGATTTATTTAATCTAAAACCAAATTCTTCCATACAGAACATATTATTTAATTCAAAGTGTATTGTGATTTGATTGCAGAGAACTTTCTTGTAAATTTTAGAGATTACGGCAGTAATGAAATTGGACGATAATTGGACAGGAAGTTTTGGGTCACCAGCTTTAAATAAGGGTATTAGCTTTGCCAATTTTAAACAGTCTGGAAAAATGTGGTTTTTAATGCAAGAATTTATTAAATTAGTTATAGGTGAAATTAAAATATTTTTACAGAATTTAATTATATCAGAGGATAACTCGTAAGCATCACTACATTTACTATTTTAAGAGAGTCGATTATATTTCTAATATCAGTATATGAAACTGTTTTAAAAGAGAGAGTGTTATAAGTCTACTGCCCTTTAGTAGTTAGATTAAGCATGAGATCATGACCTTTAAAATCATTCAGTGCAATAATTTTTTCTGCTATAGAGGTAAAGAAATTATTAAAATCATTAGCAGTCGGGTCAGGGACAGTATTGATTTTATTGTTTGATCTCTTTAGGTTAATGATTTGCCATATGGCTCTAGCTGGGTTTTTGACCTTTTTTAGTTTCTCCGAATTATATTTAATTTTTGACATTTTTATGGTCTGAAGATATTGTGTTCTAAAATTATTCATTAATAATTTATTCTCAGTAGTAGGATATTGTATCCAGATATCATACAAACCTTGTAATTTTATGCGCATATCAAAAAGTTTTTTGTTAAACCATGGATTCCGACAAGTTTTAGAATTATTGATAACTTGCAATGGAAAGCATTCCTTAAAAACGTTATTAATAGTTGAAAGAAATTTATTAAAAATAAGAACATTATTTTCTCTAATGACATTCCATTCTACTTGTTCTAACTGTCTGTAGAAGATAAACTTATTTCCTTCAGATAAATTACGAAACAGTTTCGGAAGTTGTGTGGAAATATTGTTTCTTATAATGGTTCGAAATTGGAATTCCCAAATGGTCCAATAAAAAAGTGTTATGGGTATTCAGCATATAGGAACCACAATTTGTAAATAAATTGTCAACACCGTTATTGAGCCGTGTTTTGAAAGTAACAGTTACGTTTAGTCGAAAAGATTGACAAAGGCCAGTTGATAGTTTAGCGTTTCTATCATTCAGATTAAACCGAACATTAAAATCTCTACAGATCACAGTAGATTTAGAATAATCAATTCGGTTAAGAATGTTATTTAAGGTGGCCAGGAATATCTCCAACTGGGGACCGGTAAATGTTTACTAGGATTGTGTTTAAAAATTTAATCAATACTGCTGAAATTTCACAATGAATTTCTAGGGATAAAGTAGTTACCTTATTCAGTACACAATAATGATCCCTAAGGATGTTTTGTAAAAGGATAATAGAGCCACCATGTGTTTTTGTAGTTCTTGAGAAATTGGAGGCTATGAAATATTCCCCAAGGTAGAATGTTGATATTTCAGTTTCACCAAGCCAGTGTTCCACAAAGTTGAGAACCTGAAATTCCTTATCGGCTAAGAAAGATTCTAATTCCCCTATCTTGTTTCTAATACCTTGTATATTTTTTATAAAAGATAGATAGGTTAGACCCAGCTAAGTCATATATTTGGTTTGGGTGCAACTTTTTTAATTGCTTATTAATACTAACATATACTAAATTAACATTTGAACGTGTAGTTGAAGTAAATACTTCATTGTCAACATACGTTAAAAATTATTATGTATTATGGGTGTAACCCTTACAGATATTTTACAATGATCAGAAAGCAACGAAAGGACATTTTTAACAAATAATTTAATTAGTTTAATTTTATCATTCCTGTTTAAGTAAAAACCGAATTTTGTATAGTTAGAATAATTCAAGTACTGGTTAAATTATTATTATTTAATATATTTATATACCTATTAACACTCTCGATTTTCTGGTTGTATTTAGTATTATCAAATCTATAAGGAATGTCCATAAGTATCAAATTTGTGTTTTTACACAAGTCAAAAACATATTTGAAAGGGTTAATAATTTGAGCTGTGGTATGTCTATCTATATCATTTGTTCCACCAATAAAAAATATGAAATCTCTATGTAAGAGGTTACTTATAGCGCTCTCCAGTCTATCAACAATTTGGCGTGCTGAAGCATTGGGTTTAAGACATGTTGTAATTTTGTAACGTAGATCTAATTTGGAAAATAAGGCATTTAGACCACGTACATGACTATCCCCGACAATTAGAATTTTTTTAACTATTATCACAACTGAGTACATCATCTGAAAGTAGATTAGCTTTACTTGATACATTGAACCTAGATAGAAGAACAAGTGCATTATGTAAGACTAGATCCACTGGTATGATATTGTTGCTAGTTGTTTTAGGTGTGTCAAACTGAAAGAGGGAGAGGGCACTATCTAACCAGTATTAAATAAAAATAAAGAAGATGAGCTAGGTCTCTTCAAATGAAGGCAGAAAAGATACAGCTTTAGAAATAACTAAATTTTGTTATCTAAATGTTTTCTTGAAGTACATTAATTTTGGAAAACACTAAGACACCACTTTTTACTGAATACTATAAACCTAAAAAAGGTAAAACATACTCTTACCTACAACAAATTAAATAAACGTAAAATAAAATTGACTTGGACCAAAAAACTAACAAAACTCCTGCTAGTTCATTAATATCATACTATATCAATCATTAGAAAATAATGAATTGTGTTACGGTATTCCGTGCAGACAAGAAAGAAAATAGTAAAGTAAGTAAAGAAAATCGCCCACACCAAATACCGCAACAAAACCGAAGAGTAGAATAGAAATCTGAAAAAATTGGATTCCGTACTAGATCAAAACGTCGTAAAGTGGGGTGGATCACACAGAAAGAAAAATTGGAAACCTCAGCAAGTAGATTTATTTACAAACTGTTAGTTAACAAACATTAGTATTTAAAGGAATATTTACAAAAACCAAATCGAACATTTCCATAATCGTCCAGTTACAACATGATGTAAACAAAAGCAAATATAGCTTAGGAATTATTTCCCAATCACATAAAATCTTAAAATCTAAATAACACATATAAGGATATTTACATAATGTTTCCAACCCTAAATAAATACAAGAAGAAAATTAAACATAAAATGTACAGTATTAGAACGCTGTTTTACCTGCTGCTTCAAGTGCATTTCAAATAAAAAATAATAACGTAACCGTACATTTAAGTAGCATAACCGTTAACTGAAATGAATCAAGTGTTGGACTTGATCTATTTTAGAATTTAGTAAACAAGTTGTTGACATTTGCATTTCCGAATATTAATGTTAAAACAGTAAAAATTGCTCTAATGCGAGCTTCGGTTTATACTAATTGTAACTTGAAAAACAAACACATAATCACTTGTGCACTAGGTGAAAGTAAATTTTTAGCATGCAGTCTCTAATCTATTGTAATAACTAGTAAGAAAACTAAAGCATTTACGTGGTAATCAACCAACAAAAGAAGCAGCTAGATTACATAGAAGCATCAAGAAAAAAAAAAACAAAATAAATATACCTTAAGAAGGGTAGTTGTCTGTCTCTGGTACCATCGTAACAGATCTGAAAGTGCATACTTACATTTGCCAGCGGACATGCAGTATTATTGAGTAAAGTGTATGACAGGTTGCCTATGTTATAGAAAATGCTAGAAATTGACTATTTCGCATTACAATACCGAGAGCTAAATAATAAGTGAACAGTTTTATTGGTAGTAAAACTGAGCGAATTGAACACCTGCATGATAACGAAGTACCGCGTCGATAGAATTTCTTAGTATTTATAACCAACCTTTTAAAGAAAGTATTAAAAGTAGTTTTAACAATATGCACGTGTTTGCTTATTTCAGGGAATTTATAAGGCAAAGCTTTTAACTGTCGCAAAGCAAACTATTATAGAATAGATTTCAAGTATTTTTCATTGTACTAAACACTGAGGTTTTATAGCAGGCTTAAATAAGTACTATTTTCAATTGGAAGGTAATCGAACTTGATAAATGAAAGTCGTATGATTTGAAATAGCATAAAAAGAGTGCACTCGTTTAAGTTAGACATTTTTAAGAGGCGCTTCTTAATAAACGTAGCGCAAGGTAGTTGAAAATTAAAATTTATATACAGCATGCAGAAATCAATTGATTTCGGAAATTTAACGTAACATATTCGTGCACAAATAACCTTAACACCGCATTACCTTAATCTTGAATCCACAGTTCGAAAAACTTTCAATTCTTGGTGATGAAGCTTCGGTGTCTCTAATGTCTTGAATAAACAAACAATTCAACAACCAAAGGAAATAAATAAGAAATTGTAAATTTAATATCTTCCTTATATCTACACAAATTTCTTATAAACATAAGGTAAAAATTGTAAAACACATTTTTTTGTTAAATAAAAATTAATCTATTACATATTTGTTTCTAAAGTAATTGAAACTTTTTTAATGAAGTTGAATAATTCATGACAAAGTGGGCATATCATTCAGAAATTTTTTGCAACACAAAACTTTATTAATAAAATAGCATTGCTAAATCAAATACTTAGTTAAAACAAAAGTTTTAAGTTAATAATGAAGTTTATGAATTTATATAACAAGAGTTTAGGTAAGAAACAGGTTTTCAAAATTTGCTCCGTACAATCAAACAATATTGAAAGTCCTTTAGTTTTGTGCATAATGCGCATAACCCCACATGTAGTTTAACAAAATATTTCAGGCATTAAATTAAAAAGTAACACACTCCAGCTACATCAAAATACTGACCTCCCATTGTAGATAAAATAGGTGTAGTTTATTGACATACTTGGCACTTCTCATAAATGTGTACCATCCAATAGCTTGTAATGAAAAGGTTTTACTGAGTACAAAACTTTTAGCTTGCACGAAAAAGTAAGCAAAGTTTAACAAAGGATTGATAGGATAATAAGAAAATTGTCATCCTGCCAAAGCACTAGTGATTAAATATAAAAACTTGTCCACTATAAAAAAAAAAGGATAAATGACAGGAAAATTAACTCTTAAAATTTTATGAGGATTTTCTGTTAATACAACTGAACCTAGGATAGAAGAATGATGACAAAAGACTTTAGAAAGAAGATATCTAAAATTTGATATCCAGCTGAGTGATCAAACAAAAGGGACAGCGCCACTGCATCTAAATTAACAAATACAATAAAGTAATCCAGAAGTAGACGCGGAAACCGCTGGAACACAACAAAGTCAACAAGATAGACAATACACAAAGTTAATTTACCATACTTTACTTACTTTGAACTCATGGAACATTTCGCTGAAATTGCTTTATGGAGCTGTACCTGAAAACAAATTCACAACATTACACTGCATAAATCGAGAACGCTCTTTGTGCCTCAGCATAAAAAGTATAAGTTTTTCACAGATGATCTGAATAATTATAATAACTAACATAAACAACATTTGTTTACTCTTAATTAAATGTGATGACCTTATTTCAATTTACTTTAACACTTTTAAAATGAAGAATATTATGATTTGAGTTTCCTTAAATTAAACACATACAAGTCGATATAACAAATTCTCTAGTATGTTAGAAATTTAAAAATTCAATTTATATGTAAAATTGTGGAAATCAAAATTGTAATCATTAAAAACTTAAGGAGTGCAAAAAACAAAAATACTAACATGCTTTTTTCATTAAATAAATAACATTTCAGTTCGTTTTATCTAAAATAACATTTTAGTTCAACTTTTCTCAAAATAATAATTTTCGTTTTACATTATATTAAGTTAATAGCCAAAGATTATACAAATACTTATGCTACTTATACATATCATTAATGCAATCAAAAAATTTTTTAGAATTTATAACCTCTCAAAGAGAAGACACCATAGTTAGTAGATCAATGCCATATTTACAAATCAGCATTAATCGGTTTAACCTTTAAATTTTATCAAAATTTTACTTTTACAATTTAAGAACAAGTGTAAGAATTTCCTTGACTTAAGTACAATTTGTTTTCTTTATTTATATTACTGCACAAAAACTTTTAACAAGATTGTTTTGAATACAGGCATTATAAATTTAACACATGAGCTTATTTAGCAACAGATGCACAACACAATTTGTACTTCAATTAATTAGAACAATAAGTGTCTTTAAAATATGTAATTCTAGGGAAAGTAGAATTAATTTAACCAACAGAAAAATTTTCCTAAACACGGGTTGAAATATGGATTTTTAATCTACTTATTGCATGCACAATAACAAAATAAATTTCTGTATTTTATACACACTATAAATGATTCAATTGAACAAAATTGCATGAACCACAATTATTAGACAAAATATACTTCCATAAACTAGCCCCGTTTTAAAGCATAAATAGTCCATCATAAACAAATCAATGCAAGGACCAATCTTTAAAACTTATGCAATCGCTAGCAGCTGTGATGGCCATGGTTATATACTTCAACCAAATGACAGCGAAAATAATTATCTATTAATATAACTTGCACCAGCTAATATATTAGGAACTAAATCAGAGCTAACTTACATGTAAATAAATTTCGCGTGCTCGTTAATAACTAAAAAATTTAATATACTTTAACAACCATTGCGTTCAACTGACTAATTCATGAAGAGTGGAAATTAAATTCTTCTTTAGGTAAGTCCACTCGACTGTCTGACTTCATATTATACAGTGTCACTGTCAGAGATCAGGAATGAATTTAGGATAACTCTTATTAGAATATCTAAAATTTTATATTGTTTGCCATAATTTTTATTTTTTTTTGTAAATTAGCTGGAATTAAAACACTGGTTGAACATTAATGTTCTGTATGGAAGCGAAAGTTTTGTCTGGCAGAAGAAGCATGTTAGTCGTATAAATGCTACAGTAATGTGGTTCCTAAGAAGTGTGCAGAAAAAGACTGAGAGATAAAGTGCCAAGCAAATGGATCAGAGTAGAGTGTGGGGTGCAAGTGACCCTTAAGGAGTTAAGCGAGCAAAGTACGCTTATATGGTTTGGACATGTGGAAAGAATGAATGAGGATAGACTTAACAAACGTATATATGCAAGCAAGATGACTGATAGGGTTGCAAGGGGCAGACCGCATAAAAGATGGTTGGATGTCGTAGGGAGGTTCCGAAAGAATGACAGGTGAAAAATATGAGGAATAAAAGAGCATGCCAAAAGCAATGTATGAGTGTAACATAGGTAAAGGGGGTGTGTAGGGACCGAAGGATGTGGAGAAAGATTGTGAATGATGCTGGGAGTAAAACAAATATAGTAGTCTACAGCTATATCCCCCCAGAAAGAGATGGTAAATGTGGTTACCCCAAAACGGAATACCATGATTGGTGTTGTTTTCTTGTTGAACATTAATGCTCAAAGATAATTAAAATGAAGGATCAATATGAAGAAACTACAAGTAGTAACATACAAAAATATAATCTATTCTTTAAATACAGGGTGACCCATTTAAAACGCTACTAATATAGTTGTTAGTGGTTCATGAACAATACAAAATGAAATAAGTTGTTGCTAAATATAATTAATTGTATTATATATTACATGATGTCCTGGTATACTTCTGAATTGATGGTAGTTGTAAAGAAAATCGGTCCAATGAGGATTCATAGCAGACCAAGCACAGTAATTCTGAGAATTTACATATCCACTATGATAAAACCATGCACCATCGCTAAAGAAAATTTTTTGCAGCACATTGGCATTATTTCCATTGGCAGTTAAACGAGTAGCCAGCGTGAGAATGCAACATGCCTTGTTAAATCCGGGATTTTCAGTTTTTGCTGCACCGAAATGCGGTAGGACGCATCTTCAAGTGGCCTAAACCCCTTTGCAGCGTTGTTTTACCCACACCTATTTGTGCAGTTCGCTTTCTTGTCAATAGGGTTGGATTCTCGGTCACACTTTACCGAATGTCTTGAAGTTTTTCTGTGGTTAATTTTATAGACTTTCGGCTTTTTGGTTTGTTTAGCACAGTGAATTCTATTCGAAATTTGTAAATAATTCATGAAATGGTACTACTAATTGATGGTTCAACACCTTCAATTTGCAAACCGTTCACGAACAACTGCATTGGATTTTGTTGAAAAGTAATGTTCAATGGTAAACACATGCTGTTTGTTTGAATGTTGCATTGCACCCTTACTCACAAATGGTTACATAACTATTAAATTAAACATTCCACGTCACCCAGATTTTGTTTGATGCCTCATCCTTTATACTTTTGATTTTTCCAATGCTCCACCCGAAGGTACTCCATAGTCATCCTTTATACACCTGCTTGTAACAAAACCTCTTTTACGGATGACCCTAACATACCTGCAAACAGAGTATTTTCAATATAGAGTTGCATTTTAAATGGGCCATTCTATACTTCTTTATTTTAATAAGATTTTCTTTGGAATTTATTAAATGCATATGTGGGTGTGCATATGCATGGACATATAAAGGGAATATTTATGTGTGTGTGTGTGTGTGTGTGTGTGTGTGTGTGTGTGTGAATACATGCAAATTTGTGTTTGCATATATGCATATATGTTTGTGTGTGCATGTGTGCACAGGCACATGCAAACGTGCATGTGCTTGTGCACATGCATACATGTGTAAGTGCATGCATATTTGTGAGTACATGCATATTTGTGTGTGCATACATGTGTGTGCGCATGCATGTGGATGCACATACGGGCGTTCAGGTTTGTGCATGGGTGAGTGCATGTGTGTGTCATATAGGATTTTAGTTTCAGTATTCATAGTATCTTTTATCATTTACTTTGTTTATGAATAATTTATATGCTTCTTTTTACAATGTTGCAACAAACGAGTTTAAGATAACACTACTTTTGTAATTCTTTTAAAGGAATACAAATAATAAAATTGATTTTTCATTATTACAGAGTTAATGGACTTGGAAAATAACCGTGAATGTATGCATGAAGCTAAAGGATTTTGCATATTGAATAATTCACAAAATGTACAAGTACAACCCAAAGGCTGCATAATTTGTTGCCACTGTAATACAGTAAATGCATTAGAGTATTACTTAGCAGAAGAAGAACGTCTGGCTAACCTTGTTGCAAGAAAACGAGTTGAAGCAAGTCAGAATCCACTTGGAATAGCTTTTATAACAGTGGACACAGAAGAAGCTGCACAGTATATTGTTAATTCATTTATACCTGGTACACGTTTTCATTGGTCCGTAACAAAAGCACCTGCTCCCTTGGATATATTATGGGAGAACTTACAAGTATCTTCTCGAAATTGGTATTCAAAGGCCATAATAATTAACTGTATATTATTTTTGGTTTTATTTTTTTTAACAACTCCTGCAATTATTGTAAATTTATTAAGCACAGTTGCACCCTCACAAGAAGACGTAATTCGAAAAGTTAGTCCGCTCATATCAGAATTCTTACCAACTTTGTTGTTGTTAACCATGTCAGCAACAATGCCAGTTATAGTTGCATATTCTGATCAGTGGATGTCACATTGGACAAAATCTGAACAAAATTTAGCAACAATGCAAAAGACCTTTTATTTTTTATTATTTATGGTACTCATTTTACCATCTCTTGGTTTAACCAGTGCACAAGCATTAGTAGAGTGGTCTGTTCAAACCGAAAACCGTACATATCGATGGGATTGTGTATTTTTACCAGATAAAGGAGCATTTTTTGTTAATTACATAATTACTTCTTCTTTAATAGGCACTGGTTTAGAATTATTACGCTTTCCAGAACTTGCAATGTACGTTTGGCGTTTATTATGGGCAAAATCAGTTGCTGAAAAAATTAGCATTCAAAAGTATATATTGTCAGAATTTCCTTTTGGAATTCACTATGCATGGACGTTATTAATATTTACAATTAGTACAGTTTATAGTCTTATATGCCCACTGATAACGCTATTTGGTTTTCTCTATTTATGCTTGAAACATTTGGTTGATAAACACAATATTTACTTTGTTTATAGGCCAAGTGTTATGTGTGGTGAAGGACAAAAAATGCATGTGTCAGCAGTAAGAAATGTACGAGTAGCTATTATACTATTGCAGATTATCATGTTGGTATTCTCAGTAATAAGACAAGAATTTCACTTAATGTCAATAATCATGATAATTGGTTTGATCGCTACGTGCAGTTTCTTTTTTATTATAAGTCCATTTCCATCATGCAAACCTACAGCTTTATCTATTAATAATTATACAGAAACACAAGAAAGGTATATTGCACCAGTTCTAATACAAAATAAATATGCAACAGATACATTTACAGTATCAAATCAGGGTTATGGTTCTTCAAGTGGAACACATTTGTCCATTAAGGTGTCAGATAATTCTAACGCTATTTCGATCTAATTTCTTCCATTAGTGTATTTTCTGGCTGTGATTAATTGAGATCTTAGTATATGTATTAAGGTGCTTTATTGCTTTATTGTTTTTGAAACATGCCTCTTATTTATAAATTCTCCATTAGTATTAGTTTATGTGAATAAAAATTTTATTAGTTCATTAGCTGACAAAAATAAGAATCTTATTTTATATTGTTATAAGATTATATTATAAGCGTTATCTAAAGATGGAATAAGTGACACAATTCTCTAATAATAGCTTTTTAAGATATAACTGCTTAAAATCAAGTATTAGATATTTCTGAAATACTCATCTAATAGAATATTTAGTTATACTTTTGGTTACCTGGTAGTTGTTTAGTAGAATTTGATATATTGGTAAAAATTATATCTTATCAATTTATTTTTACTGCTGTTTTAAAGTTGATTATAAATAAAGTGTGTACTAAATTGAATAATATAGCGTAAACATACTCAGTTGTTTTAGCAAATTTTTTTATATAATTCTTGCAAAATAGTTGAGATTTTTATAGAAGCTCAATCTTCTATTAAAATGAATGTCATTCAACTACTAGCAGTCAAGCTGTTTGTCAGATGTAACATTTATAGGAATACCGTCTTTAGTTTGAAAGTTAAATGAGATTTAGAGTTTTCTCATCTTCCATTTCTTTTCCTATACGTATAAATTTCATATAGAATACAGGCTATTTATTTTTAAATTTATAATTTCTTTTTTTAGGTGTTTTGTATCTAGAAATTACCATTGTGAATCATACCAGATATTATTTTTTTCAATAAGTTACTTAAAAGTCATTTGAACTTTTCAATATGATGTATCAGAATTCATTTGAACAGTGGTATATGAACATAAAATTTAATTACTTGTGGATAGTGCCCTTAATAATTGAATTTGTCACTGTTTGCATTATGATTAGCATAGCCATTATTAAATACCAACAAAACAACTCGTGACTGTTCGGTATCTGTAGGATATAATTTGTTCCAGAAAAAAGCTTAAACTATGTTATTTTAGTATACCTCTAAGTGTATGTAAAGTTTATGATTATAGATAGTGATATATTTTATTATATGTGTAAAAATAATTCAGTATACTATAATTTCCAATACTATTTTGTGATAGAAATGTGGTATTATAATATTTAAATGTGTAATTGGACCAATACAAAAAAACTTAATGATAAATTTATTTTATTTGGTTACAATGTACATCTTTTAGATGTTATAATATTAATAGCATAATGATTACATTGCACAACTGGAATATGGCACATTTGGGAGGTTCTTTGTAGATATTAGTAAATGGAGCGTTACTTGTTATTGATTTTGCTCTAAAATTGTAATTGTGATTAATTTCCTATAATCACTAGGATCACTTCAAAATATGATTAGTTATTGGATTTCATTTTTAAATTTGTACTAAAGTATATTAATCTTTGTGCTAAACATTAAATTGTTATTATGATGCTATTAGTTTTTATTTATTAACATTTTAACCTTTACATTTATAATATCTTTAAATAAAGTTCCAGCTTATTACCAAACCGTGTTATGTTTAATTCAAATAATAATTTCTATTTAAAAAAAATAAATAAAAGCAACAAACATCTGTTATTATTTGATGTAAACATTGGTTTCTAAAATACAGTGTTATTCTAAATGATAGACCCATTTTTAAATATTCGTATTTATTAAAATAGAAATCCAAAATGAACAATCGTTACAGCAATGAAAAGAGGAAGTTTTAAAGTTTTTTAAATACATTATAAATGTTCAATGTGTCCACCGTTTGCTGCACAGTAAACATCTACGCGGTAGGTAAACTCATCCCACAGACGAGAAAGCATATCTGCTGTTACTGAGTGCACCGCAGCAGTGATATGGTTCCGCAGATCATTCAAAGTTGTTGGTAGAGGCGGGACGTAAACAGCATCCCTAACATGACCCCATAAGAGGTAGTCACATGGGGTGAGATCAGGTGATCTCGGTGGCCAGAAGTGTAGAGTAAGGTCTTCATTTCCCCTGTGACCTATCAAGTGCTGAGGAAGGGATTCATTCAAAAATTCTCGTACATCGAGGTTCCAATGGGGCGGAGCTTCATTCTGTTGGAAAATAAAGTCCTGTGAATTTTCCATAACTTGAGGGAACAGTTGTTGTTCCAACATGTCCAGGTACACTATTCCAGTTACAGTTCTTTCCACAAAGAAAAAAGGTCCATAGACTTTGTACGGGATAAGGCACAGAACACGTTTATCTTCGGTGAGTCTCTTTTGTCTTGCAATGTTGAATGTGGATTTTGCAAACCCCATATGCGAACATCGTGTCTGTTGATACTAAGGTGGAAAGTCACTTCACTGCTAAAAATTATATGCTGTAGAAACATGTCATCCTCTATCATTTGTACAACATAGTCCCAAAATTTGAGACGCTTCTCTTTGTCATTAGGCTTGAGACCCTGCAGAAGTTGTAATCGATGGGGCTTGTACAGCAAACGCTGTCTCAGAACTTTCTATACAGTTGGTTCGGGTATTCCAAGTTCTCTACTAGATCTATTGGTAGACTTACGTGAACTGCAAACAAAACTTCCTTCAATCCGTCTGACATCACCCTCTGACACATGCGGTCAGCCTGTGTTTTTTCCTTTACACACACACTTCGGGTCTGTTAAAATTGCTTAAACCATCGGCTAATGCTTCTTCTAGTTGGTGGTTCAATACCTAATTTGGTACGAAATGCCCGCTGTACTACAATTTGCAACTCACTTTTTGCGAATTCAAGAACGCAGAAAACCTTGTGATCCACAGTAGCCATCTCACTCATAACTGACAGTGAAACGAAATGACGGCCTATTGCCACGCGAACTCTACCGGTCGCTTCTGGAACCATAACTGCCCGCCTTCTTCTTTTCATTGGTATGTGGAACCGTATCATTGCTTCATGCACTCAGTAACAGCAGATACGTTTTCTGGTGTGTGGGATGAGTACCTATCGTAGATGTTTGCCGTGCACCAAACGGTGGACACATTGAATATTTATAATGTATTAAAAAAAAAACTTTGAAACTTCCTCTTT
Source organism: Platerodrilus igneus (assembly GCA_036346225.1). Taxonomy (NCBI): domain Eukaryota; kingdom Metazoa; phylum Arthropoda; class Insecta; order Coleoptera; family Lycidae; genus Platerodrilus; species Platerodrilus igneus. The sequence continues at coordinate 1,267,846 of JARFIW010000803.1, forward strand.
TCATTGGTATAACAATTGTGCATTTTGTATTTGTGCTTTAATAAATACGAATTTTTCAAAATGGGTCCTTCATTTAAAATAACCCTGGATAATCTGAATTAATTTGATGTGTGTGTATAATAACAATACAGAATAGACAAAAATATTCAACATTGATGTATCTGCATATGTATAACATCAAGAATGCTACTTGATTTGTTTGTTTAAAGCAGTGAACTTTACCATTAAATGTCCGTCTGTTGGTGTCAAATAAAACACTTCTGTGTTGAGTATATGGTATATAAATATACCCATAAACTGTACTCCAATCACCTTAGTTTTATTTTTCACTATTAAGGCCAGTCCTTGAACTGATTGGATGTGTACTTCCATTGTTTTCTAGTCTGAGCTAACCTACATATTTTTATGAAATTCCTACAGCCTACATCTTTCACATTTTCTGTGCAAGACTTTAATCTGGGTCTACCTCTACGTTTTTTTTTCTCTTCCCTGGTTCTAACATATACTGCACTATTACCTCATGCCATAGTATGTATCCTATCATCCTATCTCTCCTATTTTTTACTGATTTTCACATATTTCTTGCTTCCCGTACCATTTTAGTACCTCTTTGCTCTTAACTTTGTCTGTTGATGATATGTTCATCATACGTCTGTAGCATCACATTTCAAAGACTTGTATCTTTTTCCAATTACTGTTTCCGCACAATCAACAGTTGTTGAGAATATTGTGCAGCCAACACTTGCACGAGTCTACAGTAATCATCAAATTTAATTCCAATTACTTTTTCATTATCAGATTTTCTGTGCTAGAACTGATTGGACGTGTACCTACAATGATTTCTATTCTGAGTTAACCTACACTTTTCCAATTGCCACAGCCTATATCTTTCATTATCTGTGTGCAATAGTTTAATCTAGGTTTGCGACTACTTTGCTTCTTACTTTTATATGCTTTTAATATATTTTGCACTACTCTTTTGTGCCTCAGTAGGTATCCTATCATATCTCTCTTATTTTTTATTGTTTTCCACAGGTATCTTTCTTCCCTACCATTTTTAGAACCTCTTTGTTCTCAATTTTGTCTGTCAATGATATCTTCAGCATATGTTTGTAGTATCACATTTCAAAGGCTTCTATCCTTTTTCCGCCCTCTTGTTCTACTGTCAACGTTTCACAGCCATACAATACTGTACTCCACACATGTGCTTTCAGCAATTTTTTCCTTGTTTCTAGTCTTGTTGTCTTCGAACATGGCAGCAACACAAGCAAAGTAAACAGAAAAACTGTATCTTCAGCTATCGGCTTTTCTGGTACCATCTTAGGAATTTGGAAGTGCGGGCTGCACTCGTCTACGACTGGGCGCTGGATCAGACAACTTGACTATACTAGCACACATCACACTATGTCCAGCAACGCATTTTAAAATTGCGACTTACAATGCTCAAAGGATGTTGTGTAGTATTAGAATCGAATAAATATGGTCTTTCTAAAGTTTAACTTGTATTTATACAATTTCAAACGACGGGGGTAAGTAACATAAAACCATTCCCAGCAATAGAATGTTAAATATTGTACTAAACCAGGTAAAAATATATTTCAGACAACTGCAAAATATTCCTAGATTGCAAGTAAACAGACGATAATCATTCCCATCGAATTTTGTGTTCACATGGGAAAGCAAAATATATTTTAAAACAACCCAGCAACTATGCAACGTTGCATACTGCCAAAGAAAACGCAATATATAACCAGTTGCCTAAAGCTTATGACAACGAATGCGATTTGTTATATTATCGATCAACATTACAGGGATACCAAGAATGCACGAATTAGGAGAATGGGTTTATTACCCATAAAGCTTGAGCGGCCAAACATGCACAGATAACAAAATAAAATTTCACAGTAAACTAGTACATAACCAACTCATTAAAGTATTTTAATGAGTGAGAAGTATTAATCTTTCAAAAACCTATTGGAAGTGGTTTTAATGACCAGCAAAATGTTTGCTTCTTTCAATGAATAACTATTGGAAATAATAAGCAGTTGTTAGAATGTGTTTCTAAAAATTTATAAGGCGAGTTTCGAGTCTTTTAGAAGTGGTTTAATGATAAAAAAAAGCTTTCATAGAATTATAAATGCGGTGAAGGATACATTTCACATATTCCTATTGTACAAAACACTTGGATAAGTTTATAGGACGTTTTAATACGTATTTATTGAACTTGTTAAGTTTGTGTAATTTGAGAATAACATAAAAAGGGTTTAGATTACCATCTTTAGGAGGCATTTAATTAAGGTAGTTGCAAAATCAATCGCCTTAAGAAATTTAACATAACAAGTTATGGGTTCACATGCTAAGGGAACTAAACAAAGAGCTTACCTTGATTAGTAACTGTAGCCAAGATCTCAGCTAGTGGCTTCCAGTTGGAAGTTACGACTGACATCTTCAGGTAGATCAGGGTTTTGTAAAGGTCCGTTTCTTTAGATGCTTGCGGTGAAGTGTGTTGTTGAACCTACAACTTTAGGGAACACAAAAGATATTATTAAGGTAATTGAAGAAACGGTAGAGGAATTTAAAGGAACACTGCTGCACTTAATGCACTCTCGTTTAATACATTGATATCGTCCAATAGTTGGAGCTAAAATGCCCAGTATAAAACGTGCCTTTCTCATGAACTCGTCTTCACCATAAAAGCGTATCTCATTGAATAAGCGCGATAACCATACATTCCTTTGGTCTGGTAAACTGTGTACTTGGCAAAACACATTAATAAATTAGGGAATCTTTATCTATGGTTCGTGAGAAGTTATAACAAACTTTAGATGTAATAATATAATTAAAGATTGAAAAAGCTTTCCCTTTTAGATTATAAAATCCCCTATTCCTAATACTATATAAAAAAACTTCGTGTAACCAGAAGCATAACAATCTTTGGATGCTAGGGCTTCTCTATGTATAATACAATGAGTTCAAATTGCTTCTGGGACTATTTTTTTAATCAGGCCTTGTAGATCAGTAAATTTTTCTGTCATTGTGTGGGCTCCATCAGTGCAAATCCTTTTATACATGTGTTCCTGGAAATGCTTATTCAAAAAGCTATCGATTATTACAAAAATGCTTTCTTCAGTTCTATGGGCTAAAAAGGGTTCAAAAAATTTCTTCATGCAACTTCACCATCGATTATTCTTCTGTATGCTATTAAATATGCATGTCTATGGAGACCAGTAGCTTAATCAGGTTGAAGATCAAAATAGTTATAGTTCATCTTCTCTATTAGCCGCTCATGTAGATTTTCCTAAATATCCGATATTCCTCTTGATACAATGTTATTAGACATTGGAATAGATCTGAATTGTTGATCCATAGGTTTCAAATATTGTGAAAACTATGTCAATAGCTGTCATTAACATTAGCTCTTCACCAATGGTGTGGCTCGTTTTGTTCTCAGTCATTCAGTGGGCAACCTGATAACACACTGATAGAGCTTTAGAAGATATATTGGCAATGCTAGAAAAAGCCTCCTTTGTAGATATTACTGTTTAATTTTTCGCACAAAAATTGTCTAGGTTTCTTTTCTAGGTCTCCATGCTTTTCATTGAGGAATCTTTTTAATTTGTTAGGTTTCATATAAATTATGTGCTGGGCTGTTCCTCTCCATTAATAGTTGTTTGTTTTAGTGAAACCTAATGATAAATAACTATTGTCATACCTATGCATTTTTACATTCTTGTACCACTTGAGGAAGCACCAAATATACTGAAGGTACCCTCAGTTTAATGTTGCCACTACTAGTACAAAATTTATTACCATTTGAACTTCTACTTACACCATTTGTTGTACTTAAAAATATTTTTATTTTTGCAAACTAAAGAAAACAATTATTCAAAATAACTCTTATTTCACTTTTAATTAAAATAACATAACAGTAACAACAATTTTACAGATACTTTAGCAACTGCGAATAACAGACTAGAAAGCACTCTATTTTGCTAATTTACTTGTTCTAGCATAGTTGCACAAGCCGATAGGTATAAGTATAACGTTCAAGTATGCAGCTACGTGTATAGCCAGCTTAAAATAATGAATATTTTACTCTACGAAGAATGGATGAATGGATATTTTACTTAAAGTGGTTCTATGGACCTCCCCCCGGCCGCAAGCCTAGACTTTATAGTATTGGCTGGGGAAATCTATACTGTTATGTTAGTCAGAAGATTATTTCACATGCAGATATTATTGTGTACATAAAATTAAGCTGTTGTGTATAATATGGTCACTTGCTTTAAAAACTGAAAACCATCAAAGCACTAACTAATGTTCTTTTTTAAAGTTTATTTTTGGCTTAGTATTAAAATATGGCATTACTAGTATTTCTGGCTTGTGCAAATACTTTTTATTGTTGTATCTGTATTCAGTTGTGATCTGACATTTTATGCCTTTGAACAGAGATAGTGCTGCATTCCTTATACACCTCTCTGTTGTGGGAGCAGTCCACCTAAGCCTTAAGGAATTCTTGCTATGGCAAACTTTCTATCTCCCAAAAGTATTAGCGGAAAACATAAATGCTAAGTTTACTTACCATTAATAGCTTTGGCTAACGATCAAACACGAGTATGGAACTTCTACTGGTCTCTCCAGAGGTGGAACGACCTGTATAGCTTAACAATGTAGTGTCGAATTGAGTACGCACTTTACAAAAACTTGATACCAGTTTAAACAAATGAAACAAAACGCATTCGATGCCAAACTTCTAATAAAATTCCATAATACTGTACAAAATTATTTACAACAATATAGAATTAGATTGTAATTATCAAACCCTTACCGAATAATAATTTCATTAAATATTTACAGTTGAACTTATAGTTGCATAAGTAAACTTTATTTACAAGTGAAGAAGTGTCCTAAAATAAGGTTGAACTCTATTTACAAATTGATATTAAGGGCTCCGGTCGGTATTTGAGCTCATATACTAAACGGTCATACAATGAATTTAAACATTGAAAATATAAAGTTAGTCATTTATGTTCAAGTAATGAAATGCCAGATTATTTCTTAAGTAAGTTTCAGAATAACTACTTTCTAACAAGTAGTTAAATACATGGGTTACAATTTATAAAGTTTACCAATAGTACTCGATAAATTTCATAACACTAATATAAATGGACTGTTTACAAACAAGCTAAACTTATGTCAAATGGCAAAGTAGGGTTATGGTTTGATAAAATTGATTATTTCATTTCAGACATCTAAGAGTGACACAATTACCTGTGAATTCCAAATAATGAAACTATGACCATCTGGATAGCTTAAGCCGGAGAAACGCCTTCCACGCCCTTGACTCGACTTGACCCCTGCGATGATACTGGAATTGAGGTGACAAACGATCTTGACCACCAAATTTTCTCCATGTAGTTTCCCTTTACAAATCGTAAAATTGAATTTAATTCAAGACAGCTTCTTCAGGACACAGTCAATCAATATTCCAAATTCAAGCCAATCATCTTAGATTACAAAGTGCGTGAGGAACAACCATTTCACCATTTGTAATCTAATTATAATTAAACCCTAGGTTAATTTTAAACGGTCAGTAATGACAGCTAAAAATTGCAATATGAACATTAGCAAAATTTAGTTTATTGAAAAATTCTCTTACCACTAGTCTGCTGTGATTATGGTATAATCTAACACTTTCAAACGAATGTGCTTTCTGACCAACGCGCTTGTTAAAATCATCTTCTTGTTTATATCTTGACCAAGTGCTTTCACGGTTCAAATTCGAAAAAGACCGAGAGGCAGGCGACTACTTCGAATATCGCCATCAGATTTCGTGTTCCTACCACTTTAGAAAATGTTCTACAGATAATAGAAACCTATACCAATGTAGAATGCCTATAGTGTAAATAAAGTTGCCTAAAACTTACCACAATTAAGTAACATAATTATACTGTTACAATAGGTGTTAGATGATGAGATATTCTACATGGGCATTAAGTGCAACATGCTTGAACATATTCTATCTGCTACAAAAAGAACTTTTTATTTAATTATTGTTGAGATAAACACGTATAATATGCCAAAAACTAGCTCTAGAAGTTAGTTATGCTTACAACTATTTTTGTTTTTTATTTTTGTTCTAATTCTCTTTGTATCATATTCCTGGGTGTGTGCGGATGAGAATTGACAGGTTGAATTTTTAAAAATACCTCCTTGGCAGCCGAATACTGTTCTGCACAGAAGAAAGAATTATTAAAAAATAATAAAAGGACAATATTTTGGCTGCCAAGGGCATTTTCAAAAATTTGGCGTATCCATTCTCATCTATACATGCACAGGAACACGATAAAAAAGAATTAAAACAATACACAATAAAAATTACAGCGCCCACATGGAAGAAAATATTCCTCAAAAACTTGTCCAACATGCAAAAATAAGTAGGCACCAAATAAAACGTTTCAAAAATTTAGTCTGTCCATTTTCATTTACACACATCTAGGAACACAAAAACGTATAATAACACAGAACAGTATACAAAAAAGTTACAGTGCCTGCATGTAAGTTTTATAAAGAAATTTTCTCCTTTGTAGTCGCTGTAACTTTTTTTGTATTTTGTTCTAATTTTTTTTTGTATTGTATTCCTGGGCGTGTTTATGAAAATGGACAGGCTGAATTTTTGCAAATGTCCCTTTAGTAGCCACAATACTGTCCCTCACAGAAGAAAGCATTCTTAAAAAATAATAGGACAATATTTTGGCTGCCATGAGCATTTTCAAAAAATTCAGCCTGTCTATTTTCATCTACACACAGAGGAACACGATACAAAAAGAATGATCACAATAAACAATACCAAAAAAGTCGGTGTCTGCTTGGAAAACATTCAAAATTATATTATAAATTGATATAGACAACAAAGCTCTATAATTGTGGTTACTGAAAGTGCTTAAAGATAATTTTCCATATTGAACTTAGGGCAGGAATTTCTGCAAATTAGTTTATGAAATTTAGTAATTTATTTTTATGTATATTATTAATATCTATATATTATGGAAATTTATAGACACTGCAATGTTGACCTAATAGGAAGTTTATCACTATATTTTAACCACCTTTCTATTCAGAATTCAAACCTGTTTTATGACATTTTTAATGTGTGTGAGCTAAGTGATATTGGTCTAAACATATTATCAAACATGTTCAATAAGTAATTTTTGCATTACAATTTTTAAGGACATGCTTTAAACTAGGCCATAGTGAAATTTCTGAAGAAACAATTCTAGGATTAAGTATTTAATTCTTGCTTTGGCTTAAAAGTTGTTGGGTAAGGTATATTCTCTGGACTTTTTCCCAATTTTCCCGTACTCCAAAGACATGAAGAGACAAAAATTCGCAAAATTTTCTAAGCATCTTACCAAACTCTTTTTAGCAGGCATATTGTATTTAAGTTAATACAAAAGTTTGGAACGAGCGCCTTTTAGATATTTTGGTAATCTTTTTTGCTAAGGCAGTATGTTTATGGATATGCAAAAAATGTTTATAAAATGATGTTGTCTTATACTAAATATATACGCTTTTTTCATCTTTGCTGTATGACGTTCCTTTGAAATGCTTATAATCATATTTCATTTTAACAGTTTCTGTATTAATAAATCCCACTAATGGAGTTATGTTATTTCCTTTAAAATATATAATTTTTAGGTTAAACGCATTCTCAATCTAAAGAAGGATTTTGTGGATCTTATATTGTTCATCCTCAAAGATTGTCTATTCATTAGGGTAGTTCAGAATTTAGAAATGATATCAGTAGCAAGACTGTATTTTATAATAATTAGCTTTATGATTCATTTGTTTTGATTAATATGTATCCCGCTGGTGTCTTTGACCTCATCGTCTGGGCACAAAGATGTTCACATGCAGAACCATGCTGTAAAAAAAATGGAAAGCTTTCTAAGTAAAAAATGTTTCAAGTAAGATAATGTCACATATATTAGATAGAGAAAAATGACACAAGCTATTAAAATTTGCAGTCTTAATTCATTTATCTGAATTCTGCCAAAGATATCTCAAATTGTTTTATGAAGGAAACAGCTTTTTGGTTAGGCATTTAGTCTTTATCAGCCAAACAATTAACATGTAATTTGAGTAGGTTAGTTAATCTTGAAGAACAGATATCAAACTGACTGTAATGCAGTTTGAATAATATCCTACCAGACTGGTTACTTCTAATTTTAGCAACACCTTTGTCCCCATTAAATCGACAACTTCATGTTGAACAAAAGCATGTTGATTCAGAACACCTAGTTTTCCTTTCAAAGTCCCAGGAAGATCTGGTAAAACAAAATACGTCCCAGAAATAAATGCTTTTAGTGGTGCCCGAGTTATCTACAGTCAAAAATCACTCATAAGATATTTATGATTAAAATTTCTGAAACTATAACCTACAGATACTCTAAACGAGTGAATATTTTTAATTAATTGCATCAAATTTGTAAATGTACCCCAAGTACATTCTTGCTGTTAGGTTACGAATTTAGATAGTAATATTAGCCGCTGACATTTTCCATAAGTAATTTTGAAATATTAGATTTTTAATTTTTGCTTAAGAATGCCTATCATGTACTTGTAATGAAAACATAATTGTATAATAAGACTTTTTTTTTATATTGTTGTTCACAACTAATGTGAAGGTAATAGTTAGTTTCGTTGTAATAAATTATTTTGCAATTATCTAGAGGTGTGATTAAAATTCAGATAAATTAACATTGGATTTTAGTTTAAATATTTTTATATACAAATAAAGTGTCTTTACAAAATCATTTTATCAGTAGTAGTATAACAGGTTAGACGATTCATTCGTCTACAACTAGAGTTACTGGTATTGTAATTCCCCAAGCACATATTTTACTAACCAATTATTCTGCCGATTATTTCCTAATATTGATAACCTCAATGTATTTTAATCAATAACAAGTTCCATACCCACTGCTGAAATATATAAATTTTTACTACATTATTCAAAGTACCAGATCTAAAATATTGTGTGAAAGGACACAAATTTAAGAGAAAAGATATTTATTTGCTCTTACCCACTCTTTTTCATTTTTTACAAGGTTATGATCCATGTTGTCTGCAGAATGAGATTTACTGATCACTTCATACAAATTTGTCAAAATGCAAACCTATCTTAAAAATCTTTGTAGATGAAACTCCCAAGGAAACAACCAATTAGTCAAAAGTTTAAAATGACCTAATAGGTTTTTTATTTCCTATGGTAAAGGACCAATAGTGATTCCTTAAATAGAAGTAAATATTTAATTGGAAACGGGCAGGCGTTACCGACGAAATAAAATCCAAACACGCACTATTGAGCATGAAGTATACATGACTCCACCTGTTAACTTTGGAAACATGAAATCATCAATCGTTTTCCTTTTATAAGGCTTACAGGCAATTTAGAGCAATTATCTTTTGAATATAGGAATAATTTAAAAGACAGGTTAGCCAAATTTAATAAAATTTATATGGAAATTAGATAAGGAATTAGCTTGTGCAGACTGTCAAGCAAAAATGAGCAATTGAAAATATCATTCAACTACAATAACTTCAACAAATGATTTCAAGCTTTAAGTTCTTGTCCTTGGAAATAGATAAGTCTGTAAGAACGTTTAATCTTGAATAAGGTATGTAAATGGCTTCACTATTTCCAAAAATGCATCGGATAATTTATTGTAGTGAATATCTCAAAATAACTTTTTTTTTATAGAAATATATGTATTGTTGAAGCAGTTGCAATAATGTAAAATTCAATACATTAAAGAAATCCTTAAAATGTAGCACGTTTGATATTTTCTGCTTCGCGATGATATGGAAAACTACTCATATCACTTTCACTAGCATTTCCAATTTCAAAGGTCTAGATTTCCATAATATCAGAAATTTATTATTTGACATTCAAATATATAAATAGGAGATGAGAATGCATTCTTTGAAATTAATATTTTCTATAGAAGAATGAAAATCATGTATCACTATGAGTTTGCAAAGACGGATAACAATAAGAATGTTGATTTTGTTAAGTGCAACATATCTTGATTCAAAATAACTTCAAAGCAATAAAATAGAGAAGAGCAAATAAAAAATCTTAAATCCGACACTGAAATCTTCCATATTGTTTTAAGGAGAATGTAAGAAAATATTCAAATTTTTATAAAAAATTGAATATTTTTTGTTTTTTTTATTATTAGAGAAAGTCTTTTAGATTTTTGGTTAGTTTAAGAGACACTAAATGAGACATTTGGAAAACCGATTGATTATGAGATTAATCATTTGTTTACATAAGAAGGTCAATACTATCGACATTCCTGAATGTATTAAAATGGGTCATAAGGATTCTATAAAAACGATGTACATGAAAAGTAAGTGCCATAATGTGATTTAAGAAACGATGTTAAATTATTTTCTTTACAGAAAAGCATATGACTACAATCTTTAAATACGTAACTTCGGAATAAAGAAACAATTTTAAGTAACATCAGCTTGAAATGAGCTTTACATATTATTGGTTTAAAAGTTCAAAACAGAAGGAAATCGCGATGCTTTAATGGAAAAAGTATGCATTGTTAATACTAGAATTAAATTTCTGAGGAAAAACATAGATTTCGACATGTGGTCTTCGTGGATAAAATATGGTCGTTTTCAAAAGGAAATCCAACAAAATCATGGCAAGAGAATGATGTATGAAGCATAAGAATGTTACAATTTCCTTTGTGGCAAGTTGGACACCGTTTCAAATAACTGTATGGGTACGATTGCACTATAAGATGGGTTCCACAAATGTACCTTCTCCTAGAGTCATGATCAAATAAAGATGAAATTTTAATCTGTAATAAGAGACTTTAAGGAGGCTTCCGGACTACCTCTAAACTCTAATTTCAGCGGAGTTTGATGAAATTGATGGGATGGGTTGCCTTTAAGTGCCACTACATTTAATTAATGTGAACCAGGAATGCCACCCAAAAAGTATAGAAACTAAATGGTAAATAACGGATCTAAGCATAAATGCTTGTTGAAATACACTCATTGAAGAACCTGAAAGAAAAGGTGTGCATAAGTATTCGAATACTACTCTATTAATCTTGAATAAAAAGATATTTGTCCAAAGGGAAAAGAACATAAAGTGTAAATATGTTGACCTAGTATACTTGAACTCATATCCACATGGACATTCTACTTGTTATGGGAATAACTACTCGTCGCTTGTATTATAAGTTAATACCACATCTTATATTGCATTGCTGTAAGGTTGGTTGCGTGGAGTGTTAGTTTATTAGAATGTGACATGTGATGCCCTGCCGGGAACTTGTTACGCATGCGACTGCCCAGTTGGGTTGTTTACGTCGGATAAGTAGTTAATACATTGTAATGCATTGGTCATTGATGAACCAAGAAACTGAAAATTTCATTAAAAAATGTAAAATATGCGAGAAATTTGCCAGGAAAAATATTAAGAAACCATTCACTTTGCCCGAGAGACCGTGGCAAGGAATAGGTGCAGATATTTCTTCATATACTGAAAATGTGTATCTAGTAGTAATAGATGCTTGCTCAAATTGGCTGGAAATAGTTTCCTTAAAACATAAATCTGCTCATGAAGTGATTTTGAAACTAAAATCCATTTTTGCCAAATTTGGATGTCCTGATGAAATGATCTGTGACAATATTCCTTTCAATAGTTCTATAATGAATGAGTTAGTCAAAGAATGGGATTTTAAAATCATACTAAGATCCCCAAACTACCCTCAAGCAAATGGTCTTGCGGAGAAAGGGGCGGGAATAGCAAAGAATATTGTAAAAAAAGCATGTGAAGAAAAATCAAATGCGTTTGAAGCATTACTTCAATACCACAACACACCGCTGAAGCATATCAACTATTCACTGGTTCAACTGTTAATGAGTCGTATTTGCAAGACAAAATTGCCAGTAGTGGCTAACCTTTTGAAACCTACGCTTTGCAACAATGTTGGTGAGAAATTATCAAAGAGATTAAGCCATAACGCAGCAAATTTTAACAGAAATGCTAAACCCTTGTCTAATATTGACGCCGGTCAGAGCATTACTGTTTATGATCATAATAAAAAATGTTGGGATCCAGGCCAAGTTGTGAGTAAGCATGCAAGCCCTCGTTCATATATAATACGAAGACCGAGTGGTGAAATTGTTAGGAGAAATCGGATAGATTTAAGAAAATCTGAGAATACATTTAAGGTTGATCAACATTTTAATGATTCTACTGATAAATAACTTAGCAATATCTGTAGATTCTTCCAAATCTATTAAGTCCCCTGTTAAAAGTAGTCCAGAGTTAAGCATTAGTGGTAGCAGTCCTAAGTGTCAATTGCGTGAAGACCATCATGTTAGTCCAAAGAAATGTGTAATCACTACAAGGTCTGGTCGCATGGTGAATCCTCCACAAGTAGATGAGTTTCTACGAAGTCATGAACACGAAGTTCTTTATTTGTCCTCATGACCAATTCTACCTAATAGAAATGGTATGGGCGCATGCAAAATGATACAAGAAACATATAAGAAAGGATGATTATGGAGATCAAGTTTTCGTTATGTGGGATGAAACGCTACATCAATGCTTGGAAGAAATTTGGAAAAAATGTATCGGACATACTGAGAAACTAATGACTGATTGATATGTACGTGAAAAAGCATTAAGCATAATCGTTAATGAGTGTTAATTATTCAAGTAGATGGCGACGATGAAACATCTGCATTAGAAAGTGATAACTGAAAAATCTAGTTCTAGCACTGCACATTATAAATTAACTATATATTATGACAATCTATCAAATGTTTTACTTTAACACAAACATTTGCTATTAATACAATTTAATGTCATTTTATAAATTGTCTTCTTTGTAAAGTACTTGTATGCTAAAATAATGTATGACTGCATTGTACATTTCATGTGACCACTTTATAGTTATACTTACAGAACAAATACTCTTAGGTGTTGTATGTTCAAAGTACATCGGGTTTGGTTACCAATGTTAATTTAATTAGCATCAAGCATCAACCTTGGTCTATGCCTGAAAAGGAAACCAACAAATAACATTAAAAACTACTACACAAGGCTCACCAATGTTAACCTCACCTTCAGTAATTGCTGCATTCACAATTTATTTATTTTAAAGTAAATGAATAAAATATTTTATACTAATGCTTGTCAATAAACACCTACTTCCTCTATGTTAGAGCAAAATTGAGGTTGGTTTTTCTGATTAGTTTTAATTACAATCAATTTTGGCATTTGACTAAAAGAATTCAATAAATACTATTTAAAAAATCCTACTGCTTAATGGAAGGTTTGAAATTTGATACGGCTGTGGAATTTTTTTCATAAAGTTGAGTAAAAGATATATGAGCAACCAAAAGTATAATTAATTCAAATAAGTTGAAGTTATTAGAACGTATTCGCACTTTTAAGCTTCATTAGTAATTTATAAAATTATATAGTAAATTGGTATAACTTTAAAGTTATATACTAAAAATTGGTTTCTTGCAAAAGTAAGGCTGTTTTTATATTATAATCTGAAAAAAGACATTAAATAAGTAAGTGAAAGAATTGTTTGTCCTACCAGTCTGGTTTTGTTAAATTAAATTTTTAAGAAATGGGGATGAAATTGAAACACATCCCAAAACTAATGTTATATAAAGGTGTTAAATAATAAACTCTTCATAATTATTGTTGTAAATTTGATTACATCCGAAAATATTAAGAAGATTTAAATGGATAAAAAGTATTAGTTGAAATGATCTATAATGTGATTTGTAAAAGATTACTTAGGTTAAGAATTTTGTTGAATAGGCGCATGTCATAAGTTTGTATGTTTATATCAAAGTACTCTTAAGTGGTTTTAAGGTACAATAAGTTATAATAATTGTAATAGTAGAATAAGGTGTTAAGATTGGTTAGTTCAATATTAACCTTTTATATTGGTGATGTTATTGTGAACTAGTTTTTTTTATTAAACAAGTGTTTGCTTTCTCTTTATGTTGTATGGTAGTAAGTTATAGTAATTATAGTAAAAAGTTGAATAGTAATTACTATAACTTACTACCGTACAAGAGATAAAGAAAAACAAACACTTTTTTAATAAAAAAATAAATCCAACGTAAGCTATTTCACAATAACATCACCAATACAAAAGGCTAATATTAAACTAACTAATCACCTTATTCTACTATTACAATTATTATAACTTACTCTACTTTAAAACCACTTAAGAGTACTTCTATACATACATACAAACTTATGGCATGCGCCTATCCAACAAAACTCTTAACCTATCTAATCTTTTACAACCACATTATAGATCATTTCAACTACTACTTTATATCCATTTAAATCTTCTTAATATTTTCGGATGTAGTCAAATTTACAACAATAATTATGAGGAATTTATTATTTAACACTTTTATATAACATTAGTTTTGGGATGTTTCAATTCCATTCAAATTTTTTAAAAATTTAATTTAACAAAACTAGAATGGTAAGACAAACAATTCTTTCACTTACTTATTTAATATCTTTTTCAGATTATAATATAAAAACAGCCTTACTTTTGCAAGAAACACTTGTAAAATGAAAAAAATTTCTTGTGATGTCAAATTTATAGATGTTAAATGTCATTGACTATTAAGGTTAACCGCGTTTTGTTTTGTTCGCATTGTTGTCATGTCAAGCTTGATAGAATGAAAATACGGTAACATTTACATTTCAAAGGTTTTAAAAATTGATTTGCCTATAGTTTATAGAACAAAAGTTAATAATCTGTATATTTTAAATAAAGATATATTATGCAGCAACTAGCTAGATGGTAATATAAAGCTATGGTTATTAAATCTTAGAATGCATAAGCTCTAAGAAAATAACTAGTTATTGGAAATGTTGCTTTTTGAGGTAAATTGAATAAATATAGTATTCCAGAGGGTCAATTGACTTGGGAAATGCATAAGTATTAGTTCATACAAATACCATAAATCACATGACTGCTTCCTTTCATGGTCGCGACGATATGTTTGAGTTGTGTCAAGCAGTTGAACTAATTTGACCAGAACCCTTTTGGTTATGTAATTACAATATAATTATCCTCATAATGTAGATAAACTATTTTGTAATTATTATTCGAGTGTTTACAATGTCTACCAGTACCTGCGCCTTTAAAAATAAGTACTTTTAGCTAAAACAATACAAATTCTATTAAAACTTTATAACATGAGGTATTTGTAGTAACATTAAAAAAACAACACTTTACTTAAAAATAAACTTATGTACTTACAATGATAAGAACAAAATAATAAATTATCTGTACCTTTAAAAATAACAATTCTACTGGTTTGCAGTAAAGGTAGCCTGTTCTATACATTACAATAGAAAACTTCCAAAATTATCTTTTGACTCAGTGCTTTTGACTACTGAATGCAAGAATCAAAATTACTTTTACAACCACTATCTTAATACAAATAAAAACTTTTAGATAATTAAATTCAGATACAATAACTTTAACAAAATATCTTTTTAAAGTTTTAATCCTCAAACTTGAACAGCCTGTACTGTATGCCATAATTAGTGAAAAGAGTTCTGCAAGTATCAGCATGTTTTGCTAAATATGAAGTTTATATATATATATATATATATATATATATATATAGCACTACAGTAGAAGACAAAGAATACTACTACAGTAAGCCTGCTTTTCGCAAAAAGTGCAGCAAAAGGCAGCAGCCTTGCTGGCTAAAAGATATTGGAGGAGAGTCGGTTGGTCTCGGGCAATCATCAATAATTTACAAGGTTGTTGGGGATTGGCCGTCACAGATACGGCTTTTTGCTAAAATCTTTAAAAACTGCATTGTATATGGGAACCTACCACAATATTTCCCAGGTATGCGTGGCCTAAAACACGAACTATGTATGACGGAGAACCCCCAAGTAAAATTCTTGTCCGGAGGTAAAATACCCCCTCATTCGGATCTCAGGGAGGGGTGCTTGGAGCTCGTCATCGTAAAAATTTAAAACATCGGTTCGATTTAGTGATAGCGACTTGGAATGTAAGGTCATTACTAAGAGTAGATAAGTTAACGAATGTATTAGTGGAAATGAGAAAAGGAAAGCTGGACATTTTAGGTATTAGTGAGGTGAGATGGCCAGATAGTAATGACTTTTGGAAAGATAATTATAGAATAATTACAACTTCTTCAACTAATGGACAGGCAGGGGTAGGAATAGTGTTAGGTAAAAGAGTAGGACGAAAAGTTAAAGAGTACTTACAATTTAATGATAAAATAATTATGGTTAAATTGAGTACGAAACCCACAGACACTATTTTAGTACAGGTTTACATGCCGACAACTCAGTACAAGGATGAGAAAGTAGAAAAGGTACACGAGGATATAAATAGTACAGTGAGAAAAGTAAAGGGAGATGAGAATTTAATAATTATGGACGATTTTAATGCGTCAGTGGGACAAAATAGTCAGGGAAAAAATGGTAGGAAAATTTGGGTATGGTAGACGAAATGATAGAGGAGAAAGATTAATTGAGTTCTGCCAGAAACATACATTAGTAACTGTAAACACCCTATTTGAACAACATGTTAGAAGAAGATATACCTGGAAAGCGCCAGGTGATAGGGCTAAATACCAAATAAGTTATATTTTAGTTAAACAAAGATTTAGAACCCAAGTTAAAAACTGTTGTAGTTATCCAGGTGCTGACATAGATAGCGATCATAACTTAGTTAAAATGAAGTGTCAGTTAAAATTCAAAAAATTGAGAAAGACTAAAAGAGGGGGATAGGATCTAGGTAAGCTTAATGATAGTGACGTGAAAGAGGAATATTAAACAAGTATTAGATGATAAGATCAAAGAGATAGCTATAGGACTAAACGTAGAAAATAGATGGCAAGAAATAAAAAGGGCTATACATGATACAGCAACACGGACTATAGGTAAGAAAAAAGTAGAAGCGAGAAAACCTTGGGTAACAAAGGAGATATTAGATTTAACAGAGAATAGAAGACAGCTTAAACCTTTCAGAGAATTGGATAGTGAAAGTAAGCAAAAATATAATAAAGTTAGAAATAAGATAGTACATGAGTGCAGAAAAGCTAGAAATAAATGGATGGAGGAGAATTGTAAGGGAATGCAAGATGATTTGAGAGAAGGTAAGACAGACAGGGCTTACAGGGCAGTTAAAAAGTTTTTCGGAGAAGATAGAAAAAAATATAATGGTATTAAAGATGAGAATAATGAGCTTCTAATAAATATATTTGAGGTAGCAGATATAGATGGAAAAGATATTTAGAAGATTTATATAAGGGAGGTGATATAGATGAGTCAGAGAACGACCAAGAAGAGGATGTAGAAATAGGGTTCTCAATATTAAGAAATGAATTTGATAGAGCTGTTAGGGATCTCAAACTAAATAAAGCGCAGGGGATAGACGATATACCTGCAGAATTAATAAAATATGCAAGTTAGAAAACTTTAGACAGATTATATGAATTAGTAGAAGTAATATATAACACAGGTGAGGTTCCAATAGACTTCGAAAAAAACATTATCCCAATCCCAAAAAAGTCAGGAGCTGATAGGGTGTGAGAATTTTAGAACAGTTAGTTTAACTTCCCACGCTTCTAAAATACTAACAATAATAATTAAAAATACAGTAGAAGCTTTGACTGAGAATTATTTGGGCGAAGACCAATATGGTTTTTGCAAAGACAGAGGAACTAGAGAACCGATACTAATGATTAGGGTAATTATCGAAAAAATGTTACAAAAAAATAAAAAGACTCATTTCGCATTTGTAGATTTAGAAAAAGCATTTGATAGGGTTAATTAGATTGTTATGTTCAGGGTTTTGTGAAAAATAGGAATCTCGCATTAAGATAAAAAAATTATTTACAGTCTATATAAAAACCAAAGAGCAGCAATTAGACTTGATGAAATAGAAAAGGAAGATAAGATTAGAAATGGTGTTAGACAGGACTGTATACTATCTTCCTTGATTTTTAATGTTTATATTGAGGAAGCTTTAAACTTAGCTTAAGAGAGAAAAGAGATAGGTATTAGTGTAGAGGGACAGAAAATAGACATGTTACATTTTGCAGACGATATAGCCATTATAGCAGAGTCTAGAAAAGAGTTAGGAGAGTTTTTAAATATTTTAGACGAGATACTACAGAGTAACTATAGTATGAGAATTAACTCAGGAAAGACAAAGATAATGACAAGTGAGTTACAGCCTAGTTCTAAACCAAAATTAAAAATAGGTAATACCGAGTTGGAGGAAGTAGATGAATTTTGTTACTTAGGTAATATAATTACAAAAAACGGACGTAGCAGAAGGGATATAGTAGCTAGAATAGCTCATGCTAGAAAAATGCTTTTAAAACTAGAAAGACTTACTAATAGCTAATAGTATTAGTTTGGATAATAGAAAAAGTTTCTTAAAGTCGTACGTATGGAGCGTTCTATTATACGGTAGTTAGACTTGGACAATTAAGGAGGTAGACAAGAAAAAGATAGAAGCTTTTGAAACTTAGTGTTATAGGAGAATGTTAAAGATTAGTAGGACAGATAGAGTGACAAATGAGGAAGTTTATAGAAGGATAGGTGAGGAACCCTGTATGTGGAAACAATTAAAGGTGAGGAGAGATAGAATGATAGTGCGTCAGTTAAGACATGAGAGACTATTTAGAAAGATCTTAGATTATAGTGGCATCCAAACAAGGGTGTATTTTTGTGAAAAATGCTCGCCTAATATTTTTCAAGCGGACCGTGTCGGGATTTGAACCCGGGACCTTGGGCATAGTAGTCACATGCATACCAACTACGCCACGGAGCTGCCTGTACGAAACTCCACGCTTGTACAATCGTTGTTATTAATGACAATTTTGTACAAAGTGGCGGTCGCTCTTGTAGTAGCGTCGGGTGGCATTGTGGGAGTACTCGTACCGCTCGTTCGAGCGTCAATAAATGATTTTAACTCTTGTGACAAAATCGCTGCAACTTTTAATATCTCAGCAATAAATTAACATTTTGAAATTTTTTTTTAAAATTTGGGTACGTTTTACTATTGATTTCAAATGTCGAATTGAAAATTTAAAAAAAAGTTTCTTACATCTGAAATTTAACATTATTTATTTATAATAACAATTATTTTTTATAAAAAGATTAGCTTTTCAAAATCATTTTTAGACTAATTTCATTATAAGAAATAAGGATAAGAATGCATGCGAAAAGCTAATTATTTATATAAAAAAAAATTATTATAAATAAATAATGTTAAATTTCAGCCGTAAGAAACAAATGTTTAAAATTTTCAATACATTTGAAATCAGCAATAAAAGTATTCCAATTAAAAAAAATATTTCACTGAATAAATTTGTTGCTGAGGTATATATAAAGTTGCAGGGAATTAGTTGCGAGAGCTCAGAATCTTGTATCAACGTCTAAAAATAAAAATTATTTTCCACCATTCTAAAGTCAGATGATTTTTTTTCGAAAGAGCTTAATGAGATAACAGCTTTCGAATGGCTTTCGTCCCGATTCAATAGAATATATATTATACAAGGTACGCTAATTTGCTTGTAGCGAAAATAATGCATTCACTTTAAAGCTGTTCTTTGAAACTTAACAGTAAAAAATCACTTTTCCCATAACAATACGTTATGGTTCGACTTTTTCTGAATAAATTTCTGTAATTTATTTACACCTTCACAGACCAATTCTGTAGAACTTCTAGTAAGAAAAATTTTTTTTATAAAACAAATGAATTATTAACACAACTATTAAATGTTTTTCAATGAAATTTTAACGGTAACTTAAAAATCCTTAGATGTATACGTTTCAAATGGTTTCAGCTGAGTATATCATTTATTGTTTAAACAATAGCAGATTTAAGAAACTGGCATTTTAGGCATTTTAAATTCATTTGTAAATAAACAAATTGACCAATTTTAAATGGTGACCATTCATTTTGTAGGTCTTTTTAAGGCATACACCTTTCATTTGAAACTTTTTTCTATGTTCCGCCAATCATTGAAAAACGCGTTTTTCACACGCTTTTGACGATTGTTTAAAAATATTAATATTGAAATGAAATGATTGGATTCGTCTTGCACTTTATTCCAATGGCTCACATTAACATAATATACATTCAAACTGTTCCTTAATTTTTTTCGAAATTTTTCCTAATTTCTACGAAACAAAATAACGGTATCGTTTAAATTTAATATTATTATAATTTTGCAAACATTTGACGTCATTTTTCCTAAAGATGAGTTAAAATCGTAGATTTAATGTATTTAACTTTTCACATCTAAATAACTACTTTATTGTAAAAGTAATCCATGTAAAACTTTTATCAGCTAGATAGGCCAGCACAACACACATTTTGTGTGTATAGTGTAATTATAAAGTCAAAATCCAGCCAAGTATGATAAAAGTAAAAAGTAGCGTGTCAAGCAATGTGGTCAGTAGTAATTAAAAAAGAGTAAAAAAAGTATTAAGAAAATTTGTTATAAATCACTCAAAAATCCAAAATAAATACGGAATTTTGTAAAACAATTCTCTTCTTAAATTTTCGCCATTTTTTTGCCCTCATTAGATAACAATTTATTATTTTAGTAATAAGCATGCCATGAACAAGCAAACAATTCCAAAATTTTATTTAACATTAACAAACAAAATTTAACAACGATTTACTTGTGTTCTGGTTTCATGGCACCCTTATTATTGCAACAACAAATTATTATTTGGACACACACACACACACACACACGTGTGTAGTTAGCACCCCGTTTTTAAAAAAGTGTGATTTTGAAAGTTATTCCAGGTTGTTTTAAACTTGTACTACATTGTTTTCATTCGACATTATTTTATTTCAAACGATTCTTTATAAAAAACGGAAAAAAAATTCTTATTGGCACCCACTTTTTCGAAAATTAAAGATTTGACCCTCGCCATACAGTGTTTTGTTTACTTCAAACATAGTTGCAAAAGGACAATTCGTCATTTACATATATTTTTAATAAAAATAATTCCGATATCCTAAATTATACACGCATGCAATGCTAATCAACTATTAAGGTAAAACGGTTCAATCAATTTAAGTACAAACAATGCAATCTCCTATTTGGAGCATATACAACAGCCAATATTCTCATTATAATATAAAAATGCTTTCGGAAATATAGGCAACAGTGTTGGAAGTAAAAGAGTAGCAAAGGTATTACATTTACAAATCGTCTACATATATATAAAAGGAAGTGGTTACGTATCTTGAGTAGGCAAACATATATAAATAAAAATTAAAATCAAAAACCTATTCCCCTCATTTGAAAATTGTTATCAGGAAATTCCTCAATGAATATATGCATTCAAAATAGAAATTGCACTTTTGGAAAATGCGGAAGTAAGGTAGTCTCTTGCGTATTATGGAAGTCACAACTTAACAACCATCAATATATATATATATATATATATATATATATATATATATATATATATTCGAAATTTATCTTCAATTTCATTATCAGGACACTAAAAGTAATAACTAAGTTACTAACTAATAACTATAATATATGTTTTGACACTTACACAAACATGAGAATTTTAAATAAATATAACTATTAGCATATTCAACATAAACACTACGAATGCAAAATAAAACTGTAAATCTGACAAGTTGTTTCTTAATACAATGAATTAGTACAATTGTTATAACACCACTACAATTTGAACATTTAAACTTTCCAAAAATTGATACCTACTTACTAAAGATAACAATATGTATAACTTGTTTCTATATCTATATGTAAAATATTTAATATTATTCATCTACAGGTCCGTCGAATTTATATACATGGGGTTTAGTCAAAAGGTAAGTATATATATTACACTCAGATTTTCTGTGTCTGAATTGGAACACCAACAGATCAACTCATCAATGTTTTTAAATATGAAGAGATCATCATTAGCAAGAAATACATTAAAACTATAGGAGGATTATTTAGCAGATTAAATTCACCCATACCAATAAAAGCACAGTCACATACAGTATATAAGATTACTTGTAACAATTGTATTAAAACTTATGTAAGTCATACATCACAAATCTTAAAAGCGAGGGTCTCGTTACATAAAAGTGATATAAAACTAAAACCAGAAAAATGTGCTTTGGCAAGCCATGCACGTGAATTTGGACATAAAATTAATTTTGAAGACGTGAAAATTTTAACAAAAGAGACCAACTTGACCAAGAGAAAATTCCTAGAAATGTACTTTATTAATTGTGAACCACATCGTATGAATAAAAATCAGACACGGAAAATCTGAGTGTAATATATACTTACCTTTTGACTAAACCCCATGTACATAAATTCGACGGACCTGTAGATGAATAATATTAAATATTTTACATATAGATATAGAAACAAGTTATACATATTGTTATCTTTAGTAAGTAGGTATCAATTTTTGGAAAGTTTAAATGTTCAAATTGTAGTGGTGTTATAACAATTGTACTAATTCATTGTATTAAGAAACAACTTGTCAGATTTACAATTTTATTTTGCATTTGTAGTGTTTCTGTTGAATATGCTAATAGTTATATTTATTTAAAACTCTCACGTTTGTGTAAGTGTCAAAACATATATTATAGTTATTAGTTAGTAACTTAGTTATTACTTTTAGTGTCCTGATAATGAAATTGAAGATAAATTTTGAAAGCTTGACTAGACAAATAAAGAGAATGTAAAACAGATTATTATATATATATATATATATATATATATATATATATATATATAGATATATCTACAACCCACAAAGGTTGTGTAGTCGAAATCAGGAAAGAATGAATGCATGTCATTAATTTCTGATTCAATCCAAGATATACTTCCGCATATACAAAATGGGCGTATTTAACATGTAAGAGAAAGAAAGAATACAAGTAGCACGTGTTTCGAGCAAAGTAGCTTAATAACGACTTACGCTGTGTAGTTTATGATACGTAAAGAATGGGAACAGTAAACTGTCGCATGTCCTAACTATATTACACTTATATTAATGAAGTCTTTAAGTTGATTTGTGCGGTTTTTTAACACACGTCATTTTTAATACAACCTAACCATAACTTATAACTGCGCCTTTATATTTGGGTTTGCTTTTATACTTTGTTGTTTTCATTGTATTATTTTCAATTTCCAATGGGAATATTTCTTGAAACCTTTATTAAACAGTCAATTGATTAATCTTGCTGCATAGGAATACGGTTGATGACGTGCATTCATTCTTTCCTGATTTCGACTATATACAAATGTATACATGTAATTTATGGGCAAAGTTAGATTACTATCATACCGCTGTAGAACTATATTATTAATAAATTCCAGTATATATTCCAATAATGCCATTTTTGAAATATTTCAATAAACAAAAAAATATACTTAAGAATCTAGCTACAAAATATGTTCACATAGTTTCTTAAAAATAAAATTGTAATTGGCAACCCTATAACCTACTGATATGATACATTGTACTCATTGAGCTTTTAAAACAAGAAATTTACTGTATTAACATTTTATGCACTCTTTCCGCGTAACTGATACCTATGAATATCTAGTAGCACATAAAGTGGAAGAAATGACAAAAGAAATAAAAGCTCAGTGATTTAAAAATTTTGTTCTACTATTACATTTAACAAGTTTAGATTCGTATAAGTTGATTTGTAAAGTAATACTGAGAACTTAAAACAAAATATAATCCAAAAAGTAATTCCTTTTCTTTAAATTACAGATCTATTTAAAATATGGCAACTAAGTAACAAAATACCTAGACATTTTGAAAATATTCTTAAAACAGAAATTTGAATATTATATTATATTATTTGAATTTGATTCAGTAATTATCACATCTATAGGACATTTATGGCAAAACCAGATTATATCTTCAATACAAAACTTAATCTTCTCTTCAAATCACACTTTTAAGGTATACATTAATTAACTTTATGCAACATGATTTTGTTATTGTAACAGCTACTCAAGATATAATAATTATAAAGCTAAAAACAGTGTCTACTGTCAAATAAAATTATTAAAAAAATCATGAATATGCCCATTTGCTATTCCTTTAGTTTAAGCCTAAAGCTAAATTACACGTAATATATTTTTGATGAAATGAAAAATTTGGATAACCTACTATACTCACACGTTTTTTCAAATGGATGCCAAAAGCACCTCACTATACATTAAAAAACAACAACATTTCTCACATAAAGTACAGGAACCTTAATTAAACATACTATTTTAGTCCTTTTTAGTTTTTTTGACAACTTCAGTGAAAATTAAAGTACCTGAAAAAACTAATAAAGTTCCAAACGAATGAGATAAAGTAAATGGATTTTGAAAATATATAATTGAAAACATTAATGAAAAAAATTTACGTAAAGTTATAATTAAAGTTAATGTCAATGCAGAGCATTCAGTAGTCAAAACATATACAGAACTAATGCACATGTATTGTGTAATTACATTACCTATTAAAAACAGCCATATAATAGGTATAACAGAATTTATAATTGGAATACTGTAAGGTTCACTTTGGTTAGCAATAACTGCATGTTCTACAATACTGTTGTAATAAACAATAAATCCAGGCAGTGATAAAAAATGCTAAAATATAACAAATAAAAATATTAATCAATACGAATTAACATACTGTGTAAAATAAAGCCTCCTCAGGATTCTTTCCATATTGCTTGCATAAATATTCTTGATAAATACCCATAAGTGCAGAAAGCAAAAGTGCAGTTGTCAAAATAATAATGCCGATTAACCACCAAAAAAAGTGGTCTGTTGTATTGGATGAGATAGGAATATCATCACAGTTGGTACAAGTCTAGGATATAAGTTCAAAGTATTGACTTTTGGAAAAGTTCAAGTGATATTACCTTTTTATTAACACTTTCGGTAGATGCAAGCGTACATATTATTATTCCTACTGTTATCATTCCCACTGATACATACTTGAAAATAGTGTACTTTTTCTTCAAGATCCATATGCCCATAATCATATTTGCAATTAATGAACCCTAAAAATTAATATATAAAAAGTAACTCTTTTACAAGGTATACCTTGTTATAATATTAAAATAAAACCTTTATAGTACTACAGGACTAAGAAACCGGAGTTTATAAACATTGATAAAAAGTCAAATTGTTTCTAAAGCTATACAATAAAAGAATGTGATAAATTAAACCGATTTTATATATCCACTTGGATATTTCCCATACATTTTTTTTTTATAAACATTCAGTCGTGTTCAAATCTTGTATAATTTTAAATATATAGTTTGTTTAATTCTCAACGAAAGGTTTGAGAAGTGTACTTGAAACAAATATGTTCCAAAATACATAATAAAAGCCATTGCTTTAATTATAAATTTCTAAATTATAATATAATACACTGTTATTATAAGAAACATTTCAACCAAATTTAATTGGGACGTTAAGGGAAGAAAAATAAAATCTTTTGTGTACACCTCTTCTTTGTGAGGAATTGCAAATCTGTAGTCCCATATTTTTAATTATATTGCAATACGCCAGTTGGCGGACATAGATATCAAAGACAACATAATTCGCCCAGGGGTTAAAAACCAACTGCCCTTATTACAATAGACAAACAAGATAGCCCATTAAGAAATGCGCGCCCACCATTGGCGCTAACAGTTGGTACGTATTGAAACAAGAATATTAAACTTGCGATAAGTGTAAGTTTGCTCAAGACAAGCCTTAATGCACATTTTTGAAACGACAAATTAAGGAATCCCTACACAAGCAAGTACAAATGTTCCAAAAGCAACACATTGGAAATTAGAGCTTGTATTTTAATATACACGGGTATATTATTATGGATAGTATTATTTTTGATTATTTTATGGGATTGAAGGGTTGAATTTCAGACAACGGTTCAAAAATTGCTTACGGAAATTTTTGGAACATTACACTTTTATTTAATACATTAAAACATTCTTGGGAAATAGGCCAATAATAAAACTTTATTTTTCTAAATATGTAAAACATTGCACATTTTGGTTCAATAACAACCTTAGTCACGTGTTAAAATAAATCTACACATTAAAATTAAGGTCAGGGTATAAAATAAATGGTTGACATATTAAAATTTTATATATTATTGTTAGTGGTGCAATGTATAACACATTTTTAACTGATAAGTATTGACATTGATTAAGGTAGATACAAAAAATGTGAAACGGAAATAGTTACTGTACACTAAGAGGTTAGCAACATTGTTTAATCAAAACAACAATAATTGATGAAAAAACAAAAGTGCAAAAATTTAAATTTTTTAAACAGTAAAGTATTTTTTTCAAAATTCTGAAAAGGCTTTAAATTCTCTTTACAATGATACCAAATTATGTGTTGATTACTTAAAAATTGAAGCTACCAGAAGGTTTTTAGGATTAATCTACACCACTCCTGAAAATACCACAAAAATGTTGAAAATGGAGCGGGTGCCGTAAAAAACAAATGAATGGTATTTATTTGTTTTATCAAACAATTTATCGTCTTTAACGTCAAAATTTATTCCGCTTTTTGTATACTGTTTCAACAATGCAACAAAATAAATACAGACATAGTGAAAAAATAAATATGTTGAGCGTATTCAGATGGTGTAATGACAATCCACAAGAAGCAAGCGCAACAAAGACTTCAGCCAAATTCACACATTTTTACTAGATTAGAATTCAGTTTATGCAGAACTGGTTGTTTTAACTCCCAGGCCCAGCAAAGAATTCAAAGAATCTGTATTCCCGAGAATGAAGAAATTATTGTTTTGGCATACTTCAGAGCATATCCATGCAACTCGATTTGTAAAGTTGTATGTGAATTAGGATATACTGATTATAAAATATCTTCAATTTTAAAGAAAAATAAAATAAAGGCATACAAAATTAAGGTAGGGGAAGAATTAAATGATGGAGATCGTGATAAGCAACTAATGTTTTGCAATTGGCTTGTTAATCACAGGCATTTAATTAATTTAACAAGAAATAGGATTTCTAATAGGAAGAATGATCACTATTGGGATGACATATCTCCACAGCAAGTAAAACCATGTTGCTATCAAAATGACTTTTCAATTAATGTGTGGTTAGAGGTTTTTAATGGATATGTACTGGGGCCTTACTTTATGAAGATATTCTTAATGTTGGAAGGTATGACAATTTTCTTCAAAATGAATTTAATAGTTTTCTGGATGATATACCTATAGCTATTCGGCGTGATCTCTGATTTCAATGAGATGGAGCTGCTCTTCACAATACAAAATATATTAGAGATATTGTAAATACAAAATTAAGAAATAATTGGATTGTTAAGAGCGGTCCTGTAGCTTGGGCGGTCAGATCGCAAAACCTTTCAATTATCGACTTTTTCATTTGGGGATATCTCAAACAGAAAGTCTATGTGACAATCCGAGACAACCTGAATGATCTCAAAAATCGAAATTCTGAATGCTGCCGCAGAATCACTCCATCCATATTACGGAAAGTGCAAAGAAATTTATTCAGAAGAGTTAAATTATGCATTGTAAACAATGGTAGTCACTTTGAACAAGGCACCTAGTTTAAGACAAGTCAACATTTGTAGTGATATAATTCAGTTATAATTATTGGGTAAATTTTGAAATCGGTGACTAGATTCATTTTTAACACTTTCCAAGTAGCTTCATTTTTTTAAGTAACTAACACACAATTTGATATCATTTTTAAGAAAATTTAAAGTCTTTCGGAATTTTGAAAAAATACTTTACCATTTAAAAATTAAAGTTTCTTTTCCCTCTTTTGCTTTTTCATCAATTGTTCTCTTGATTAAACAAATTTAATAAGTATACACTAACTATTTCCTTTCACATTTATTTGTATCTACCTTAATAACCCAGATATCTGCGGAGACATGTAAAATCAATCACACAGTATATATACAGGGTGTCCCAA
Source organism: Platerodrilus igneus (assembly GCA_036346225.1). Taxonomy (NCBI): domain Eukaryota; kingdom Metazoa; phylum Arthropoda; class Insecta; order Coleoptera; family Lycidae; genus Platerodrilus; species Platerodrilus igneus. The sequence continues at coordinate 1,295,946 of JARFIW010000803.1, forward strand.
ATTGAGTAGGATAGCATGGGTATCTTTCTTATTATTAATGATAGAGATCTGCTTAAATGGGCAAAGTTGTGTCATTTGGATAGCTTATTTAAATTCCGCATAGATACATTCGAAATTCCAAACGGTTTAGAAATTATTTAAAAAAAACTGAAAACTGCTAATTTCTTCGAAGTCGAATCTTTTTGTTATAATAAAAGATACGAAAAAATGTTTCTTATAAAAGTTACTTAGTTCAATTGTGTGCACTTAAAAGTGATATTAAAATCAAATTCAAGATGGCGGTTATCGAGATATTAGCATCAACTTTCATATTTTAAATGGACGCCATATTGGATTTTTAGATGGTTAGATAGCATATTTTTTTCTCTTTTCAACGATGTATTACAACATATGTTTAAATAAAAAAATTTACTGAAAACAATAATTTTAATTTTTTATCAAGTAGGCATCATCAGATTTCTCTCTCTCTTTCAACAAAAGAACGCGTATTCAAAAGAAGTGACAGTACATGTAATTAAAAACTCGTGGAGAAGTGTTCTAATTAGTTATAAAACAAATACGAAGATAAGAGATAAAACCTAACAAAGCTTTATGTAAGTACGCGGAAACAATAAACATTTTTGATAAGAAAACGCAGTTCAAACACGCATAAAATAAACAAAAGTAGAATTAAAGTTACATTATTTATTTTGTACAATACTGAAAAGGCGATATCTACACAAAACAACGTATGTCAAGATAACGATGTATCAATAGCAAATAGATATTACACGGAAACCAAGTAAATTACATCAGAAATAACTTCACAATGCAGGAAATACAAAGACGTGGTTGGTTGAGATATCTACAAGACTTGTTGAAAACCCAGCCCACATGTAAGTGGGAACAGCCTATATTAACACAGAGCAATGATAAGACGGGCAGTTTAAAACTCAGGCAGGGCGAAGCTGCGTTACTATGAATCAAAAAGTCACGCGTAATTTTAAATATTTAATATAATATCAAGTGATAGTAATGCTACAATTATGAAGACTTCTTTTGCCGTTTAACGTGAGTAGAATTTGGGGTAATTTATTTAAACTAAATATTAATAATAATAGGGCTTCGAATGGATAAATATAATAATTTAAATGTGTTTGAATGGTTGATAAGAATAATAATTCAAATGTGTAGATAGATATAATAATTTAAATGTGTTGATGAGAATAATTCAAATTGGTGGTGTATTTCTGAATAATACAAGTATGCGTCAATAAGAACAATTCAAATCTGGGTCAATATAATATTACAATTCAAATCAGCATCGACAATTATATTTTGGTACAATTCTGGTACAATTTGGAGTTGCGAGATTCAATGCAAATAAAATAAAAAAGCACGAAGTAATTTTTGGAAAACGAGGGGTGACTGTACTCAAACACTGGTTCAACAAAGGAGAACAACAAAGGGGTGTTGATCCACGATTTATTTAATTTTAAGATATTTTTCTATTTAAATTTCAATACAGAATTTATTCAATTTATATAAACTTGTGATAAAATCAACAACAAACATTGCATACGTTAAACTTACATAATATATTATAAAGGGGTCTAGAACGTTCCAGGTTTCTTTGGTAAAAAAGGGTAGTTTTTGGTGACTATAGATTGAATTCAAAGCATATAAATTTTGGGATAAATGATACATATGATATTGATTAATTGAAGGGCGTATTTTTATATTTTTCAAAACTTGTAAATAATATTTCTTTTCATTATATGAAATTAATTGACTTCGTTTTATAAATTCAAACAAATAAGTAATCATAAAGGGGTGAAGAAGAAAAAAATTGATTATCGTAACGTTGTGCACTCTGTGTAGATTGAAGAGGGCTAGCCGTGGCATAATAATAAAATTAGTAAAATAAAATTTGATTAGAAAACACAGAGAGGTGGAGTTATAGAAAACGTCATTACACCGAGTACAACGCTATCATATCAATTATATATGACGGCCCAACATTGGGGCTCGATTGTTCCTGAAACTACATAGTATTTTTAAATGGCTGCCCAAGCCGGGGGCACGAATTAAATCAAAATAAATTTAAAAATACGACCGTAGGATTTAAAATAAAACAATTAAATTAAACCGAAGCTTTAAAGAGTTTTAATTAGCAAAAAATCAAAAATTCAGAGAAATTTGTACATTAATTAAATTTAGGCAGATTTATTTAGTATTTAAAAGTTTAGTGTAAAAATAATAATTTCAAAAATGGTGAGAGGATCCCAAGAAAGTATAACATTTGGAAGGAGTTCTAGCGAAGAAAGGAGAACCTCACAGGAAACGAAAATAATGGAAATTTTAATGGCACTGAACAATAAAATGGACAAAAGTGAGGAGGCCATGAAAACCATAACTACGAAAATCGACGAGAACAGCGAAAAATTAGGTAAAGAAATTAAAATTCTAAGTGATGGATTAAGGGAAACCAACCAAACAATTGCTGAAATGAGGGCGCAAATGCAGGAGAAAATTGTGAGGGTTACCGAAGAAATCGACTGTGTATGGGATTAAGTCGGAATAGTGAAATCAAAACGGGAGAAATATGAAAGCAAGTCAAACGATAAAATCACAAATTTAAATATCAAATTACGGAACGTTGAAGAAAATTGTGAAACGGAGTTCAGAACAATAAATCGAGAAATAAATAATTTAAAAACTAATTCAGGAAATTTTAATACTGGGGAACCAATTAGACTAATGCAACCCAATCTTTTAATTGATCAATATACTAAATTTTACGGAGATGGTAAATTAAATCCAAAAATATTTTTGAAAAATTTTTAAATGTTAGTACAGGGCTCTACAGACGAGCTATATAAATTAAACTTAGTCAAATCAATGCTGAAAGGAGGAGCTGAAATATGATACAACTTAGTTGAAAGCGAAATAGAAACATTTCAACAGTTTGAACAGAAATTTCTACGACAATTTTGGGGGGGATAATCAGCAAGTTAAAGTTAGGAATGACCTGAGTATGGGAAAATACAATTCAGATAGAGGAATGACGAGAGAATTATATGCTATTAAAAAGTTTACTGTAGCGAAACAATTAGATCCTCCTTTACACAATAAACAAATTATAAAATATTTAGCAGGACATTTTAACGCTGAAGTAAAAAGATACATCACAACACAGAATATAGTGGACAGGGACATATTTATAGAATATTTGCAAAAGTATGATGTGTTGGAATCTAATTGTAAAATGGAAAATAATGCTAGGGATCGACGCACAAATTTTATAAGGACGCAAAGAAATAATAATGAGACTCTAAGTAATTATCAACGAAACAATTATAATTATGATCACGGAAGAAATTTTAACAGGGGGAATTATAACAATTTTAATAATGATTTCAGGCAAAGTAGAAATACGGGGCAGATACCAAGGCGACAAATAGAGCGAACAAATCATGAAGGAAATAATAATAGAGGAATAAATAAGCAGGAAAATAAAGATCGACGGACGCAAGCGAGGAACGTTGATAGCACGCAAATAAGGAATACGAATCGCACATATGCAGAAATAACGAGTCAGGCAGGACCTTCCACGCGAAATCAAAATTTTTAGGTACGGATGAACCAAGAAAACTTCTACAGATAAACGGATATGAACACCAGCGAGAATTTATTAAACATGAAACGGAAAATGAATTAGGAAGATTTGAAAGAAACTTATTACCAATAATTAATTTAAAGATGGAAAATAGAATAGTTAGAGTATTAATAGATACTGGGGCAGAAGCATTACTTGATGCAGAAGAATTTGTTAAATGAAAGAAATTGAGCGATAAAGCAATACCTATAACGAGGTGTAATTTGGTGGCACCAAATAAGAAATTTTGTATAATAAATGAAATGGTAATTCTGAGAAGTGAAATGGGAGATGTAAGATGGGAAAATGATTTTATGGTAGTATCTGGACTAAAGACAGATATTATATTTGGAATGAATATTATAGATAAGTTGGGGTTGAAGATAAATGCAGAATGCAAAGAGATTGATTTACGCGTCAAATAAATAAGTTTTATATTATATTATTGTGAAAAATAATGTTGTGTAATAATAATAGTTGATGACAAATTGTGTTGTAAAAATTTTTGAAAAAGCTTTTGCCGTTTTTCAGAAAACTGCTTCTAATTCACGATCCTAAGAAACCTACAAATTTTAAGTGGGATAATTCTAATTCATGATACTAAGAAACCTACGAATTCCAAGTGGAATAATTCTAATTCACGATCCTAAGAAAACTACGAATTCTAAGTATGTGGAGAGGTCCAAGGCGTAACCAGAACAATATAGAATAAAACACGAGGTGAATTTTGGAAACAAGGGGTAACCATACTGAATTATTGGTTCGAACGTACGTGAAGGGGTAGAAAGCAGAGCATTGGTTTTCGATTGAAGATAATAAGGGGGTGTTGATCCACAACACGCAACAACTCATCAGAATATCACAGGTCAGGACTAACTAGTTTAAGGAATCTTTTCAGATTTAAATTTTAACACTGAATATATTAATTTTCTCCAAAGTTTGTAAGAAGCCAACAAAAATATTGAATACGTTGAAACTTACGTGATAAGCATAAAAGGGTCTTGAACGTTCCAGATTTTTTTTAGTAAAAGGTGAAGTTTTTGGTGACTTTTAAATAAAATTAAAAGGATATAAATTTTGGAATAAATGATCCATATAATATCAATTGATTGAAGGGTTTATTTAAAGGATTACAAAAATTGTGAAGTGTAAATATTATTTCCTTTCATTATACAAATGTTGATTTACTTCGTTTTATCAATTCAAACAAGTATGAGTTAAAGGGGTAAATTAAATTGATCATCGTAATGTTGTGCACTCTGTGTAAATTAAACTGGGCTAGCCGTGGCATAATTAAATTAGAAGATTAGAGAAAAACACAGAGTGGTGGCGTTCAGCTGGACGTTTATTACATCGGCGTGCGGCGTTATCAAATCAATTTAAATATGGCGACCCGAACGTAAGGGCGAGAATATTTTACCACAATAAAGTACAGCGACCTGAACGTAAGCTGAGAATATTATACCACAATAAAATATAGCACATTAACGTAGAGATGAGAATAATACCACAATAAATTTGACAATCCGACCGTGGGACTTGAATATAAGAAAATAAAATTATTGAAATAAACTGGGGCTATAATTATAAAGTTGAAATTTGAGAAAAATTACCAAAAATTAGAAAATTCAGAAAAATTTGTATATTAGTTAAATTTAGGCAAATTTATTTTAGTATTTAAGATTTAGTGTAAATATAAATTTTTAAAAATGAACAAAAGGATACAGGAAACTAGGGAGACACTAAGAAATCAAGGGGTGGAAATAGGATCCCAAGAGAGTGTAATCATCCAGGAAAGGACATTCGAAAGGAGTTCTAGCGAGGAACAGCAGACCTCACGAAAAGCAAAGATGATGGAAATTTTAATGGCACTGAACAGTAAGATGGACAAAAATGAAGAGGCCATGAAAAACATGACTACAAAAATTGACAAAAATAGTGAAAAATTAGGCAAGGAAATAAAAATTCTGAGTGATGGATTAAGGGAAACCAACCAAACAATTGCAAAAATAAAAGCACATATGCAAGAGAAAATTGTGAGGATTACGGAGGAAATATACTATGTATGGGGTCATGGTGGAATGGTTAAATCCAAACAAGAAAAATGTGAAAGTGAGACAAACGACAAACTCGTGAATCTAGAGACTAAAATACATACAAAACGTTGAGGGAAACTGCGAAACAGAATTCAGGACGATAAATCTGGAAATAGGTAATTTAAAAACTAATTTAGGAAATTTTGATGTTAGGGAACCCATGAGGCTAATTCAACCGAATCTTTTAATAAACCAATACACAAAATTTTATGAGGACGGTAAATTAAATCCAAAAATCTTTTTGAAAAACGTTAAAATGTTAGTACAGGGCTCAACAGACAACCAATATAAATTAAATTTAGTAAAATCGATGCTAAAAGAGGAAGCCGAAATGTAGTACAATAGTAGAAAGCAAGGTAGAAACATTTCAACAGTTTGAACAAAAATTTTTACGACACTTTTGAGGGGATAATCAACAAGATAAAGTAAGGAATGACCTGAGCATGGGAAAATATAATTCAGACATAGGAATGACCCGGGAATTATATGCTATAGGAAAATTTAGCGCAGCAAAACAATTGGATCCTCCTTTACAGGATAAACAAATTATAAAATATTTGGCAGGGCATTTCAACAAAGAAGTAAAAAGATATATCACAATACAGAATATAGTAGACCGGGACATATTTATAGAATATCTACAAAGGTATGATGAGTTGGGAACAAATTATAGAACAGAGGATAGCACTAGGAATCACCGCACAAATTATATGAAAACACAAAGAAACACTGAGACTCGAAGAATTAATTATCAACGAAATAATTACGATTATGGGAGAAATTTTAATAGGGGTTATTACAACAATTTTAATAATGATTTCAGGCATAGTAGAAATTCAGGTCAAATACCAAGGCAACAAATAGAACGGACTAATCATGAGGGAAACAATAATCGGGAAATAAATAGACAGGAACATGAGGATCAACACACACAAACAAGGAATACTAATCGCACATACGCAGAGATAACGAGTCAGGCAGGACCTCCCACGTAAAACCAAAAATTTTAGATACGGACCAACCAAGTAAACTTCTACGGATAAACAGATACGAACATCAGCGCGAATTTATTAAACATGAGACGGAAAATGAATTAGAAAGAAACTTATTACCGATAGTTAATTTAAAGGAGGAAAATAAAATAGTTAGAGTATTGATTGATACTGGGACAGAAGCATCACTTGTTGCAGAAGAATTTGTTAAACGAGAAAAATTGATGGATAAAGCGATACCTATAACGAGATATAATTTGGTGGCACCAAATAATAAGAAATTTGCTGAAATAAATGAAATGGTAATTCTGAGATGTGAAATGGGAGATGTAAAATGGGAGAATGATTTTATGGTTGTACCTGGACTAAAGATAGATATTTTATTTGGGATGCATGTTATAGACAAGTTGGGGTTGAAGATAAATGCAGAATGCAAAGAAATAGAGTGCAATAGAAAGTATATTAAATGGTACGAAGAGGGGAATGTAGAAGTCGAGGATGACTGTGTAAATATAAATCAATTTGAGGATGAAATAGATAATGGGGGGAATACAAATAAAGAGATTAAATGTCTAGAAGATTTGAGAAGTAGCGTGAATTTATTATTAGAAAATCATTCAGAATTAATAAGGTTAGAAACAAGAATTGCTATAGGTTATGAGCACAAGTTAGAAGTAATAAACACCAAACCGTTTAACACTAAATTATATCCTATTCCAGCAGCAAACAGGGATAGGGTAAGGGAAGAAATAGAAGAAATGTTACGTGAAGGTATCATCGAAAGCTCAAGTACACACTTTGTGAATCCATTAGTCGTTGTGAAGAAAAGTGATGATAGCATCAGGTTATGCTTAGATGCGAGGAAGATTAATAAACGAACAAAACCGCAATACAATTGTCCACCAACAATGGATAGCATATTGACGAAGATAGGTAGTAAGAAAATCTTTACCAAAATAGACTTGAAGAATTCATTTTGGTTAATTCCGTTAGCGCGAGAATCGAGGAAATATACAGGTTTTTCTGTAGAAGGACCAATATTCCAATTTAAAGTGATCCCGTTTGGTTTGTCCTCGAGTACGGCTGCATTAGTGAAAGCTATGCAAAGTATTTTGAAACCGTATGAGAAATTTTGTATCCACTATGTGGATGATGTTTTGATCTTTAGTGATAGTGTTGAACAACACTTTGTACATTTGGAAAGAATTTCATTAGAATTAAATATAGCAGGTTTAAGGTTAAATTTAAAGAAGTGTGAATTTTTTCAAGATAGAGTTAAATTTTTAGGATATAGAAGAGATAGCGAGGATATGGTATATTCATAACGCAGGGAACAAACAAATATGAGCTAAAGGACATAGATTCAGGAGCAATAAGGAGGAAGTTTCACGCCCATACAAAGGGACACAAATAAGTGAATAAAATGTAAAATAAATTTAAGTATAGGTATAAATAGGGTAGTAAAATGTTACGTGCAAACCGAATTTGCACTTTAACATTGTTTTAGTTTAGTTTTAATGTACGGAAGTTTTCCCGCCTTAATTTTCAAATACGCAAGACGCGGGAACTTTTTAAATAGACTGGGCGGTGCTTCCGGCAGGTCACAATAGTGAGTTTGCGCAAGAATGAATATCCCTATAGGGGTATATGAATAGTAGACAAAGAGTGGGGAGTTTCGCGGTTCTCGCCCTGAAACGTGGCTTTTTATGGGGTATCGTCGTGTTAAGTGCACGTATCTATTGTCTTGGGTAACGTATCTTAGGGTTTACCTATGTAGTCCCTTTCCTAATTATCTTTTGTTTGTCTGCCTTTACCCTTCTCCCGCCAAACCCTACGTAGGTAAGAATTTACATCAACCTCGAGGCGAGATTGGACCTGAGACGACCCTGAGGGACATGCTCTGCTAGCCGCTCCTGTGAAACAGCCATCTTTAATTCCTACGACATGGAACCCTGATAGAGGCCAACTTTGGGTCAACCTCGACGAGTTCGGATTCCCGGGTGAGTAATATCGTTAAATGGTTCATGAATATGAACCTTTGTTAATTGTTTATTTAATTTTGTTTCCGATTATGGCGTAATATAAATTATTGCTGACGTCATGGTGGGGCCGCGCATCAAATCTGTAAAAGGTTTGCGTTTTCCTCCACCAGGGCGTAGCATTGCTATTTATCTATTGCGCTTGCGCGGTGTGTCTTACAAACTTTGGTAACTGTATTACAGGCTTTTAAGAGCCATCTATCGTCATTTAAACGTACCACCATCTAAGTGCAATATTTGGTTAACTGTATTACCGACCAGATAAAACTTTAAACCAAGTGTAACAGATGGCGCCTTAACGTGTTGAGGCTATGAACCTTTGGGGATTTTCTCTTCTTTGTTTTTAGGTTAGAATAATTTCCTTTATAAGGATACAATGTATTAATAGCTTCCTCACTTAAAGAACTTTACTTTTATCCATGTAAGTATATGAATAAGTATTTACCTTAATTACATGCCTTTAAAACACGTTTATTACAAAATTATCCACATATATTAAATTAAAATATCTTTAGTTGTTCCTTAACTTTGAAAGGCCGTTTTTTGAAATTTAAATACATTGTCCTTTATGTTACATTCTAAAATTGCATTATGGTTTATCCTTTACATAAAAATTTTGTGTTTAAAAAACACTGAGTGAAGTAAATTGCTTACCTGCGTTCATTTTCTATTTTTGGAAGAGCCTTTTGTATTTATCAACAAAACATTTATTAAATTGAACATTGACCTAAATGTTTCCTTAGTGGTTTATTAATTAACGCTTTAATATTCTCTATCGGTGACGTTCTAACAAGTTCTTACCCCTAAATATCGTATCGTATTACCTTAAAGTAGCTGTAACGTGTTTTTTACCTTCTAATCTGCGTCAAAATCGCATATTTTTTTATATCGTGTCTAGAATATTGTATTCATAATGAACGTATCACATTTAAAATCGCTGGAATTGATCTACGAGCTGGAGTGCAGGAATATCATAGCTGCAAGCAATCAGAATGATAGGAGATCTCAACTTAGGGCCATTTTGTCACAGGAAACCAAAGGCGTTGCTATCTTAAAGAACCCTGTTGGCGACTGGCCACTCAACGTATCAGAAATTAAATTATCTTTAGATGATATATCGGGTATAATAAACAAAACAGATCCTGCGGCTACTAATATCGAATTAGGGAGATTGACTTCAAGAATAACCCACGTCAAACACCGTGTCGAATCATTATCTTTATATAACGATGACCAAGCGACTCAAGCTAAACAAAGTTTGTTGTCCGAGGTGTTATTGCTTGAAGGAATTCTTTTAGAAAGACTTAATCCTAACGCAGACGTAGATATATCGTCACCTTTTTCAAATCTCGCTCTTGTTTCACCTAAACCATTAGGAAAACCTATACCTGTATACAAATGGGGTCTCACCTTTGAAGGGTTTGATTCGAAGGTTTCTTTATCATCCTTTCTGGATCGGATCAATGATTTTAAAATTTCTCGCGGGTGTACCGACCAGGACCTATTTATCTCAGCTGGTGATTTGTTCGCAGGCTCAGCATTAATATGGTACAGAAACATACGACACCAAATTTCTACCTGGGAGGAATTAGTTGCCTGTTTAAAACGAGACTTCCTACCTTATGGCTACATTAACGATCTTTGGAACGAAATCCGAAACCAAACTCAAGGTCCCGACGAAAATGTTGTTTCTTTTATTACCTCATTAGAAGCTTTATATAGCAGACTCGACAAAAAACCTTCCGAATCCGAAATTATCGATCAATTGCTTAGAAATTTAAACCCCCATTTCTCAGAACGTTTGGCATTACAGCCCATATCTTCGCTAGCTCATTTTAAAGACCTATGTCGTTCTCTCCAAGAAGTGAGGTCAAGAATTGACAAATATCGACCACCACCCGAGGAACTATCTGGTCTTCTCGAACCTGATTTAGCTTGCCAAGTTCGACCTTCCCGTAAAGTATCTACACTTAACGTTCCTTCTACCGTCACTAACAACGCACTTACCTGTTGGAACTGCAAACGAAGTGGACATAGCTATACTGTCTGCACTTACCCTAGAAATATTTTTTGTTATGGTTGTGGTCGCTCAAATATCTACAAATCTAACTGCACCAACTGTAATCCTAACGTATCGGGAAACTCCCGTCGAGATATTTCAAATCAGGGTGTGAATATCTCAAGAAACCAAAATCGCCCTCAACACCAATCATCCAACGGACACAGACGCCAATAAATTCAAATTATAAAACCACTTCTAACGTTGTACCGTCATTAAATTTATCTAATAATAATACCGCTACTATTAATGTACAAAATACCTTACCTTCATTAGAGGAACTATGCTATACTACTCCAGCCGAGTGGTCTAAGTGGTTACAAACCGTCAATTCCTTTTATCATAAAAGACTGCTACCGTTTCACAACTTGTTAAAAACCCTTCGATAATCGTCCACACTTATCTATCTCAATTGGTTCCTTAAATGTAATTGCTTTACTGGATACAGGTTCTTCATGTTCTCTGATAAATAACGAAGGTTTACATCAATTATCTCAACAAAATATCAAAATTCAAATTATTCGAAAAACTTCCATAAATTTAGCGGACGATAATCAAATACATGTAACCGGCTCCTTAAGTTAAAAATTCGAGTAGAATCTCTTGAACGTGACGTTTTATTTTTGATTGTCCCTGCATTAGCGTATCCATTTCTGCTAGGCGTTGATTTCTGTAAACTTTTTAATCTGTCACTTTACTTTCAGGATTTTTCATGGCAAACCTCCATTAAAACAAACTCCTGTGCATCTACAGGAATATCTAACAAAATCTCTCTTACTGACTCCCAAGATGTAACTCTTAACGCTACAATCGACAAATTTCGCAAACTTAATACCTCCGAACTGGGTTGCGTTACAACGGCAACACACGTTATATCTACAGGTGATGCCCTTCCCTTTAAGCAACGTCAATATCCCTTATCGCCTGCCTTACAAAAGCATTTACATGCGGAAATAGACAAAATGTTAGTATCTGGTGTTATCTCTCCTTCAAATTCACCGTGGACCTCTCCTGTATTACTAGTTCGGAAAAAGAATAATGAATGGCGTGTCTGTTTTGATGGCAGGAAGCTAAATTCTGTTACTGTTCCAGACGCTTACCCTCTACCTAGAACTGATTCAATTTTAAGCCGGCTTCGAAACGCAAAATTTATCTCATCTATCGACCTTAGACAAGCTTTTTATCAGATACCTCTCGACTTATCTTCTCGTCAAAAACTGCTTTTGTGTCCCAGGCCGAGGTCTTTTCGAATATAATTTTTTGCCATTTGATCTCTGTAACGCTCCACAAACTTTACAACGTACTATGGATCAAACGTTAGGTCCTATCTTACATCAAGAACGTGCCTTTGTGTTTTTAGATGATATCTTAGTTATCTCAAGTTCTTTCGATGAACATATCGCCACATTAGATGAAGTTGCTGAACGTTTAAGCGCAGCAGGCTTTAAGATAAACTGGGAAAAGTCTCAATTTTGTCGTTCATCCCTTACATTTCTCGGTTTTATTATCGATGGGACAGGCTTACGAGCAGATCCTGCTAAAGTTGATGCCATCACTAAATTTAAAACACCTAAAACTGTTACCGAAATCAAACGTTTAATTGGAATGATTAGCTATTATCGCATTTTCTACCTAACCTTTCAACTATATCTGCACCCATTACCGCTTTAATAAAAATAAAAAGAAATCCCAAACTATCGAGTGGAATTTAGAATCCCAACAGGCTTTCGAACAAATTAAAACACTAATCACTTCAGCACCTATCTTAATCTCTCCAAATTTCGATGATAAGTTTTATATACAAACCGATGCCTCACTTACTGGGTTAGGTGCAATGTTGTTCCAGGTAAACAATGGTTTAGAACATCCAATCGCTTATGCGAGCCGTGCCTTAACTTCTGCCGAACAAAAATACTCTGCTACCGAACGAGAACTATTGGGCGTTATCTTTGGCATCGAGAAATTTAGAGGATATGTCGAAGGTACACACTTTACCGTAATCACTGATTGTGCAGCACTCACTTGGCTTAATAACTTGAAACAACCCGCAGGTCGTTTGGCAAGATGGAACTTGCGTATATCTCAATTTACTTTCGACGTTAGGCATAGGCCTGGCAAATTAAATATCGTACCTGATGCGTTATCTCGAGATGTTGTTTCTCTTAACCTTCCAAATTTAATTCTGGATACCTGGTACCTCAATATGATAAAAAAAGTTTCCGATAATCCCGACAAATTTCCTACCTTCGTGTAACTAATAATAGACTGTATAAATTTGTATCCTCGTCCCACATAAAATATCGAATATACCTGAATGGAAACTCGTTGTGCCCACTGCAAATCGCAGTGAGGTGCTTAAATTATGTCACGACGATCCCTTAGCTGCACATCTTGGTGTTACAAAAACTCGCTAAAATATCTGAATTGTATTACTGGCCCACACTTAAGCAATCTGTTTGTCGTTACATTAAGAGCTGCAAAATTTGTGGTTCTCATAAAAGTTCGCAAGATGCTCGCCCTGGTTTAATGGGTAACTTTAAACGTGTATCTTATCCCTTTCAATTAATATCGCTTGACTTATTAGGACCTCTTCCCCGATCGAAAAGGGGCAATCAATATCTTTTAGTCGTTACCGATTGGTTTTCTAAATTTGTTATGGTACAACCCTTACGTAAAGCTACCTCCGCAGCAATAATTAAATTTCTAGAACAGAATGTCTTTCTTATCTTTGGTGTCCCCCAGATTATTCTTTGTGACAATGGTGCACAATTTATCTCTAAAGATTTTCAGAATTTCGTTAAAAGTTACAAAGTACAAAAAATTTGGTTTAACGCAAAATATCACCCCCAAGTAAACCCTACCGAGAGAGTAAATCTAGTGTTAATTACCGCTATCTCTTCCTATATTAATTCAGACCATACTACATGGGATGAACATATCTTTGAAATTGCTCAAGCTTTGCGTACATCTAAACACGAAGCAACCCAATTCACTCCGTCCTTTCTTGTTTTTGGAAGATATACCCCAATCGATGGGAGTTACTATGGTTTAGTGCCTGACGATACTAACGTAATTGAATTTGACGATAAAGTACGTTGGGACAAGGACCAACAGTCATTACCTTCTATCTTTAACGACGTTAGAAAAAATTTGTTAAAAGCTTACGAAAAGAGTAAGGACCATTATAACTTACGTAAACGAAATATTTCCTTCGCCTTGGGCGAACAAGTTTGGAAAAAGAACTATGTCTTATCGGATGCATCTAAGAAATTCTCTTCAAAATTAGCCCCTAAATTCATTCTTTGTAAGGTCATTCGTGTCATTAGTCCCCTTATCTACGAACTTCAGGATGCTGAAGGAAAACGCCAAGGCAGGTGGCATATTAAAGACCTTAAACCATTCTCTGCCGACCCAAATGCTACTTAAGTTTTTCACGTCCCATTCTCCTCACCATTTACCTAATATTTTTTTGTTTTCACCATCAATTAGTATCTTTAATTACTTATTCCTTCTCTTATACACCTACGTTTTATACATTTAACTCATTTACCTTAAACCCTTTGCTTCTGGTTGACTTTCCCTTGACCATACCGTTAGTTATATATCACTTCATTCTCTACACCCCCCAATATAACTCTGTCGTTTCATTTAATCAACCCTCGAACTTTTCCTACTGCATATTATTTGGTTTTTAGTATTCTCTTATATGGTTTAATTGTGTGGTAATTGTCGTAACTTTGGTTGTAATGGCTCATTGAATTTTTATGATTGGTTTTAGCTGATGTTGAGTGAATGCTTTCTTCTTTGGGCTCACATAGTGTTCGCGACCTATGCCATTGTAAGAAATAGTTCATATTCGCAGTTGCAAGAACTAGGATTATCTATTCCATGTGTTTTTTCCTCTGAATTACTGCAGTCGCCTACATTATACTACATCATTATTTCTTGTTTTTTTTTCTATTAAATCAACATAACGTATAAACATTTTTTTTCGTTGTTTTTTATTGAACTTTGTGGTGAGGTGCTATTGTTTTTTATTGTTATCTTATTAAATTCTCGGTTGTTTTAGCATATGGGGACAGTGTATCTGTATTTAACTGCTTATAATTGGGCATTTGTGTGTGTTTAGGGTGCTACCGATTTAAAAAACTACCTTAAAACAGTTTGTTTTTGTGTGTTTGTATCTGTGAGGTTACTTTTAAGTTGTCGTGTCTATCTTTGTCTGATTTTCTTATCGTAGTCGAAGCACTCGTTAGAAAAATTATCGCACTAGTTCTCTTAGGAGCCTAGTGAATGTTAACATATGTTATACCTTATCTTGTCGGATTAATATCGCAGGTGGTCCTTCAGACTACGCTGTGTTTTATAGGGACAACTCTCTACTTTCTCTCGGACGCTTGTCCAAAAACTATACTTTTTCTTAACCCGCTATCTCCGCTATGCCTTATTCTTCTCTCGGTGGACCTGTTCTTGTCCCGGAACACCCGTCTGCCACATAAGAATGATGTTCCTCATTCCGAGCTACTGACCACACTTGTTGGTTGAGTAGCGCTTTGCTATCCACCTTTCCTCTGTCGCTTTTGCTCAATGCGAGCCCTTCCTCTACTTTCTTCTACCTAGAGGTGCCTCTTATGCACTTCAAAACCAACCTCCTTCTTTTTACCGTTCCTGTTTCTCTACTACCTTTTCTTTTCTGTTAGTCACCGTGTGGTTGCGCGGAGGTTTCCACAGACACCTGGACCTCGTCTCTGCGAATCTTTGTGGGGTCATGCGGTGCCGCTGTCAGTGCATAGGCTCTGGCAGTGAAGGTATGTATGAGTGTGTGAATGTGTGAGTGAATGGGTATGTATATCTTTTATACCGTATGGATATCGGGTGATAGTTTCACCGATATCGATCAACACTGGTGCAGGAATGCACCCAAAGGTCTTTGCCGGTCCCCCGTGCTGTTCGTGTGAACGGACCTGCTTCACGGGTCTCTCTTTTTAGAGGGCAAGGGTCAATCCCATTTAAACGGCTCTACTGGAGCCACTCTTTTGTTGTTATCATTGTCTTGGGTAATAACTAGGCCAATATCTTTGTCTTCTTTATTATCTTCGATAATACCTTTAGGTTTAATATCGTTATCTTATTGATTACCTTTGGTAATAACCTTAGTTTAGTATCGTTATCTTACCGATTACCGTTAGTAATAATTTTGGTTTAATTTATCGTTATCTTACCGACCACCGTTAGGAATGACTTGAGTTATTTCGCGTTATCTTACCGGTTATCTTGAGTAATAACTTCTGTTTAAATTCATGTTACCTACTATCTCTTATAATCACTTTAACTTAATATCGTGTTATCTTATCGAGTATCTCAAATAATAACTAAAGCTTAATACCGTTATCTTATTCATTACCTTTGAGGATAACAACTTAAGCTTAATGTCATTATCTTATCTACTATCTTTAACATCAATTTGAGATCTTATCTTATCTTTTTATCGTCCTAACGTGTGGTATATATGACCAGACGTGGGAATTATCTTTCTGAAAATTAAGTGAAAAAGCTAACCCAATTTAGAAATGTAATTTGTCAGGTTAGCATATAAGGATTTAGTAGGCGGTACTTTTGGTAAATTTGTGGATTCACAACTGTGTCATGGACAAGTTTAAATGTGCATCATTAGGAAACCAAAGTACCAGTAACAAAATTTGCTAGAGTGCAGAGTGACGCACTCCATGAACATTTTTAAATTTGGGCACTTCTTGCCAAAAAGAAGAATAGTTTTGATGCAACACTCATGTGTGTTTGCATATAAGAACTTTATGTTAGCTTTAGTCAGATAAGTTTAGATAGGTTTAGATAGGTTAGGCGACTTGTCGCACCCGTGTTAGCTTAAGTAGTGTTTCATGCTCCCCGACAAATTTGTGCTGTCGGTAAGTAGTGTAGTCACAGACTATCGGGCTACCTATTCCGTTCCTGGTACTTCGGTAGACGTGTTATCGGTCAAAAAACCAGGTGGCGCCTTATATAAACATTTTGTAGGTTTTAAGTTAGGGTTTATATAGGGTAGTTAGGACTTAGATTTTAAGCTGTTACTGTGCTAACAGACTTTTTCTTTTTTTAAGTTTTTTCTTTTGTGGCTTTGTCGCGATTGTTACGTGCAAACCGAATTTGCACTTTAACATTGTTTTAGTTTAGTTTTAATGTACGGAAGTTTTCCCGCCTTAATTTTCAAATACGCAAGACGCGGGAACTTTTTAAATAGACTGGGCGGTGCTTCCGGCAGGTCACAATAGTGAGTTTGCGCAAGAATGAATATCCCTATAGGGGTATATGAATAGTAGACAAAGAGTGGGGAGTTTCGCGGTTCTCGCCCTGAAACGTGGCTTTTTATCGGGTATCGTCGTGTTAAGTGCACGTATCTATTGTCTTGGGTAACGTATCTTAGGGTTTACCTATGTAGTCCCTTTCCTAATTATCTTTTGTTTGTCTGCCTTTACCTTTCTCCCGCCAAACCCTACGTAGGTAAGAATTTACATCAACCTCGAGGCGAGATTGGACCTGAGACGACCCTGAGGGACATGCTCTGCTAGCCGCTCCTGTGAAACAGCCATCTTTAATTCCTACGACATGGAACCCTGATAGAGGCCAACTTTGGGTCAACCTCGACGAGTTCGGATTCCCGGGGTGAGTAATATCGTTAAATGGTTCATGAATATGAACCTTTGTTAATTGTTTATTTAATTTTTGTTTCTGATTATGGCGTAATATAAATTATTGCTGACGTCATGGTGGGGCCGCGCATCAAATCTGTAAAAGGTTTGCGTTTTCCTCCACCAGAGCGTAGCATTGCTATTTATCTATTGCGCTTGCGCGGTGTGTCTTACAAACTTTGGTAACTGTATTACAGGCTTTTAAGAGCCATCTATCATCATTTAAACGTACCACCATCTAAGTGCAATATTTGGTTAACTGTATTACCGACCAGATAAAACTTTAAACCAAGTGTAACAAAAATAGGACATAGATATAAGATTAGGTAGATGTAAATAGGGGATTAACAAGGGAGTATTAAATTTTGTACAATAAAATAAAAATATAAGAATTTGTAGACCAATGGGAGTTTAATTTCACGTTGGGCGCCAAAAATGACATTGCTCTAAATAAATGGGGGAATAATGCTGTGATAAGGGGCTGTTTAGGGGTGTTTTGAGTAGTAAAAGTAGTAAATAGCAATAGGAATCAGAAAACTGCATTTATTTAGCAGGAAAATAAATAATTCGCACATTATGTAAATAGCAAACGTTTAACACCCTGTATATGGACCGCAACTAACTTTAATCAATGCTAGTAAGCATAATCTTCCAATAATAGAACGCGTATTTGACAGAGAAATAATTATACATGTAATTAAAATACGTCAAGAAGCGTTCAATAAGTTATAAAATAGATATGCATAAGATAACATAAAACCTAGTAAATCTTTATGCAATTACGGTTTTAAGAAAGAAGGAACAATAAGCGCTTTGATAAGAAACACACTTTCAAAGATGAGTTTTAAATAGATATATAAACAAAACATCTCTCATGTTACATCAGCTATTTTTGTTCAATTCTCCAAAAGCTTTATCTACACAAAACAACAGTCATAAGCTAAAGTAAAGTCCAACAACGATAACAATAACAAGGCGATCAAAGATCAGAAAACAATAGAAAATACCAGTATGATATGTAACTTCAGAATAGTGTCGTCAGAAATCAGCTTGAAAAATACTAGGAATGTCCAAAACAAATATGGTTGGTTGCAACACTTTGTAAGGCTGTTTGGAAAACCAATCCAAATGTAGATAGCAAAAGCTATATAACGCTCAGAGTTGATAAGAAAGGGCAGTCTCAATTTGAAGCACGTCGAACCTGCAATACTCTTAATCAAATATTTACGCGTCAAATATTTACGCGTCAAATAAATAAATTTTATGATATTATTGTGAAAAATAGTGTTGTGTAATAATAATAGTTGATGACGAATTGCGTTGAAAATATATAAAAAAGCTTTTGTCATTTTGCAGAAAATGGCTTCTAATTGACGATCCTAAGAAACCTACGAATTCTAAGTGGGATAATTCTAATTCATGATATTAAGAAACCTACGAATTCCAAGTGGAATAATTCTAATTCACGATCCTAAGAAAACTACAAATTCTAAGTATGTGGAGAGGTTCAAGGCATATCCAGAAAAATATAGAATAAAGCACGAGGTAAATTTTTGAAAGAAGGGGTAACCATACTGAATTATTGGTTTAAACGTACGTGAAGGAGTACAAAACAGAGCATTGGTTTTCGATTGAAGATAATAAAGGGGTGTTGATCCACAACACGCAACAACTTATCAGAATATCACAGGTAAGGACTAACTAGTTTAAGGAATCTTTTCAAATTAAAATTTTAACACTGAATATATTAATTTTCTCTTAAGTTTGTAAGGAGTCAACAGTCAACAGTTGAAACTTGCGTGATAAGCATAAAAGGGTCTTGAACGTTCCAAATTTTTTTTAGTAAAAGGTGTCGTTTTTGGTGACTTTTAAATAAAATTAAAAGGATATAAATTTTGGAATAAATGATCCACATAATATCAATTTGTTGAAGGGTTTATTTAAAGGATTACAAAAATTGTAAAGTGTAAATATTATTTCCTTTAATTATACGAATGTTGATTGACTTCGTTTTATCAATTCAAACAGGTAAGAGTTAAAGGGGTAAATTAAATTGATCATCGTAACGTTGTGCACTCTGTGTAAATTAAACTGGGCTAGCTGTGGCATAATTAAATTAGTAGATTAGAAAAAAACGCAGAGTGGTGGCGTTCAGCTGGACGTTTATTACATCGGCATGCGGCGTTACCATATCGATATATATATATATATATATATATATATATATATATATACAGGGTGAGTTTTTAGTGTGGCAACGGTCGATAACTCCGTTATCATAAAAGCCACGTAAACCAAATTTGAAGGCATATTAGGCATGCCTAAAGTGCATATTTTAAAAATATTTGGAAGCATACAGGGTGTTTCATAATTCCAGGGCATATTAAACTTATATTTTTTTAAATGTAACACCCTATATATTATTACATTTTTGAAAAGCCCATAATTATTAAATAAAAACAGATTTAATAAGGAATTTGCTCTTATTAAACAAATAGCAAATTACAATGGTTTCTCTTCTGATATTATAGATAATATTTTTAGAAAGTGTAAAAATAGGATAAACATCCATAAATCAACGACTTTGCAATCAACCACCTCTAACCATAATGTTAAATATGTTAAACTTCCGTTTCACAAAACCACAAAGGGTCTTGATAAAATATTCAAACAGTATAATTTCAAAATTGCTTTCACTAATACTAATAAAATTAAAGATTTGCTAGGTAATCCAAAAGACAAGGTGGAAAAATTGCAAAAGTCGGGGATTTATGAAATTAGTTGTGCAGGGCCAGGGTGTTTTCAAAAATATATTGGTCAGACCAAGAGGAATATAACAACAAGATTTAAAGAACACATTGCTCACTTCAAATATGGTAAATATGAAAGGTCTCAGGTCGCCAAACATATATTTGAAACCAGCCACCCGTTAAACTAGAAAATGTTAAATTGTTAAAAGCGGTACCAACGTTTTCCTCCTTAAATGCCTATGAATCAATTAAAATTGTTAAACATAAAGTACCCCTCTTAAACACCGATAAAGGGCCAATAGAGTCATCTGCTTTGCTTTCCCTATTGGTCAACAACCAATGAGAAAGCAAGATTAGTTGGTTCCGCTTCAGTAGATTTAGAATTAGTATAAATTAAGTAGATTTAAGTTATAATGTCACAATTCACTTGTTTGTTGTTGAGAACACCAGCCTGCGGGTGAGGAGAATATCCTCGATAGTGTTTAAAGCAACAATATAGTAAATTATAGGTTGGAAAGGTTCACTTCAGCCTAAGTGGTGAGGAGAATATCCTCTGAAGTGTTCCAGAACAACAGCTAATTTTTTTTTTTATTCTACTGATGATGACCACATAGTGGTCGAAATACGTATATAGTAATTTAAATATTTTTTTGTGGTTAAGGGTTTTTATTTAATTTTATTTTAATTTTCAAGATGCGGAAAATTTTACTATATACCATAGTATATTTGTAATTATCACTTTTTTGAAATTTCTTCACAGTATACAGGGTGTGTCAGGTTTCGCAAAATGCAATTTTTTAAAAATTTTTTAAATGGCACCCTACCAATTTTATTGCTACAATGGATAGTTCATTAAGTGTCCTTTCATTTTTGTTAAGCATTCCCTATAGCTAAATCCGTTACTTTCTGAGATATTTTTGATTTTCTTCAAATTTTAAGAATGTTTTTAATTTACATAAGTAAAAATAACTTACTAATGGAGAATATTATAAAACAATTAATACATTTTGATTAACAATTAACTACACTTATCCAATAACAATTTTCACTAAAGATATAACAACCTACAATAATACGCTATCAACAGAATTCTGCCAGATCAACAATATGCATTTTATAGAAAATGTTAAAGCAGGAAATCAGACAGGCTTTGAAAAAAATAACAATTACAATCAAAATGTCATTTAGGTTTATTAATTATATTAATTATATTCGGCACAACGATTGTGGAACCATTTATTTACCACCGTAACTTAACATCAGAGTATTACCTACATTTGCTGTAAAACGATTTAGAGGATGCTCTCGATAACATGCCTCTGGTAACAGTTTGCAACTGTTGGATACAGCAGGATGGTGCACCTGCACATAATTTCAGAGCTGTTCGAGAATACCTTTCAATGAGATTTCCAGTGAAGGCGATTATCACGCATTCGGAAACACCCTGGCCAGCGCGTTCACCCGATGTAACCCCGCTTGATTTCTTTGTATGGGGGTTCGTTAAAATCATGTTTATCAGCAAAATTTTGCTACAGAACAAGACCTAAGGAGGTTAGTTCTGGAAGCATTTGCTGGTATTACTCCACAAATGTTGACTAGAGTTTTAGAATCGACAGTTCAAAGGTGCTATTTATGTTTGGAAATTAATGGAAGTGTGTTCGAACATATGCTCTAAATTAAGTTGTTTTGTTCGTGTTCGTTAATTTAATTTTATTTGTTCGTTGTTTATTCTATTAAATTAGTGCATAAACTCAGCCAGTAGCCTATTACTAAACACCTAAATGACTAAACTATTAATCGGTATAGCTAATTGTTTATTCTTTAAAATTAAAAACTATGCACTACAGGTCCGTAATAGGAATTTTCTTGATTAAGGTCGAAAAAAACGAAAACGCAATTAAACCATAAAGTGTAATACATCGTTGAATTCGGCATAAAAAGGGCTTTCAGAATCTGATACCAAATCACCAGGACGGTATCTTGCAAGTTGGGACACAAAGTTTGTACCCAAAAGGGTCAAAGGATACGTTAATTAGTCGTAACAAGTAAAGCAAAGTATTTTCCTTTCAAATAGAGAGTTGCCTGAACAACACCGGCGGTTTGGTGGCCATTTAATTTTGACAAGACGTCTTTCAAAAAACTAAAAAGTGAAATAAATTATGCTCAAAATTTATAAATTAACATAGTGTCGTTTTTACATGTAGCAATCTTCTCGTCCAGATCGAAAAATCATGTGGTTGTCCCAAATGTTTGCATGTTTCATTGGTTTATTAGAATATGTGAAAAATCAAAAATATCTATTACCACATATATTTTTGGAAGACAATCATAATCTACTAAGGTTTGAAATATTTGTAAGTGTTTATAAAAATTAACCTCATTTACGTTTGGTTTTAAAATATTCCAGGTGAACTGCTATGCATATTTCATTAATTTTGCTTGACGTGATCCATTGCTTTTTTATTTTTAGAATTTTTTTTTGTTAAATTCGATAAAATCGGCAGTTACCTACATTTTCTAAGTGAGATTCAACAGTAGCGTCATTTGCTATATTAACAAAATATTAAAAGAATATTCACTCCACTTTTAGTGGTTATGAAACAATGCTGCATAAATGACTTAAGTTTTATGTATATTGATAATATAGCAGCAATGAAAATAAAGTGGGTTGAAAATAATACCAAAATGCATTATTTAATTGTTACAATCTGTAGTATATAAAACGTATAATAGTAATAATCTAGCAATTACAAGAAAAATACTGCATGCTCACAGATAGCAACCGTGTGTTTCACTGATGTAAACATTTGGTATTTTCTAATTTACATTCAATATTCACTTGGTAAGGTTGGCTCCATTAGTCTGAAGTATAAATATCAGAATATTCTCAATATTTATATATTACAATGGATATTGCTATATTGCCTACTTTTACTCGTCGGTGTATAGAGATTAGTTGCTGATAACGAAAGTGACCAACTATACTCATTTAATGAGTTTTGTACTCTTTTTTCGCAAACCGTACTCTTTTCAAATCCTGTACTCTGAAAGTACTCATTTGTATAATTTTATACTCATTTGTATTTCTAAAACATTTTTTTAGATTATTTTATTTCAATTTTATTAATTAAATATTTAAAATTATTTTGACAGTGACTTGAATTTCATGCACGCATATTGCTTGCCGTTTCCGGCACGTCAGAGGACAGGGAAAACATCAGACACGAGTTTGACAGTGATTTGAATTTTGCGTGCACATATGGCTGCTGTTTCCGGCACAATTGAGAGGTCGAATTATGTACCTGGAGAAATAGATAGATACTACAGACCTCTTTTTCTAACAAAGTCAAAATTACATTTGTGAAAAGTGATGGATATATCTATCTCTCCAATATTTGTGTACGTAATCCCCAGGCTGATCTTTGATGTGCAGTATGTACGGCATGCTTGACAGTCTTGACGCATGCGTAGTATGTACGGCAAAGTTTTATGGGAATTCCCTTTCTGTTTAATTAATTTGACGTTAGAGAAAAGCAACTATTTCATACTTTTTGTTCAAGTTAACAAGATTTAAGGTGTACAAAATAAAATAAAATTTTATTTTATTTATCTAGTGAAGGTGAAGTTGCATGTAAGTATTAATATTATAGTTTCATTTTCATTTTACTTAAATAATATCAGATAATATTTATTTAAAATCAAAATAAAAAATATATTACTAACATAATTTTTAGATTATTAATTCAAATATGGCGATAACAAAAGAAGGAAAAATCGTTTAAACGAAAATTAAAAAAAATAGTTTCCGTTCATTGTAGTTAAAAATCGAAATAATGACTCCTTGGTTAAATGCACAATCTGCAATAGGGAATTTTCAATTGCAATTAATGGACGTAGTGCAATAACGGCACACATTGAAACTAAAGTACAGAAAACGTCCCATGACACAGCAGCGCCAACATCCAAACTGACAATATTTTTTAAAGAGAATACTTTTGGAACTAATGAAAAAAAATGACAGTTATGGAGGGTACTTTCGCTTTTCACACAATAATCCATAATCAAAGTTTTCGCAGCATGGACTGCACTACTAAATTATTAAAAAAATTGTGTGACGAAAAATTTTCTTGTGCACGAACAAAATGTAAGTACATCGTAACCAGCGTATTTTATGAATACTGCAAGAAAATGCTATCAGAAAATCTGGATTCTGTATCATATATATCTATTCTATCAGACGCATCGAATCACAATGAAATAAAACTTTATCCAATTTTAGTAAGGTGTTTCGATATTAAGAACGGTATTCAAATTAATATTTTAAATTTGGAATCAATCAAAGGGGAAACATCAGACATTTTGTCTAATCACTTATTTCGAGTTATAACAGACAACAATTTGAATAAGAAAATTTTGGTGCTCTCGGCTGATAACACAAATACTAATTTTGGAGGACGCACCCGTAAAGGTTTCAATAATGTGTACACAAAATTACAAGAACTTCTGAAACGAAATATTTTGGGAATTGGTTGTAATGCTCACATTATATCAAATGCCATCAATACAGCATCAAGTTCAATGTCAATAGATGTGGAAGTAATTATTACAAATATATATTTATATTTCAATCGGTTTACAGTACGGGTAGCAAGTTTGAAAAAATTTTGCGAAGAGGCTGGTGTTCAATACAAAAAACTGCTTGGTTATTCCAAAGTCAGATGGCTTGCTTTAACTCCAGCATTGGAACGTGTTTTGCAGTTATATGATCCACTACGTTCATATTTTTTAAACCTTGACAAATGTCCTACAATTTTGAAGAAATTCTTTCAAAACGATATGCCACAACCTAGGCTTTATTTTATTTAGTCAGACGTCGTTGTTTCATAAAATTACTCTACAAATTGAAGGGGATAAAATTTCAGCAGCAGAAGTTTGTATTATATTAAACGATTTCATACTGCAATGTAAATCAAGATTTAATGATGGATTTTTACCACTAATTCTAAAGAATAAACTGACCGTTTTGGAAGATTCCAATCCCGGAATAAAAAATGAATTTTTAAAAGAAGTTAAAATTTTTTATAAAATTTGCTATGAATATATCGAAGAATAGATAGTGAACTTTAGAGCATTAAATTGTTTCAAATGGACCCTTTAAATAGTAAAATTTAATGGAAAGAAGTTTCTTCAGCAGTCGAATTTGTAATGAAGGAAGTAAAAGATATTGTTATTAATAACAATTTTCTCTTTGAAGAAATTCGAAGAGTAAATTTATATTTAAATGAAAAAAAAAATGGAAGAGATGGAACGATGAGAAAATAGAACTTGACAAAAGATGGGTAGCAATCTTTCGGCATTTTAGAGTAGAACATATCCCACATGAAAATTTAAAAGTTTTAATAGAAATTTCCTTATATTATCCAGGCACTAATGCTGCTGTTGAAAGGATATTTTCACTAGGGAATGATTATTGGAGCAGTGAGAAGTCGCAACTTTCTGTAAAAATATTATCTGCCGTCTTAACTGTCAAATTTAATATGTAAAATGAAAGTTGTTCGGATGTGGCTACATTATTAGACGAACATCCTCATTTAGCAAAAAAAAATCCACCCGAAGAAAAATATGTTTTTAAAAGAAAATATAGTTTTTATCGTTTTTTCTTCTTTTTTTTTCACCTATGAAATACTTGCAAAGTGTACTCTTTTTGAACAAAAAATAGTTGGTCACCTTATGATAACACAGTTTTAAGATGATTTTGAATATTATGTAATAATTAAAGCATGATTATTACTTTTGTAGGAATTTGATATATATGGTTATGTAATACCAATATATGACAACAGCTAATATTAAAAATTTTTACTTACCGACCTAAAAATCATATGCAGTGGAACGGGAATATGAAAATCAAAAGCCCAATTATTAAGGGTATTTGTGATAAAAAATAAAACTACTAATAAAAAATAATCTTTCAATCCAATTTTTCGCTGCACAGTTCCAAATTTAGATGTAAAAATTAATCCATGCGAAGCAATGAAAATAAACTGTAAGATGGTAATCAACTGGCCACATCCAGGATCTTTTCTGCAAAGCAAGATATTTAATATTGATCCATCAAATAAGAAATTTCGCACTTGATAATATATTCCAGAAATACGTTATTTAAACCACATCCAACATACACCATAACAACAGCAAACAATGCTTTGTAATTCATGGCTGGTACTTTTCTTGAAAGCTGATAAAATTAAGAACTACTAATTATGAGAGACCTACTAGGTTATGTTACACTCACACCCTGAAATATTACAATCGGAAGATAACGCACGACGTCACGATTCCTTAGATTAAAACGTTCCTACGTTCGCGTATCAATTCGACTATAAATGCATGATAACTAAACTTAGTAATAAAGTAGACATTTTCATAATATTTATATAACCTTCATACAACGGAATGAAGGTTATAGAAAGAGTCTGAATAATTTCAGTTTCTTTGTCAATCGAATGGTTTCAAACTACGACTCTCGTTCGAGTATTTTCGTTTATCGCCGGTCACATGATATCGAGTAAGAAAACAGTAGGAGACTAAACTTACGTATTAAAAGATATATTGCACTTCTGTTTTATAGGGTCTCCCTCTTCATTATTTTTCATTTTGTGTTTTCAGGACAGTAAAGTGTATTTTAAATAGAACTGTATAACTAATTATATTATTCTTTATTTTCTTTTCAGATGTTTCCTGCGTTAAATAGTTATCGTACTATCTACACCATTATTTGTCTTGTATCGGAACAAACGTGAAGGTAGCAATACAAAATGTAGCAATAGAATCAACATTATAGCGGACCAAATCAAATATTCAAAAATATTTATTTTCAGCGACTCAAATGAAAAGTTCGTGCAGTATAAAAAATTATAAACTAAAACCTTATAAACATGCTATTATTGTAAAATTTACACATAAAAGCAAAAACTATAAATATAATTTTAGTATTTACAAATTCGCAACTGCGTTGTCATTTTCGTACGATTCTATGTGCGCGTTTGATTTTTCCAGTGCGTATTTCTACACATAAAAACCGTCCGAATTACTAGTCGAAATAGTTTTCTAAGCCGTACACAGACAATAAAAAAAGGTATTTGAGTTTTGGCACTATAACGTCACATCTGCAAAATAATTCGATGTACGCGATTCATTTTTCTAGTGCGCATTTCTACACACAAAAGCTATCCGATTAACTAGTCCAAATAGTTCTTCAGGCCGTACAAGGCCAAAAAAAAGTTTTTTGAGTTTTGGCACTAAACGTCATATACGCCTAACGATTCGATGTACGCGATTCATTTTTCTAGTGCGTATTTCTACACATAAAAACTAACCAATTAACTATTAGCAATAGTTTTCCAGGCCGTACAAGGACAAAAAACAAGTTTTTAGAGTTTTGGCACTATAGCGTCATATCCGCCTAACCATTCGATGTACGCGATTCATTTTTATAGTGCGTATTTCTACACATAAAACTATCCGACTAACTAGTCGAAATAGTTTTCCAGGCCGTAAAAGGACAAAAAAAAGTTTGTTGAGCTTTGACACAAGCCTACGAAAAGAGTAAAAATCATTATAATCTGCGAAAACGAGATATTTCTTTTGCTTTAGGTGAACATGTTTAGAAAAGAAATTATGTCTTATCTGATGTTACTAAAAAATTCTTTTCGAAATTAGCTTCAAAATTTTTTCTATGTAAGGTTACTCGCGTCATTAGTCCACTTATCTAATAACTCCAAGACACCGAAGGAAAACGTCAAGGAAGGTGGCATATTAAAGATCTTAAACCGTTCTCTGCTGACCGAAATGCTAATTAATTTTTCTACGTTTCATTTCTTAAATGGTCTACCAAATGTTTCTGTCCCGTCATGAATTTGTTACCTATATCTATTCGCTTCTTTTCTCATACAGCATTTGCCCTCTACACTTTTGCCTTATTTACCTCATTTTAGTTATCTTTTTGCTGGCTATCAATTCTTCCTTGAGTTTATTGTCAGCTACATGTCGGTTTATTATCTAGGTTCTCCAATATAACTCTGCCGCTTCATCTAATCAATCCTGGCACCTTTTCTGCATTATATTATTTTGTCTTTTAGCATTTATCGTACATTGTTTAATTTCGTGGCGATTGTTGTAACTTTGGTTGGAGTAACTCATTGAATTGTTATGATTGGTTTTAACTGATGTTGAGTGAATGCTTTTTTCTTTGGACTCAATAGGAGACGCGGTCTATGCCTTTGTAAGAAACAGTCCATATTCGCAGTTGCAAAACTACGAGTTTCTATTCCTTGCGTTTTTTTTCTGAATTATTACAGTCGCTCCCATTATTCTTTATCATTACTTGTTTTTTCTGTTAAGTTATTAGAACATATAAACATTTTTTTTGTTTTTATTTAACTTCGTGGTGAGATGCTATCGCTTTTTATAGATATCTTATCGAATTCTTGTTTGTTTTTTAGCATATGGGACAGTATTTTTGTATCTTCATTTAGCTGCTTATAGTTAGGTATTCCTGTGTGTTTATGGTGTTACCGTTTCTGAAAATTACCTTGGAACAATTGGGTTTTTTGTGTGAAGGTACCTGCAGTAGTACTTTTAAGTTGGTTGTTTCAACTTTTTGTCTGATCTTCTTATTGCAGTGGATGCGTTCGTTACGAAGATGATCGTACTAGTTCTCATCGGGAGTCTAGTAATTTTTTTAACGTATTATGTGTCTTAATTTGTCTGATTAACACAGCAGGTGATCCTTCAGACCAATCTGCGTTTAACAGGAACAACTATCTACCTTCTCTCGGAAGCTTGTCCAAAACTTTACTTTTTTCTTATCCCGCTGTCTCCGTTTCCGCTTTATTCTTCCTTCGGTAGACTTGTTCTTGCCCCGGAACACCCGTCTACCACATAAGAGTAATTTATCCTTCACTCCGGACTACTGACCACATTGGCTGGTTGAGTAGTGCTTTTCTATCCACCTTTTTCTATCGCTTTTGTTCAATGCGAGCCCTTTTTCTAGAAGTGTCACAAGCACATTCCAAAATGCTTACCTCCCTCTTTTTACCTATCGTATATCTCTATTGCCTTTTCATTTCCGTTAGTCACCGTGTGGTCGCGCGGGGGGTTTTCATGGACACCTGGACCACGTCTCTGAAAACCTTTCGTGAGGTCATGAGGTTCCGCTGTCAACCGCACGTGGCCGCTAACAGTGTAAGTATGTATGAGTGTGTAAATGTAAGTAGATATATGAGTACCTTACCGAACTCGACTAACGCCGGGTGCAGGAATGCACCCACACACCTTTCCGGTCCCTCGTACCGTTTCTCTAACAGGTCTGCTTTACAGGACGCTCTCTTCTAGGGGGTACGAGTACTTTCCTGCGTAACGGTTTCAAGGAACCACTCTCTTTTGTATCATTACGATGGAGGACAAAATGGATTGGTAAGCTGGGGAATTCAATGCTATATCTTTAAAGTGTATAGTTGTAGCACGCGTTAGCGTGCTGGGACGTTTCGGATCCATCTATTGTTATCTAGTTTTATCTTAATATCTATCCTACCTATTATCTTTGGTAATAGCTTGAGACTTTGTCTTACTTTCTTTTGTTGTCCTAACGTTTGGTATTTATGATCAGACGTAGGAAATTTTAAGTATTGAGTGAAGAAGCTAACCTGATGGTAGCAATGTAATTTGTTAGGTTAGAAATGTAAGAAATTAGTAAGATGGTACTGTTGGTAAATTTGTTAATTCACAACCATGTCATTCAAAAGTTTTGATGTGTACTGTTTATTAAGCCAGAGTACCAGTACATAAAAACTTGTAAAATGTATAGTAACTTGCTCTCTCGGCATTTTGAAATTTGGCCATTCTTTTCGCCAAACCAGAAACAGTTAAAATGCAATGCTTATGTGCGTGTGCACCAAAAAAACTGTAAAGTTAGCTTTAGGTTATTGTAGAAATGTTAGGCGACTTGTCGCAATTGTATTTAGTTGTAGTAGTGTTTTATGCTCTCCGACAAATTTGTGCTGTCGATTATAACTGCGTCACATCTAAGACTCGTGTGTGCACTTATAGGTGTAGTTCGAAAATCTTGGGACTACACATTCCGTTTCCTGGTTACTCGCAAGACGCGTTATCGGTTGAAAAACCAGGTGGCGCCTAAAATAAACATTTAGTAGAATGTAAGTTAGTTTATATGAAAGTAAGTAAGACTCTAGACTTTAAGTTCCTACTGTGCTAAAAGTCTTTTTCTTTTTTAAGATTTTTTTCTTTTATGGTTTTGTTGCGTTTGCTACATGCCAAATGGCATGTACCATATTTAGATTTAATTTGTAAATAAGTTTCCCGCGTATTTTAAAAAAAAATAACGCCAACTTTCGTCGTCCCTGACAGTCGCGTCTGCGCAAAAGTGATGCGGAGTGCGCATGTGGTGTAAAAAGACAAATTAAGCCACGAGTCCTCAAAAAAGCAACAACTATCTTGGTGTAGTGTGTTTTTCTTTTAGATATGTAGGTTCCTTGTACCTTTTACCTTTGTCTACCTGTTACCTAATCCTTCCGACCCCCTACGAGCGCAGTAAAAGGAAGGTCGGATGGACCCAACCGCACCTAGAGTCCAGTTCAACATGCAACGCAGAGCTGCCAAGTATGCTGAGTTCCTGTGAAAGTAAACATTAGTACTGCAAGTCATTGTTATCTTTTATGAGCTTTTACTGTTTACATTTTTGCTTAAATCTTTGTATATTTTATGACTGATCAAAGTAATTATTCTAATTTACGTATTTAGTAAGTCATTTTAAACAGTGGTAGGAGGATCTTTAGGGCGAGTTATAGAAAGACTTTGTGTAAATATATATTGTTGATTATATCTGATTTGCCGTAGTTTAATATAGAACATTTTTATTGTAGTGGTGTATAATTTCAAGGTGCAATGAATACTAGGTAATTGTCACGAGGCAAGGTATTATTTTAAGATACCTAGACAACTTGAGTTAATTAAAAGTAGAAGTTTAAGAATCACCGATCATTGTTAGCAGGAATTCAGAAAAGTTTATATAACCTAAATAGAGTTGCTAACATTACCTGATCTTTATACATTATTTTCAGAAACCAGGTGACACATATCAGCTTGGTCAGTGAACTTATATAAAATTGTCCTAATATTTAGTCATACGGGTTCTTGCCCGCAGGGTGAGAAGTTTCCCTTATTTGGTCGTATCCCCATCCAGGCAAGGAATCCACGTCCTTTTGAGGCGAAACCTAATTAAAAATAAGGGTGGTGCCCACAACCTTAATTTACGACAATACCGCCAAAGTATCCCCCCCAATCCGAACCCACCCCTACCAAGCCACGGCTGGACTTAGCTTTCAGGTTGATTGACCATGTTTGTTCGTGTCAATCACCCCCTCCATCGTTCTGTAAATTTGGCACGTAACGATTGACGTCCAACGTGTGTTTTTTTATAGTATGTAACAACTGATGTCCAACGCCAAATTTTTGTTTTTTTTACTAGTTATAACGTAACAATTGGCGCCCAACGTTTAATTTGCTTTTTTTTTATATTATTTTTACCTAACAACAAATTTATTTACTAGCACTTCAAAACTTCAACGTTTACAGGTATGAGTAAAATCACAATATACTTCAAAAAATTTAAACGAGTCATTATTCTTAAAGTCGGTGCGAAAGGGACAAAATATTAAGAAATATATACATATCAGCTTCCAAATTTAGGTTTTTTACTAGTATAACGTAACAACTGATGCCCAACGTTTAGTTTACTTCTTTTTATAGTATTTTCACGTAACAATTGACACCCAACGTGTGTTTTTTTATATAGTACTTTCTATGTAACAATTAGCGCCCAACGGTTAATTTAGTTTTTTCATAGCACTTTTAACGTAACAATTGATGCCCAACGTCATTTTTTATGGTAGTTTGTATTTAACAATGTATTTCTTTTCGAGCGTTCTTCATGAAACAAATTAGCGTCCAATTTTTAATTTTTATTTTTGGGTACTGTGGTGTTACAAATAACCATCTTGCAGGTTAATCTTTTTTGGCTTGGTTAATAATTGTTTTTTATATTCTTTTGATGAGAATGAATATAGTGACGTTTCCCGATTTAGTCTTAGGTTTAAGTTATGAAATTTTTAGTATAGGAAGTGATTTTGAGATATTTTTGGTGGTATAAGAAGTAGTTTGGAGGAAAATATTTTTTGTGTGGTATAATTTTTTGAGACTTTACACTACAATTTGGTAGGATTTTTGTCTTTTAAGATGGATTACGATATTTGTGTAGATAGATTGCTTAAGCAAGAATTACAGTATGAAGCAGAAGTGAGAGGAATTCCTGCACAAAAATACAGTGTGCAAGAATTGCGAAAAAAATTGCGTCCATTATTAAAACTGACTTGACTCTAGTAAACAGGATTTTGAATACCCGTTTGAATTTCAGGAAGACGTTTGTTAATGAATAACTTTAGAAATTGTTTGAAAACCCGCACGAAATGTGAGTACAAAATGTTTAACCTAATATCACGAAATTGGTGTAGTTAAAACGAAAATACACTCACCTGAAGGAACTGTTCCACTTTCAACACAAGCGACTTTCTGCAATTAGTCACCACATAAATTGAAAATTGCCGGCCGCATTTCCTGAAGTTTGCAAGGCAACACCTTTTATGTCCATCATGTTGTACACCGAATTAACAAGTTATAAGATGCACTTGTTTTTGACAAAATATGTTGGTGGGAGTGATAACGTCCCAACACACCAATTTTATAAACACGAAAAATATAGGTATATAGGAATGAAATAAATTGTAATTTATAAAATAAACAAAAAAATATTTGAACTTGAGTAATGAATTAATCAATCCCGAACATACCGCTCACCAAAATAAGCAATGTTATTTTAATTAATTGAAAATAAATAAATGAAAGTACATCAATATACTTGAACACATGAATACAAAATGTAACTTGAACAAAATTTGATTCTACACACATAAATAATTATAATTGTACATATGACTAATTACACAGTGGTAGTGGACACAACTTAATTAATGGACGATCTAATTCGCCATTTTGAGTGCGCACACGAGCAACCCTAACTACCCCGTCACGACCTGGAAAAAGAGCAACTACTCGACCAAGTTTCCACTGTAGTGGGGGCGAATTGGAATCTTTGATTAACACCAAATCATGAATATTAACATGGGAAGAGGATTTTATCCATTTCTCACGCTGTTGTAAAGAATGGAGATACTCTGAAGACCAACGCTTCCAGAAGTCTTGGTGCATTCTCTGCAACAGTTGCCACCGAGAAAGTCTATTAAGTTTCAGATTTGTAACGTCAGGATCCGGAGGACACGTCAACGGTTCCAAAGTAAGAAAATGTCCAGGTGTAAGGACCGATAGATCATTTGGATTACAACTGGGACTGTACAAAGGACGAGAATTTAAAACAGCCTCAATTTGAACAAGCACTGTTAAAAGTTCTTCGTACGTCAACACTTGATCGCCAATAACTCTATATAAGTGAGTCTTGATGGACCGAACACCTCCTTCCCAGATACCACCAAAATGTGGTGAGGCGGGAAGATTAAAATGCCAGTTGATGGCTAAAGATCCCGATACCTCTTGAGCATAAGCACTGAGCAACCTTGATGCTCCGACGAAATTGGTACCCTGGTCGCTATACAAATCGGAACAACGACCTCGTCGTGCTATAAAGCGCCGCAAGGCAGCAAGAAAAGCATCAGATGAAAGCTCAGAAACCAGTTCAATATGTAAAGCCTTTGTGGCCATACACACAAAAATGCAAATGTAGACTTTGGTATGTTTTGCACCTCTACACGCCTTGAAGTCATAGCAAGAGGACCAGCAAAATCTAGTCCAGCATGACTAAATGGTTTTATTTGAGAAATTCGAGGAGCAGGTAAGTCACCCATTAACGGAGACAATAAAGTAGGCTTGACTTTAAAACACTGAACACACTTTGAAAGAACACGATTAATAACACGTTTTAAACCCAACACCCAAAATTGTTGAGAAATCAAATAACCTAAAGTTTGAGGACCTGGATGTAGATATTTACGGTGTGTATATTCTACAATCAACTCACTGAGTCTATGATCTCGAGGAAGTAGTAGAGGATGCTTAGCATCATATAATAATTCAGAATGTCGTAAACGACCACCAACACGCACAAGGTTATCCGAATCGATAAACGGAGCCAATTTTTGAATTGATTTTGCACACACTTTCCCTTTCTCAATACAATCTATTTCATTGAGAAAAACTTCATGCTGTACTATTTTCACAATCACTAGTAATGCTTTATGTAACTCGGTCATAACAAGCGAACCCGGTTTTCTTTGATGAACTTCACTTCGCAAATTATTACCAAAGTGTAAGCAATAAGCCACAACACCTTGTATTTTACGCAATGATGAAAATCTCTTCAATAAGACATTTATCTCATCAAAGGGGACAACATTTAACAAATTTAATTTTCTTTGTTCACTTTCTACTACTGGGTCTATTTCCAGTGCATCAAATGAAGAATATTCATTCGAGTTGTAAAGAAAAGTTGGACCGAACCACCACATTGAATGATTTACAAGATCGGAAGGCATTAGCCCACGCGAAGCACAATCTGCGGGATTGTCCACTCCACTGACATGATGCCACTGATGAGGGGCAATCTTATCCTGAATATGACTGATGCGATTACTGACAAATGTCTTCCAACGATGAGGAGACGATTTGATCCATGATAACACCACTGTCGAGTCTGACCAAGCATATATCTGATCAGGAGTAATCAGGTTTTTGTAAACACAAGACACGTATTCCACTAAATTGGATAAAAGCACGGCTGCACATAACTCTAAACGCGGTAAAGAAATTCTCTTAGGAGGAGCAACCTTAGATTTAGCGGATACTAATTTTACGGAAATGTTTCCTTCGAGTGTAACACAACGAATATATATGGCAGCAGCATAACCTGCTTCAGAGGCATCACAAAACCCATGAAGCTGCACCGATTGTGCATTATCTATTTGAATATGTCGAGGAATGGTAAGATTGGCTAAACATGGTAATTGTAGGTTATAAGATAAGCAACGATCAACTACTTCTGAAGGGGGTTTATCATCCCAATCTAAACCTAAACTCCAAAGTTGTTGCATCAAATGTTTAGTAAGAAAAATCACAGGAGTTAATAAACCAATCGGATCGAACACTCTAGCAATATCTGATAAAATACCTCGTTTGGAACAAATTTGAGCTGAAGGTTCTACCTTATATTGAAAACAGTCTGTTCGAGGATCCCACTGAAGGCCCAATACCTTCACTGATAATGAATCTGAATCATCAAAACATAACGGTTGAAGATCTTCCACAGGAAGCGACGATAATAATTCACAATGATTACTAGCCCACTTACGGAGCGTAAATCCAGCACAGAATAACAAAGATATAAGTTGTTGTTGTAAGTTTAAAGCACTATCTATAGAATTACATCCAGTCACTACATCATCGATGTAGGTGTCAGACATAAGCACCTTAGCAGCTAAAGGATAATTTCTCCAATTATCTTCAGCAAGTTGCAAAAGAACACGAATTGCTAAAAAGGGCGACGAAAAAACACCGTAGGTTACAGTATTCAATTGGTATTCTCCAATAGGATCGCTTTTAGAAAATCTCCACAGAATGCGCTGAAAAGCACGATGTTGTTCACATATTTCAATTTGACGATACATTTGTTTTATGTCTGCGGTCAGAACAAATTGATGTAACCTAAAGTTCAAAAGAATACCTGTTAAATCTCTCTGTAACTTCGGACCAACTAATAATATATCATTTAAGGATGTACCATTTGAAGATTTCGCAGAAGCATCAAACACGACTCTCAACTTTGATGTAGCAGTATCAGGTTTGATGACACAATGATGAGGAATGTAAAAACCTGTCAATGGTTCACCACTAAATTTAGTCACTAACGACATATGACCTGAATCTAGATAATCTTTCATAAAGGCTTTATAGTTATCCGCAAGATCACAATCTCTAGCTAAACGTCTTTCTAAAAATTCGAAACGTCTTAGCGCCATAGAATAGGAATCACCTAATTCCACACTTGTTTCACGAAAAGGTAAATGCAAAACAAATCTACCTTCTTTATTACGTTTATAAGTTTCTTTGAAAATAGCCTCACATTGACTATCTTCGGGAGAAAGTAACACTGTTTCTGGAACTTGTTCGGTTTCCCAGAATTGTCGAAGAACTGTATCCAATGGAACACTCACAGTTGTACACAATGATTTCACTTTTGCATTAGAAGAGCAACCAGTTTTTCCACCAATTACCC
The DNA here is from genome assembly GCA_036346225.1 of Platerodrilus igneus. Classification (NCBI taxonomy): domain Eukaryota; kingdom Metazoa; phylum Arthropoda; class Insecta; order Coleoptera; family Lycidae; genus Platerodrilus; species Platerodrilus igneus. The sequence goes on from JARFIW010000803.1 coordinate 1,332,640, forward strand.
AACCAAAAACTGTATTCACTGCAGTAGGTTCACCAACATGTCCATGCCGTAAACCAGGTAGCAACACAGAAGAATAAATATCTGCTCCTAATAACAAATCTACTTCACGGGGGCGACCATAATAAGGATCGGCCAAAGATAAATCCTTAAGATAATCCCAACGTTTCGAAACTGGGGCAGACGGTACGGAATTAGAGATTGAAGGCACAATAATCACGTCAATTTCAAATTGAATATTAGAATTTTGTATAGGTTTTATAAAACATGAAGCCACACCACAACTAGACATAGTCATTGTATTTAGACCATGAACATCTATTGAGGATGGAACTGCTTTTAGACCTAATCTTTTCACACATGTTCGAGTCATAAAACTTGCTTGACTTCCATTATCCAGTAACGCTCTACAAGTTTGAAAATTCCCGGCACTATCACGAATATGCAAAAGAACTGTGGACAGTAAGACCACGGAATGTTTGAACACTGTATTGGTTAGAACCGACAATTGTTCAGATGCACAAGATTGTTGAGAAACTTCCTTATCAGTAGAACTGCTAGGATGGGAAGATTCCGGTTTTGTAAAATGTAAGTATGTATGATGTCGCTGTTTACATATACGACATCGAAACTTTGACAAACACTTCGCCAAAGCATGTCCACCAGTTAAGCAATTGAAACACAGATTAGAATCCTTCGCCAATTTGTGGCGATCAAAAGGTTCTAATTGCAAAAAGCGATCACACTTTAGAAGTGAATGATCTTCTTTACAACACACGCACTTAAAATTGTAAAAAGTATTGCTATTAGAATTCTTTGCCCTGATCACAAATGTAAAAGATTGATTAGCACGATTTGCATTTTGACCAAATTTCACTGATTGTTTTTGTTCTGGTTTTGATTTAAGAGATGATGTAGGCTGTCCTGTAATCACTAAATTAGTCTCTAATGCCTTACAATGTTTTAACAAAAAGGCATATAAATCTTCATACGTTGGTAGCTCCACATCATGAAGTTCAACTTCAAAACGCTTTCTAGTAACACTATCTAATTTTTGTAACAACAGATTTAATTGAGTAAAATTCCACATATCATAATTAAATTGCTCAAGTGCCAATGAATTTTCCGAGAAAATTGCTAGAATGAACGCAAAGAAGTTGCAGAATCCATATTAGCTTTTGGAGCATTATATATGGACTGCCAATAACTAGTAAGCAGAAAACGTTTGTTCTGATACCTGTCCACCAATTGTTGAAAAGAAATTTTATAATTATCTGAAGTCAAAGGGAGTCCCTGAACCATCGCAAGGGCTTCTTTAGATAAAGAGGACACCATATACTGGTACTTCTCTATATCTGAAAGACTATTATTTTCATGAATTAAAGTACGAAACAAAGCATAGAATGTAGGCCAGTCTTTGAAACTGCCATCAAATTTTGGAATCACAATTTTCGGTAATTTAATTTTATTACAACTTGCATTAACACCACTTTTGTGCAAATTAGCATTTTCACAATTTGGATGAGAATGATTTGAACTTGCACGTGAACCTTTAGCACTAGATGGAACATCTACAAGTCTCTGTAGTGTCAAATCCCTATAAATCACTTTTATAGAATATTGACAATCATCAAATTCTTTTTGAATAATTTCCTGTTCCTCAATATCCTTATCTTCCACTAGAGATACAATTTCAAAATGAACCTCTTCAAATTGACCAACTAATAAAGATAAATCTTCAAAACGAACCTCAAAATCATTTAACTTCGAAACAGGATCTTGTTGAGCTACTTGCGCAATTTTTAACAAAGCTCGAACCTTGTGAAGTAACACCTTGCGTTTATTTGCTAATTTTTCAATTTCCATTTTGTATGTGCACAATGCAAATACACAAACAAGAAAATCACGAATTATTCACAAAAATGTCCAATAAATGCTTTAAATAGCAATTAAATCAAAAATATATAAATATTAATTTCTACAACCAATCACCTTTTAGCAAGAAATTCCTATACTCTTTGGAAAAATACCACAATCTGGCAACACAGCACCTAAAAGAGTTGACAACACTGCACCGCTCACCATAAGGAAATGTGAGAATGTCAAATTTATACCCATTTGTTAAAAGTATAAACCATGTGTAATCTTATCAAATAAACAAATAAATAGCATTAATTTGTTCAAATTACCCAAAGTATTCAATTAATAATAAAAATAAGCTATTTGGAGAGTTTAATGTTTAGGTTAAACCGATTTTCAAACACGTGCAAAGCATAAAAATTTTATCACTTGAAAAAACGCGTCAATTTTAATGAACTGTGAACTGTATATTTTAAGAACTAATTCAAAATTTGGATCGAAGGAACCAAAATGTTAATGAATAACTTAGAAATTGTTTGAAAACCCGCACGAAATGTGAGTACAAAATGTTTAACCTAATATCACGAAATTGGTGTAGTTAAAACGAAAATACACTCACCTGAGAAACTTTCACTTTCAACACAAGCGACTTTCTGCAATTGGTCACCACATAAATTGAAAATTGCCGGCCGCATTTCCTGAAGTTTGCAAGGCAACACCTTTTATGTCCATCATGTTGTACACCGAATTAACAAGTTATAAGATGCACTTGTTTTTGAAAAAATATGTTGGTGGGAGTGATAACGTCCCAACACACCAATTTTATAAACACGAAAAATATAGGTATATAGGAATGAAATAAATTGTAATTTATAAAATAAACAAAAAAATATTTGAACTTGAGTAATGAATTAATCAATCCCGAACAACGTTCGTGCTTTAAAAGATATTTTAGTGACAATAAGTGATGCGATATCCCAACTAACTGAAATAAATTTAGATGCGAACCAACAAATAATTGAAACAAGAATTGCGCATGCAACATTTATATTAAAAAATTCAGTACCTTTAGAAGATACGGATGATGAAATTCGTAGTGGCGGATATTTCATGCGGTAGCAGCCTTTTGAAATGATGTGCTTCAGATGTATGAGGACGATAGCATGGACAGACAAAGATAATAACAAATAAGTTACAGAAATAGTAGGGGAACAAGGATATCTGGGGAAAAAGAGAAATAGTAGGGCGGAATACGTTCTAAGGCATTTTTGGGGAATAGTATGTGATATATTACAAGCAGAGATAGGAAAAAAGAGGTAGATGTAGACCTAGATCAGACAGTTATAGATGCAAACTGTGCATATTTCAGGGAAATCTGTAGGTTAGTTCAGAATAGGGAACAATGATGGTACGCGTCTAACCAGTTCTAGGACTGAAGACCTAATGATGATGACACAGATGTATTATATAACATTTTGCAGACAACCACAGTAGACATTCGTTATTGTAGTGCAAAAATAAGCAATATTGTTTCTCAACTAGAAAAAGACAGCGATGATGTGAATTTTGAAGACTTTGGAAATCGGCAACATCTCGAAAAGAAGGCAACGATTCAAAACCAAGAACTAAAAGGGGTCAAAATAATTGTGATAACTTGACTTATCGCCGACTGTACTTTGAAATTATTGACAACATGTAGAGCAGATAAACACAAGGTATGGTTCGTTTTCCAAACTGGCATTTTTCATCTCCTCGCCCATCAAAAATTTGAGCACTACAAAAACAATTTTCCTAATGAACTTGTAAATACCTTAAGATTAACTTACGGAACCACATTCGATTACGTTGAACTTGTTCGGTTTATGGAAAATAACGATTTATTATCTGGACTTAAGGAAGTATATAAGTTGGCAGAGCTTATTTTGACAATTCCCAGTACCACAAGTTCCGTAGAACGTTCATTTTCAGCTTTAAAGCGAATTCATTCTTACTGCAGGAGTTCTCAAGGTCAGGACCGTTTGAGTGACTTAAGTTTAATATCAATTGAGAAAGAACTGCTACACAGTTTAAAATTAAAAGACTCTTTCTATGATTTAGTGATTGAAAAGTTTTTGACTAAAGCAAGAAGATTAGAGTTAATTTATAAATAAATAAAAAATGTTATAGACAATTTCAATAAAGTTTTGTTTATTGATATGTGGAAAAAAATGAAATACATAATTAATTAATTTGTAATTTTATATCTGTCCCGTCATCAACAAACCATTCCGAGGTAACATGCAATAACAATAGTACGGGTTATTCTACAGCACAGTGCCTATCTGCCATTGCTGTCTTAGTTAACAGTAACTGGCTTGTTGGGGTTAAGGAGATGATATAAATATGCTATTATAGGGAAGGACCAATTGCTTTTTGTAGCAATAACAATAGCGGTGGAGCGGTTATGTAATAACTAAAAAACAACTACACCAAACTACTTAATAAAGGGTATAAATACCTTTTATCCTGTGCCGCTGTGGGCAATAAACGTTCACAACAAAAACTTTCGACGGACAACCGAAAACACGCACGATTGGGTGTCGATGTCGCTTTCAAAAGCTCTCACACGACCGTCCTTTGCAAGGGTTCGGATGCGACTGTTTTCTTCAACGCACTTCCACTGTCGGTATAAAATGCTTCACTCAAACTGTAGGGTGAACGCACTGATGGTATTTATTGTCACAAATACCGAATTGTTCGATGATGACGTAACATACCGCCCACCAAATTCATAGAATTTTGAAAAGGAGGGAAGTAGGTTGGGTGAAGGAAATCACATGGGATTTGACCTTGCTAGGAAAACAGGTAACGAAAGATAGGGTAGTACACTACAGCGAGCGATATTACCAACTATGCAAAAAAATTAAAATATATATGTAAATAAGCAAATATGTAAAAATAATATACTACTATACATGTAAGAAACGTGTGTATACATCTAAACATAAAATAAAATTAAAATACCGGTAGCGGTGCTAGTTTGACCAAAGGTCGTTTTAATGTGCCATGTGCAGTTTTGACTTCAGCGACACGTATAATACCGTCCGCACCGGGAAAAGTATTAATAATACGACCAAACTTCCATTGAAGTGGAGAAAGCTGGTCGTCCTTGATGAGGACAATAGTGTCCTTTTCGACTTGTCGGACACCTACTTTAGAGTGCCATTTAACCTTTTGATTCAGAGTATGTAAGTACTCATGGCTCCAGCAAGCCCAAAAGTCTTGGTGGAGTTTTGCAGGAGTTTCCACCTGCTTTTAATGGTAAAACGTTGGTTGAATGGTCCTCATCTGGTGGTGCAAAAGAGGCTCCATAGTTAGGAAATGACCTGGTGTTAGGCAACGCAAGTCATTTGGATCCGAACTCAAAGCGCAGAGTGGCCTTGAATTTAGAACAGATTCAATTTGTGTAAGAACTGTGTACAGTTCCTCAAAGGTAAGTTTTGTTCGCCGATTACGCGAGATAGGTGTGTCTTTACCGACTTAACACCGCTTTCCCACAAGCCACCGAAGTGAGGGGCGCTAGGTGGATTAAACGACCACTTTATCTTTTCTGAGGTTACTGCACTATGCAGATAACTCATAAGCTGACGATAGGCACCTACAAAATTAGTACCGCAATCGCTAAATATTTGAGAACAGCGTCCTCGCCGTGCTATAAATCGTCGCAAAGCGGCAAGAAACGCGTCTGCCGACAAATCCGAAACAAGTTCAATATGTGCTGCCTTAGTGGCAAAACAAACAAAAATACAAATATAGGCCTTAAGAGATTTAGAGCCTCGCAGGCGGTTAGCCTTTATTAAAAGGGGGCCAGCAAAATCAACACCAACAATACTGAACGGTTTGATTTGGGTAATACGTGCTGCCGGTAGGTCTCCCATAGGAGGAGTTACCAGGACCGGTTTGGTACGAAAACATCTATGACAGGATGATAAATAATTTCTGATTGAATTTTTAATAGAAAGGATCCAGAAATTCTGTTGGATAAGATACGCTGTGGTATTAACACCAGGGTGGCAATACCTTTCATGAGTTGACCGAATGATAAGTTCGGTTAATCGGTGCCGCTGAGGCAATAACGCAGGAAACTTTTCGAAATAAAAAAGCGAAGAATGTGTCAAGCGCCCACCTACTCTTAAGATGTTTTGTGGATCAACAAATGGAGAATGTTTTCGTAAGCTTTTAGGTAATTTACGGTTTGCCTTGATCGAAGCTATTTCCTTTGAAAATGTAACACTTTGTACATGCCGAACGATAATCATGAGAGCATTGTGTAATTCAATGTCTGTTAAGGGACCCGCATGACGTTGAGCCATGGGTTTAGAAAATCTATAAATGTAAGCCACGATGCCTTGGATTTTATATAACGATGAAAAGCGACTTAGTAACATGTCAATGACGTTTGGATCTGTTTGAGCGACAAATGTTAGGATCTTCTTTCCGTAGTTACCTCAGCAATTGAGGTTGACAATGTTGGTTGAGGCGGCCACGAGTCACTAGGGTAGTGAAGCCATTCAGGCCCCGCCCACCATAGCGAACATGAAATAACCGCGCTTGGCATTAGTCCCCGAGATGCAGGATCAGCCGGATTATGCGAAGATTTAATATAAAACCATCGGCTAGGTGCAATGATTTCTTGAATGTGGCTAACACGGTTTGCCACAAAAGTTTTCCAACGAAAAGGTGGAGAACGTATCCAAGTGAGAGCGACCGTAGAATCACTCCACGCTGAAACATCGGAGATGTCAATCAAGCCTTGATAAGAACGAATGGTAAAAGAAAGTAAATCGGTTAATAAAACGGCGGCACATAATTCCAAACGTGGAATTAAAATGCGCTTAATTGGAGCTACTTTTGTTTTAGCGGTTACAAATTGTACAGTTATTTCTCCAGTAGTTTGATTTATAAACTGAAAATACACTACCGCTGCATACCCTACCTCGCTAGCATCGCAAAACCCATGCAAATGACAAGTAAAAGGATCCGAAGGGGGTAAACAACGTGGTAACTTTAATGACGATAATAACGGCAACTCTTCTTGGTATTGCTGCCATTGAGACGAAATGTCTGCTGGTGGGATGTCATCCCAATTTAAACCTAACATCCACAGATGCTGGATTAGGCGTTTTCAAAAGTGTTAGTGGTGCTAAAATCCTAATGGATCATATCTTCTGGCAACGTGCGAAAGTATGTTGCGCTTTGTACATATTGGGTTTAATGGTTTAACCCGAAATGAGAAAATATCTTCTGTAGGTGACCATTGTAGACCTAATATTTTTATTGATTCGTCAGAATCGAAATCGAGAGAAGTATATTGGCAAAAATCTGACGGAATGCCTTCCAAAATAGAAACTGAATTAGAACTCCATTTTCGAAGTTCAAAACCAGCCAAATGTAAAAGTCGGATAAGTTGATCTTTAATTTCGCGGGCCGATTGTATAGAATCTCCACCCGCGACGAAATCGTCAATATATAGATTTGACCGTATAGTCTCACCGGCTAACGGAAACCTTTTGCCTTCGTCAATGGCTAATTGCTGAAGAGTTTTTAATGCTAGATAAGGCGATGACTTAATACCATAGGTCACTGTATTAAGCTGATAAGTCTGAATGGGTTCTTCTGCGGAGAACCGCCAAACAATTAATTGAAACTTTCGATGTTTTTCGGTAACCAAAATTTGTCGATACATTTGGCGAACATCACAAGTAAAAACGAAACGATGAGAGCGAAATTTAAGTAAGATTGACGAAATGTCATTTTGGAGACTAGGTCCAGCCAATTGAGTGTCATTAAGTGACACGTTATTTTTAGCCTTTGCAGAGGCGTCAAAAACCACACGAATTTTAGAAGTATGACCTTCCTCTTTAAACACAGGGTGATGGGGTAAAAAATAATTATCGTTCCCAACGGGCGGAGAATCGAGTAATGCCATATGACCCGCATCAAGATAGTCCTGCATGAAATTGTTGTATTGGGCGCGTAGCTCCGGTTGAGCATGCAATTTGCGCTCCAACGAAAATAGTCGTTTTTTAGCCATCTCAAAGCAATTATCAAAAACGGGCAAAGTATCGTTGAACGGTAACGCAACAATAAAACGACCGCTAGGGTCACGAGAAAACGTGTTTTCAAAATCAAGTCTGCCTTTTTCTTCTGGAGAAGTATAAGGCTTGGATGGCAACTCTTCTATCTCCCAAAACCGCCTTAGGGTCTGGTCGATAGGATCTTCTACAGAAGTAAAAATGCTTGGACAGTATCAGACTGCAAGCCTTTTGTGGGACCAATAATAGTCCAACCAAAATTGTATTTATGGCGGCAGGCTGAAGAAATTTGCCATGTATAACACCGCCATTGATGATGAACGGATAAACATCTGCTCCAAGGAGCATGTCAATAGTTCCTGGAGAGTTCCAGGTCGGGTCTGCAAAGTGCAAGCCGCATAAGTGTTCCCAATTATTAGGAACTTCAACGCTAGGTAATTTGCCAGATATTGACGAAAGCACAAAAGTTGTTACTTCTAGAGATTTTTCAGAGTCTAACATAGAGCGAATGGTGCAGCTGACGGCACCTCTATTGACTGCTGAAGTTGTCTGCCCAAGTCCATAAATCGGAACTTGAGAACGTATGCGTGGAAGCCAAAGTTTGCTCACGCAATCGTCTCGAATAAAACTAGCTTGAGAGCCAGGGTCTAAGAGTACCCTGATCGGTTTGTATCTACCAGAACGATCTTGAACTTCCACAACAGCAGTGGAGAGTAAGACAGTAACCCCAAGATTTGAATTCGTCTGTGAAGACAAAACATTTGCCGGAATAGGAGAGGCTGACTGCGTCCTATTGGCATTTTTATGCATAGGTGTAGCGGTCGGTTCTGCTGAACGGCTAGAAGCAGGTTGCGCTTCAAAATGTAGCAAGGTATGATGCGGCTTGGCGCAAGTTCGACAAGAGTTATAAGATTTGCATTGCATGGACGCATGGTCTGTTCGTAAGCAATTTAAACAAAGGCGTAAGCGTTTGACAATGTCGAAACGTTCTGTCGGAGTTTTCTTTAGAAACGATTGACATCTGTAAATTAAGTGATTGCCCTTGCAAGAAGGACAATGGTGCGAAAATGAATTCTTTGAGTCACTGGAGCTACTTGGTGTGTCCAGTGAGACTACGTTAGAAGAAACTCTTGGTTTAAATTGAAACGCTGAGGATTTCTTAGGCACTGATGTGTGAGATGTATGGACAGTCGTCGAATAAGAAACAGGTGCGGTTGAAGAAAAGGTTTCCAACGCTGCACATTGTTGAGTTAAAAAATATCTCAAATCATCGAAATTGGGTATTTGCTTCGGATCCGATTGGAGTTCGAAGCGTTTTCTAGTGAACGGATCGAGTTTTTCTAAAAGACAATCGACCAGAATAAAGTTCCAATGTTCAGTGGGAAACTTTAAGTTAGTTAGAACAGCAAGGTTCTCTGAAAAACAATCAATAAGTGCCCTAAGTTTCTTAGGGTCTTCTGATTTTAAAGGTGGAAAGTCTTTCATTGCTTTCCAATGCAAAGTTGCCAATAAACGCGGATTGCTAAATTGCTCACGCAAGGCGTTATATGAGATAATGAAATTATCTCCTGAAATGGGTACCGATTTAATGATTCTCAAAGACTCCCCGGTACAGCAACTGATAAGATAATTTAGCTTTTCGATATTGGACAGCGACGCGTTGTTATAGACCAGACTGTCAAATAAATCGATGAAAGATGTGAATTCAGTTACCTCATTATTAAAAAGTGGGAGCTTTAACGGAAACAATTTTGATCCCGAGCTGCTTGGAGCATTTTCCGTAATTTGTGGTGCTTTCATTTCTTGCATCGTTTCGAGATGCAGCAGTATGCAATAATAAGCGGAATCTACTTCCTTCCGTAAGGCGTTGTAATTTAATAATTCTGCCTCGTCACAGGAGGCTAAGACAGCAACTAAAATTGTATTGAAATCTCTGTAAAGGTCATTTACGCCCCTTGTTTAAATAAGGAACAACGTTTTTAAAGTTGGGTCACTTTGTAGTTACTAAGCTCAAACATTTCTATAATACGTGTTTTCAGTAATTCTAGTTCTACTACATGTGCCTTCTTCGGAGCCATAGTGACTGTTATTTTGAAAGATCTACAATAAAATGTTGTAAAACGGTACCGGTCAGATGTGCGATGAGAAATATTAAAATATTATGGGTTGTTGTTCAAGCCACGAAAAATGTCAAATAGCGTATAAACCAATAAATCACGTTTTATGACTATTAGCCTGCAATGTGGTCTTTAATGCCAGACGTCGAAAACCTACCGGTTTGTCAAACAAAGCGTTTAGATAAGATTTACAGCTTACGGTTACGGTCGGCCTTTACATCAAAAGATCACAGGAACGTTTAAACATGCAGCTTAACGTGTTTGAAAGATGGGTTCAGCTTTACAACTTTATCCCCTTTGCAGATGTATTCAATATTTTAGGTTTACAAACCGAGCAGGTTTGTGTGTAATACAAAAACGTGCAATGGCTTTTAAATACAAAGCAAATCCCTTTCCTTTCTTATTTAAGAAGTATAAAGCGAACTATAATTTTCAGGTTGCTTTGTGTTTTATGCCGCTAAAATGAATTTATAACTGAAAACTAACAGATTTGATGCTAAAGTATTTGTTTGTAACTAAACGGCGAAATCGCTTATTTAATTTAACGAAAGTATGTAGCTAATATTGTACATATTTTAACCCGCTAAATATGGAGCTTGAACACAAATTTAAAAGCTAAAATAGTTACTTAAAAGCTCGCTGAAATGCAAAATGATATTTAATTTAGGACATGCGTATACCATAGGACTGGTGAATCCGGATCGACTTATAGGACCAATGGCTTGTTGGGGTTAAGGAGATGATATAAATATGCTATTATAGGGAAGGACCAATTGCTTTTTGTAGCAATAACAATAGCGGTGGAGCGGTTATGTAATAACTAAAAAACAACTACACTAAACTACTTAATAAAGGGTATAAATACCTTTTATCCTGTTCCGCTGTGGGCAATAAACGTTCACAACAAAAGCTTTCGACGGACAACCGAAAACACGCACGATTGGGTGTCGATGTCGCTTTCAAAAGCTCTCACACGACCGTCCTTTGCAAGGGTTCGGATGCGACTGTTTTCTTCAACGCACTTCCACTGTCGGTATAAAATGTTTCACTCAAACTGTAGGGTGAACGCACTGATGGTATTTATTGTCACAAATACCGAATTGTTCGATGATGACGTAACAGTAACGTATGTGAGTCCGCGAGAAAGGACAATTTTGTTCTCGTAAATTGGCAGCAGTGCCGGTTGAAGAAGAATAGTTAGCGACGCTAAGCGGAATGCGTATATTTTAGTTTAGTGTCCACCATCTATTTGTTTATGGTATCAATACATTTTGGTGTTGCCCAGAGCAGTACAAGGAAATTTAAGGTATTTATACCATTATTGATATTCTTTTTAGTGTATGTACATGTACTTGTTTTGTATATCAACTCATCAACTGATAGTGTATTACAGAAATTGAAAGCGATTACTGTAATAGTTTCTTGGTTATTATTACCCGTTTTCCATTTGTATTTAGCGTTTCTCAATCATAAACTAAAAAATAATTATGACTTTTTTAGGTTCTTTTAATTTAAAAATTTACTAGTGCAAAACGTGCATGTGGCAAGCATAAAACAGAATAGTACTTACATCTGCATCTGCATGTAGGTTATCGCTTATGCTGGCAAAAGCGACCAGCATACAGCACACCCGATATATGGTACCAGAATACGCCACTGATGGAATCATGTGATTTATTTGAAGGCAAGGCTTTGATATTTTTTCGAGCAAATAAAAATTTAGTATAAAATTGGCCTTCTTTAAAGAAAGCTTTAAGAAATGAATTTTTACCGGTCAACTATGATGATAGATTAATGAATGAAATAAATAATAGGACGCAAGGCGAAACAGAAACAATTGGAATTTATGTAGAAGTTATGATTAATTTATTTGCAAGACTTGTAGAACCACTAACATTAGAAAAACAATTAATAATTTTGCGTAAAAACATTTTACCTTTTTATCGGACCCAATTAAGTCTAATTAAAATAAATAATATTAAGGAATTAATAAAATATTGTAAAAAACTAGAAGAACGTAAAACATATATACAAGATTTTGTTCCACCATCAAAAAAGCCAACTGATTTAAAGACAGATTTAGCTTATAATAATCCCCAAACCACTTCATCTTCGACTTCAAAAATTAATAGAAATTTGTATTCAGTACAAACCTGTAAATCAAAATCAAAAATATTCAGGTCCACGCTGTTTGAATTGTAAAGGTATAGATCATATTAAGGCACATTGTAAGGAACCTCGTCGTATCGGCTATTGTTATAAATGTGGCTTAGATAATACAACTTTTCGTTCTTGCCCTCGTTGTAATAAGAAACTTCAGGAAAACTTCCACGCGAGACGCTAAGCGGTCGTATTGTGTCTCGTGTGTATCATAACTCGACCAAATATGTTGCTGATTTAATTAGGGAGAGGGTATTAAAATTTAAAAAGAACAAATTAATGTTAGATTATGTGATGGAACAGGCAGAGGAGGATAAACGTCCTTATGTTACAGTTAATATTTTGGGTTTAGAATTTTTAGGTCTTTTAGATTCTGGTGCTAGTTCGACTATTTTAGGACAGGAAGGATGGAATAATTTGTCTTCATTAAATTTATATATTGATAAAAAACAGGCTCCGATTTGTAACGTCGCTGACGGAAATCGATTACAGAGTTTGGGTACTGTGCGATTACCGATTAGGTTGAAAGAAAAATTAACGATACTAGATGTATTAATTGTTCCAGAGGTGAAACATTCTTTAATTTTGGGCATTGATTTTTGGGAATCTGTTCAGATTATTCCAGATATTTTTAAAGGAGAGTTTACATTTTCTAATTTAGCTTCTCTATCCGTAACTCCAGAACCGATTTTACATTCCATATTTGATCTTTCGTTAACACAACGTGAAATTTTAGAATCTATGGTCAACACACATTTTGAAAATTCAAAAACTTTCGGTGTTACTAATTTGGTTAAACATAATATTAAAGTTTCAAGCGACCCCATTAAGCAACGACACTATCCTGTTTCCCCGGTCATACAAAAACAAATAGATATAGAATTGGATAAAATGTTGGAACTTGGCGTAGTAGAAAAAAGTCATAGTGCTTGGTCAAACCCGATTTTGTTAGTTAAGAAAAAAGAACAAGGTTCTTACCGATTTTGTGTGGACTTCCGCAAATTAAATAAGGTTACTTAACGAGACGCTTACCGGTTACCGTACGTGGCATGTATATTGGACAAACTTAGAGATGCGAAATTTATATCTACACTTGACATAAAATCCGCGTATTGGCAAATCCAGTTAACGGATAATTCAAAACAATATACCACATTTACGGTTCCCAATAGAGGTCTGTACCAATTTACTAGACTCTCCTTTGGTTTACATAATGCTCTGGCAACGTGGCAGAGATTGATCGATCGTGTTTTAGGCCCAGAATTAGAACCGTTCGTATTTTCATATTTGGATGACGTAATTATTTGTACTGTCATTTGAGGGACAAAAATTTGCAAGAAGTTTTAAAACGTTTAAATGAAGCAGGGTTAACTTTGAGTCGTGACAAATGTCATTTCTGCAAAAGTAAACTTAAATATTTAGGCTATGTGATTAAGTCAAAAGGTTTACTTGTAGATCCCGAGAAAGTTCAAGCTATTATTGATATTCCCACCCCGAAAACAGTTAAGGAAGTAAGAAGGATCATTGGTATGGCATCGTGGTATAGGAGATTTTTACCCGATTTTTCTAGTATTATAGCTCCGCTTGCAGCCTTATTACGAAAAAATAAGAAATTTATTTGGGATGAATTTTGTGAAGTGGCTCTTTCGGCAATAAAAAATTCTTTGGTATCAGCCCCGATTTTGTCCTGTCCCGATTTTAATTTAATGTTTTCGATTCAGTGTGATGCCTCCGATTACGGGATTTCCGGTGTTCTCACTCAAACGATGGACGGAGTTGAACATGTTATTTGTTATATTAGTCGTTCGCTCACCCCCTGTGAAAGAAAATATTCAGTAACAGAGAGGGAGTGTTTGGCAGTTTTATGGTCTATTGAAAAATTACGCCCTTATGTAGAAGGTAGTCATTTTCAAGTGATTACCGACCACCATTCATTAACTGGTACGTGCCCAAAAATTTCGGCACTAGACATTTACTACAATTAACTAAAATGACATGACAGCTGTTATGATAATTTAACATAACCGCCATATTGACTTGATTTTCATAGTATATTCTTTTAATAATGTATTGTTAGTTGAATTAATTCTCTGTAACTTTAAAAGTAGTGTCCTTCCTAACTTGAATTGCCTTAAATGAGTGCTTGGTTTGTTTTGAATGGAATTAAAAGTGTTTTTTAGGAGTGGCTATTATAAAAAAAACCCTACTTTCGTATTTGAAGTGGATACATATTCGCATGTAAGTACATTTAAATATAAATAATTAATTAATTCATGCCTTATACCGTGTCCTTTATGGAAATTGTTTAGTTAATAATATATTAAACATTACTATATGCCTGTTTTTTTGGGCTCAATTTTTAAAAGTGTTTTAAATCATGTATAAACACTATCTTGCTTTGATACCGTTTTAAAAGTGTTTTCTAGAATTATACAATGGTGAATAAATTCATATGCAAACAAATTAATAATCAGGAGGTATACGTGGTGAATCGAGAGCAGTCCTGGTCGATTGTTCAAGATCTCCATTTCACATATGGTCACATAGGAATACGAAAATCGTGGTTGATTTTCAGAGACATTCTTTGCAGTCAAGGATATTAGCATAGTTAAATCTGTAATTAACTCATGTCACTTATGTATTCTTGAGAAATATAAAAATCATACTAATTAAAAAATTGTACAGAGCATCAAGGTAAAAGCTCTATTGACTTGATTGCGATCGACTATTTGAGCAGTTTCGTAGCGAGTAGAAAAGGAAATAAGCATGTTTTAATAATAATTGATATATTTTCCAAGTTCACGAAGCTATACCCTACGAGAGAATGCAACACCGTTGAAACTATCAACAAGCTGGAACAATACTGTAGAGAGGTTAGTCGATTTAAGCATGTGTTGGCTGACAACGCAACGTATTTCAATAATCAAAGGTTTGTGGATCACTGGGAGCAACAAGATATCAAGGTGGTGTTCTGCGGCATCCGACATCCGCAAGCAAATCCGGCTAAAAGATACATACAAGAGACTGTAAAATTCTTACGTTTAGCATCGCATAGGAATCATAGGTTGTGGGAGGACAATTTGTCTAAGGTCGAGTCCAGTATAAATAAAATGCCCAGTACCGTGACTGAAACTAGCCCTGTTATGCTCATAAAGCAATCTTACCCTGAAAGGCCTTGGCATATTGTACCTAAGGATGATAAGTTTCAGCAACTATTGATTCAGGTAAGAAAAAAATTAAGAGTGCATTCTGAAAAGTATGTGAGAAAGATGAATGCGCGAATTAAGAAAAGAGTAAAATTCAAAGTTGATGACTTAGTAGTAGTTAAAAGTTTGTGGGTAAAACGGAGCAGCTGATGTGTGCAAAACTGCATTTACCTTATGAGGGTCCTTTTGAAATTAGTGATGTAGTAGGAGAATCACGTATATTCTACGAGATGTCGATACAGAGATGGTGCGAGGAAAGTTTCATATCAATTTAGTTTCCGTATAGACAGGAAGCTAGGGAGTAAGGAATTTTAGAGAGTATTTGAATCCAAGTGTAAAACCAGAATTAGTTTTCCATTGTATTCAAATAGGGGAAAATATATTGTGTTATTTGGTGCACTGAAAGTGTGTTATTTGTTTAGTTTGAATGTGATTTTTTGATTCAGCATGTTAAAATACATCTAAAACAACTTTAAAAACTTTTAAAAGTCAATGTTGAAAATTTAATTTTTTTCACAAATTTTCAGGAATTTCAGATTTATTTTTATAATCTTTCGGGTATACTTAAGTACACATAAGATATGATCCATGCCATATAAGAGACATCCCGTGAATATTAATATACTTCAAAATTTCATATTTTAAATCACAAAAATATAACCCTCATATTTAATAACAGTCAAGTTCGTATTTATATTTTCTAAAAGCTTTTAGAACGATTTTCAAACAGTTTATTTTTCCTTGTATAAAAGTCAAGAGTCTAAAAGAAACGAAACAAACAACAACAACGATTCCAGGTAGTTTTAGTCCCTGACATCAATTAGTGGTGTAAAAGAAAGATTTATGACCTCTGGACAAATGTAAACTTGATAAGAAACACATAAGGCACGGACGCAGCTGTTGGTCAAGCAAAAACAAGGTGACAAAGAGCATTGATTCGAGCGCTTGTGTATGAATGAAATAGGGACAACACGTGTTGGAAAGAAGCGTATTCTAAATGTTAGTTTACTTTGACTTGAGATTTATACCAAGGTTGTCGCAGCATTGATTTTTCGAATACTAGGAAGGCAGTAGCTCACGTGTTTATGTTGACTTCGAAGAGGATTTTACTAAAAATATTTTTAAAAATATAACGATTTAAAGTTTGCTATTACTAATGAGTTTATTTTGAGGGTAAAATACGAAGAATTTGACTATGTGTGGATTTGTGTATGTGAGAGGTTTGAAACTAAAGAGCTTGAACTTGTTGATGTCTATATTTTTGGAAATTGAAAATAATGTCAAGACAGTCTTCAGAAAATTTGACCATGTTTTAGAGGTGGGGAGTAGGTATAAAACGAGCGGGACACTGATTTCAGGATCTCTCTCTTTCTTTTTCACTCTCCCAAATTTTACAATTTTTTGAACTAACTAATGATAAATGCTTAGTATAGCAGTTTGTTTTTTTAGACATGCTGTGTAAAATGTGTAATTAGTATTTGAAATGATTAAATGTCGGCTTTTAACCAGTTTTGGTTTACTGCCACAAATTATAGTTCATGGAGGAAATTTTGGTGCACGGCCACAATTTCAGGTATGATTTATATAGAAGAATTTTGATGCACAGCAAAACTTTGGGCTTATTGCCGAATGTTGGAAAATTGAGAACATTTTAGTAATTTATGATCGAAGCGTGAATTTTGGGAGAGAAATCTAGATTTGAGGTTTGTTCTTTCATGCAGCAGTCCCGTGAAGGATGTAGGTTATTTCTGCATGTACATGGTTCACAAGTAATTGTACCTTATAGTTTGATTTTATTTTTAGCTAGAGCGATAATCTTGAGGTCAAAAAGGGGGAGAGTTTTTTTAAATTTAATATTGTAATTTGGTTTGTTTTTTTAGTTTTATCCCTATATGTTTTTACCCTTTACCTTTAATAAGTAAGTGGTACTACCGGTGCCATGCTCTAGACTTTACTCTAAGCGGTAGAAAGCATGGTTCAGGGGGGGATAGATATTAAAAATTTAAACTAAATATTGAGCGCCACTACATTCAGAAGAAAAGGGGAATGTAGAACCCATAAGTTAGCTACAACGATGAAATACCTGAAATAAATTACAAGATTAAAAATATAACATATGAGGCAGCAGTTTGCTCTTCCATTATATTTCAAAATAACATGATATTGTAAGTATCTTTATATATTGTAGTATTAACCTTTATGAAAGTATTTTATATACTTAAAAATTTTATACCTTTTTGTTTTAAATAAAAATGTTCTAGGTTTCTTAGAAAAGTATAATGTAGCATAATATCCTTTAACAAATTATATGTTATAACAAAAATGGAACGTATTTATAATTTAGGTAAAAAAAAAATGTTTGTGCAATAGTAACTTAGCTTTCTTTAAATATATTTTTATAAATTGAAAATATAACTATCTTGATTTTAAATTTCACGTTAATAATAGAATTTAATGTTTGGTTCTAATAAAAATGCAACAATATTTATAGCATGTAGAAATCGGATCCGTTAACTACTTACAATTGGAATGAATAGATTTTAAAATTCATTAATATAGTAAGTAAATGAACAACGTTTTCTATTCTGATGATAAAAGAGGCAAAATTATACTTAGACAAAAAAATTTAAATCAGTAGCATGATTTATACAAGTTACATATCTAAGTAAGTTGAAGTATAGAATTTTGATAAGCAAAAAAAAACACATTTCTATAAACTCATAGGAGTATTAAAATGTCTCTCTTTAATCATAATAAGAGGTAGACAATATAAAACTTTACTTGATAGCTGTTATAGCAAATTATGTTTAATTTAGTAAGAACCATGTTTAGGTTTAAATGTATTGATCAATATTGTCTAATTATTCAATCAATGTGAAACACACCCTGTTCTTAAGTTTTAAATTCACTTTAACTTTATGAGATATTCATAGCCAAACTAGGTTTATAATACCATTGTTATAATGTAAACAAATGTAGTTGACAAGTGGCATCTGTCGAAAAAAAGTATAACTAGTACGCACCTCGAGTATCCAGTTTGACACCTGTAATACCAACCAGATATAAGTATTGATGTCGTGCTGTTTACGTAGCAAATTATTGCTGCTTGAACTTTGACCAAGCCTCTTCGCAGATAATTAAAACATTTATTTAATTTAACTAAGTTAAAATCTTGCGATCTTGTACCAAGCAATAGTAGTACTTTGAAATTCTGTACATCCTAGATAGACGTAAATATATATAACACGGCGATTCTTCAAAAACCCGAAGCTGACAATCTTGAGTGTGCACCTTAAACGAATTATAATATTAGATGTTGAACTAACATACCGAAAAATTTCTCTGCATTGTTAATACAAATAAAAATCATCACGTCGACCATTCTCGACGCTTTATTCAATTCTCCAGCTTATCGCGATTCTCAGGTCTGAGGACGCTAAACGAGCCATGTTGTTTTGATAAGCAGCAACCTTAGACTCTCTTTTTCGATTACGAACAAGTTCATATTTACTCGACATCTTCGTCTTCGTATATTTTCGGCAGATGGCTGTGCATATTACCACGTATTTCATAATGATGTTAATTAGGAATGTATTTATTTATCTACATTATAAATGTAATAATATATTTTTATTAAATCACTTAAGAATATAAATTAAATGTTGTAAACAACAACTGGCTCAATTGTTGTGATATAATTATTTTGTCCCAACGTATTAGCCATAGCTAATTAGATATACCAACTGTATAGTGGGCACTACAAGGTGTGTTGCATATATTAAGGTTTACTTATGATTACATAATAAAATCCTTATTGTGGTTATTTTGACAAACGTAACATTTGAATATGTTACACAGCCCCTCTACGAGAAAAAAAATCGTAGAATATTTAAAGCATTCGCTTTAAATCAAAGAGATTTTTTTTTTAATAACAAACCTTAGCTTACTTTGACATAAATGTGTCAAAAATTTTAAAACTATCGACCTAAGTGCTAAACCTATTCTAACAATAACGAAACGAATTTCACAAATAAAAGATAGCCTACTTGGCTTATGAGAAGAGTGTGACGGTAACTTTGCGTACCTGGCGTCCTTGAGGGAGGCATAATCGGGAACACTAAATAGAGAAAACAGACATAATCGGTATTGTGTCAAATATAGTAGACTACACTCATATACGCGGAAAAAACAAAACTAAACGACATTCACCTATTCTAACATTAGATTTAAAGTATTGCTAATTTTATTATTTATCTTACAATTATATTACTTCTTCACACTAGAACAAGGGGTTGAAGGAGTAATGTATACTACATAAAATCTACAAAAATTATAAGTATGGAACTGTAAGATCTTTGAACTGAGAGGGTTGATCAGGTTTTAGACGATTAACTCAACCAATGATATAAAACGATTGTTTCATATTAATAAAAAAATTGATACAACATGGACACATGCCTCCTGAGATGTTGATTACAAAAAAAAACGATTACTTGTGAACTCGTTGTGGATAACTCAGCATATCAAATAGATATAATACAGACGCAGTTCTAGTAAACACTAATGAGTTAAACATAACTCAAAGATCGAGGATAGCTCATAACGACTCTCCTCTCATGGGTTTGTCGGAAATATTTATCTACATGAACTTTATAAACACAAAAATTCCAATGCGATAAACATACCACCTCCATCATTATGAATGACAGGGTGTAACTGAAATGGTCAACACTCCTTAGAATATTTACCATCAGGGCAATAAGATGTATACGTGGTCAACTATCAATGTGGCTAATGACAAAAACAAAAAAATTTAATAATTATCTTTAGTTGATTAACAATGCACATACAAGGTACTTCTAACGTCTAACATCGAGATACTAAACGGCATAAGAAAATTTATAGAAATGCCACAAACATTATCGATGTCGAAACTAGTTGTTTAATCAGTAACTTCGTCATCTACAATACTGGCGTGGAAAGGTTTTAAATCTTTCACGTGCCATTTACCGGCTTTTGATCCGTCTATATTTTCAAAATCATAGACTAAAGTAGAAACTTTTCTCTTTACCATGCACAATACAAATTTAAGTGCCAATTTAGCTGAAAATTTATCCGGAGCACTAGAAAGCACTTTATTGGTTCTCCATACTCGGTCACCAACTTCGAACGAAATACGCCTTCTCCTTAAATTGTATCGCTTACTAGTACGTTCGTATGCAAGATGTAAATTTTTTCGAACATGTCTGAAAATCTTTTCCAAACCTTGACGGTCAGTCGCGTATACAGGTCGACTACCGGGAATAATTTCAGAGTCATCCATGGGCTCTAAACCTTCACCATAATATTTTCCACTTATGGGCACATGTTTCCCAAACACTAGGAAATTAGGGGTATAACCAGTAATTTCGTGTTTAACCGAGTTGATGGCAAACTGAATTCTAGATAGTTCGATATCCCATGTATCATGTGTACTAACGTAAGAGCGGATAACTGTTCCAACAGTTTTATTAAATCTCTCCACAAAATTACATTGAGGCGAGTAAACAAAAGTGAACCATATTTTTTGTATTTCAAATGTATCACATACAGTTACAAATTCACGACCAGCAAATTGAGTTCCATTATCACATATGATAAATTGTGGGACTCCAAACATAAAAAATAATTTTTCTTCGATGATGCGAATAATAGTGGAGGCCTTTGCACTACGTAATGGAAAAAGTAAAGCATATTTGGAAAACCAATCACCAATGACTAAAAGGAATTTATGTCCAGCTTTTGAACGTGGAAAAGGACTCATAATGTCAAATGCTGTTACTTGAAATGGAAAGTTGACTTTCTTTTCACGACCCACGAGGCCTAATGGAGACGTATTAGATGATTTTTGCGCTCCGCATACCAAGCATTTATGACAAAATTTCAACACATCTTTACTCATTCGTGGCCAATAATATAATTCTTGTATACGATATAAGGTTTTTAAAAAGCCAAAGTGGCCAGCAGAAGGGGAATCATGATAAGAACGAATGATTTCTTCTTGTTGAGATTTAGGAACGAGATACTTCCATTCCGCGACTTTAGATGTAAGAGGCAAATTAGATGGAATAAACTTGAAAACAAAATTATTTTCAACCTTCCACTAAGGGTAATCATTAGGTGAAGCTAAAATTTTTGTCCTAAGAGACTCATACCACGGATTTAAATTATTGAGAGTAACTCCAACTAGATTTACCATTTGTTTTTCTACTGTATCATCATTAGGATTTTCTATTGCAACTGCCTTGCTGAGACAATCAGGAACGACGTAAAAATTTTCCTTTGCGGTGAATTAAGTCAAAGCTGTGTCGTCTAAGTCTAACCGCCCAACGAGCAAGTTTACCTGACAGGTTTTGGATGTTGTTTAGCCAAAGAAGAGAAAAATGATCAGTGATCACAGTAAAACGAACACCTTCTACCCATGGTCTAAACTTCTCAATTGCAAAAATAACTGCAAGACATTCTTTTTCAGTTGTTGAATAATTACGTTCAATTCTAGTTAACGATCGACTTGGATATGAGATAACGCGTTCTTTTTGTTCTAGATTTTGTATTAATACCCCAAGTGAAACTATTCCAGCCCCACGTTGTGAGCGCAAGTGTAAGTGTAAAAAATTTTTTGTAATTTTATACTTCTTTATCCTCGTGACTATCAGCTATAAATCAAACCTCCCAATTTTCTAAACCTTAATCTGATATCACGGGGTCGAGAATTTCTTCTTTTTCTTTTAAGCCCAAGGTAATGTCGGATGGAAAATGGCTTGAGACAAAGAAAACTCTTAAGATATAAACGTCTAGTCGAGTGTTAGCTCTGGGTAGATCATGAGCTTGGGTCATGGGTGAATAATAGACCAAAAATATATTTAATGAGCGCCACCGTATTTTTTTTAATACAATAACCAACAAAATTTAACTGTGCTTGTATAAGGGGAATGCGGAAACTTTATCTTAACACCACTAACATAGCCATAAAACTTGAATTTCACTCTTTCGGACACACTTACCAAGACCTCAACCACCAGATGTCAAACAGATGTCTCAGCTTTACCTGTGAACAAACAAAAGCACAACATGGACACCATTTGTGTCCTCAAAAACATTTGTCAAAAATAGAATAATAGAATTTAGGCATCTAAAATATACTGAGGGAATTCATTTTCATTACACTCTTTTTACTTAAGGAGGACTTGCACTATTTTCTTTTTTATTAAATGTTGAATAATAAAACGTCTTTCAAAAAACAAAAGGAATTCTATTTGAATACATGTCTGATTATATACAGATGACTGCAATATTTAAGGTTGTATCATTGTCATATTTTTTCATAATAATTCTAGTGAAATTTAACTTTCAAAATTAAGATCCATAAGTAGACCATTTCTATAAGATTTAATTAGATAAACATGTAATTTATTAACTGTTCATAACACATAAGATTACTTTAATCATAGAAGTACTTCCTTGATTATTACAACAAAGATTGATTATCAAAGAGCAGCGATTGTAAAATGCAAATATTCTAATTTAATTGTAATCTACTAAAAACACGCGAATTTCCTACACCAATGAAAGTGCTTTTACATGACCTGAAAGTCTTTAAACATAATGTAAAATTAACCAAGACAGCATATGGCGTCTAGATTAGAAAACAGAATCTATAATATTTTTTGTCTGACATAAGTTGTCATTCTAAATTTCTTAAAGTACATTGTTTGAATGCGTGTGCAAACAACTGACAAGCTAGATACTTATTCGTTAATGTTACTAACTTCAAAAAAACTACTTTATATTTTTGTTTCTCAAATAATCAACGTTGGATAATTCATAATAATTTACTATAGTTTCAAAGCTATGGAAAGTTACAAACACTCACGTGCATCCAAATGTGCTGCAGGTGTTAGACCTTGACGTCAGCTGTTGTATATTTCCAGCGTAATATCCGTGTGTTATTAGTCATCGGTAAGTTTGAAATATCGAGATCCCATGTAAAATGAACGTTTACTTTACTGCATGTTAAACTGAATATAACGAAACCATATATCTTTGCTTTAAATTACTGCGACGAAGATTTGTTTTAGTTCATTATCGAAAATTGTTGTTGAAGATATGTCCTCAAGATATTGCACTATATGAAAAATATTAGTATAATTTATTTTATTAATATATACCAACTGTCTCAAATGATGTCCAAAAAGAGGTTCCATATTAATCAATTAATCTTCTTTCTAACTTTGTTAGAAGCCACGTGTTTCGACCGGGCCATTTTGACTTCAACTCGCCTGCAAAAGCGGCTTGCACTATCGAAGGTTGAGAATAAAGTGTCCACTGACAACTCGACAGCGCTTGGCAACGAACTTTAAAGTACAGATATACTAGAATCTATGTGTTACTACGAATATTATATATTAATTTTTATTGGTTGATAATTCACAAATTAAATACTTTAAATTATAGCTGTTTTATTTTTATTTTATTGAACTAAATGTAACTAGGAAAAAAAATACGTTACATTGTGTCAAAATGAAACTGTCCTCTCGAAATAACGCTAAAAGCGGTCTTATCCTTTGCATTTTCAGAAAGGGGTACCTGCCAGAAACTTTTTCGAAGATCAATAGATGAGGTGAAATTCGCACCGCGTAGCATATTCAAAATTCTGTCTATATTTGGCATAGGGTAACTGTCAGGTTCGGTCATCTCATTAAGCATCCTGCCGTCAAAACAAAGCCTATATTCTTTATTATCTTTCTTTTTTACAAGAAGTACTGGGGAACATCATTCGCTTCGACATGGTTTAATAACACCAAGCTTTAACATGTCATCTAGTTCTTGATTTAAAATTTTATTCATAAAAGGGGAAAACACATAGGGTCGTTTTCGAACAGGTTTCGCATTTCCAGTATTTATATCCATTACAATTTTGTTTGTCCTCCCTAACCTATCTTTGCTAAAAATTTCATCAAAGGAATCAATCGTGGCTTGCGCTATAACACGTTGCGTCTCTGATAAAGTATCTAAACTAAACAAACAATCAGTGCCTTTAGCTGGTATAAAGGATTGACCAATATAAGGGATGGTATTTTTTATTTCACCTTGGACATGTCAAGAATTGTTTTTAAAATTTGCTACCATACCAAATAACTTTGCAAAATCGCTACCAAAAATAACAAAATGTGGTAAAGAAAGAACAACCAAAGCATTGATGACACAACATTGCTGTCCTATGCATATGGGAAGATCAACTGATCCTTCTACAATCTTCAATGAACCATCTGCTGTGGCTACACCATTATTTTTTGACTTGTAAATTTCTAATCCTAATTCTTTAATTAACGGAATAGCTAAAGATCCTATAGTTGTAGATGTACATCCGGAAACAAATAATCCTGTGATTTTTCTATCAAATAAATTAACCATTATATACGGACGATTATCTCTTAGTTTTTATGGAACATATTTTCAGTCTTATTTTTAACTGGAGTAGCATAAAAATTTTTTACTACTTTCAACCAATCGAACCACTCCTGTTTATTAAACAAATTCCTTTCTGGGCAAGTCATAATTGTAGTCTTATTGATAAGAAATAGATGTCGACTACGACACATCTTTTCCTTTAATAGTTTTTTTGAACAATTTGGGCAGTTTGGCATAATGACACCTTTATGTCCACAACTATAACAAAACAAAGTCTTAGGAGCTCTACGTCTCCTATAAGTATGACCAGAAGCTGTACAGTTCCAACAACTAACACTTTTTTTTCTTTGAAAAGTAGGTGAATTATTTCCTACCGGTGTAGTGGTATCATGACTAAGGACTTGTATTGATGAAGAAAATGATTTATTACATGAAGGACTACTAGTCGGTAAAAATTGTTGAACACGAGATGGAGGTTTATATGGGAGTTGAGAACTCACATATTTTACCTGCTTACGAGCGCTAACTGGAAGATTAACTATTATTTTCTGTTTTATTTTATAAGCTTCTTCTAGTTTTTTACATAAATTAACAAGAGTATTCATGTCTTCTATTTCTGATAATGCAAGATATGAAATATAATCAGGTAACAGATTACTACGACTCATTCTAACCTTTGTACATTCTGCAGAGGGTTTGGGTAAACGTTTAAATAAACTTTCCATATGTGCCAAGAATATAACTACCGATTTTCCTTGTTTTTGACGAAGATTTTTTATTGATTCCCAAATTTCATCCTCAGAATGTGATGGAAGAAAATCTTCTTTTAATTTATTAACAAGAGAATCCCAACATTGTACTGAATTTTTAATACTACGAAGCCAAACAAGTGCATCTCCTACTAGAAGTTCTGAAGCACCAGCAAATAATTCTGCCTTTGTTACGTTACGAGAGTCTGCTAATTAATTATCTCTTTCTAAAAAATTATAAACTTGTTTCGGATCTCTAGAAACTTTAATTGATCAAGAATCTAAGGGTACAAATGGAGTAACATGACAAATAGTCGGAGCTGGGACACTAACCGTAGCACCAGTTGCGTTTCTTATATTAATAGTCTCGCTTTGACGTTCTTCTGTTTTAATTTTACTATATAATTCGGCTTCTATAAGTAGAACGGTTGCTAATGATTCATTTTTAAAAATTTGTGCTTTTTCTATGTTATCTAGCGGTAGTATCATACGATTTATTCGCCCACTAAGATGGTTTAGTCTTGAAGTTATTTTTTTAAAAGTGGAATCCAAAGGATCACCTTCAAATTCTGTCAAAACATTTTTTATTGACTTAATAGAGTCGTCAATTTCTTTACATTCGTGATTAAAATCTTCTTTAAATTCATTTAAATTAATGACACACCCTGGATTAATTTTTTCTTTTGCTAGAAATCTACCTAATATTTTTCTTTTATCAGACGTTTCCTTTTTACTTATTATCCCTCGTATTCGAAGTTCATAATTTAATTCCTCTATATGTAAGTAAACAATTTTGAATGGTTCAAACATTTTGAACTAATATTTCAAATTAATAATTGGAAATTTATAAGATTAAAAAATTATTTGAAAGGATGGCAAGGGTTCAGTAAAAAAATATAGAAAATTGGTATCTTCCTTTAGAATTATAACTGACTAGACCAATAAAAAAACTATGAAGCTACTATTTGCTGAGCCAATTTCTCTCGCCTCATGTTGTGTGCAGCAGTTTTAGCAATCTGGCCCCACGTTGTGTGCGGCAGTTTTACCCTTTACTTTTAATAAGTAATTGGTATTACCGGTGCTATGTTCTAGACTTTACTCTAAGCGGTAGAAAGCATGGTTCGGGGGGGGGGATAGATATTAAAAATTTAAACTAAATATTGAGCGCCACTACATTCAGAAGAAAAGGGGAATGTAGAACCCATAAGTTAGCTACAACGATGAAATACCTGAAATAAATTACAAGATTAAAAATATAACATATGAGGCAGCAGTTTGCTCCTCCAATATATTTCAAAATAACATGATATTGTAAGTATCTTTATATATTGTAGTATTAACCTTTATGAAAGTATTTTATATACTTAAAAATTTTATACCTTTTTGTTTTAAATAAAAATGTTCTAGGTTTCTTAGAAAAGTATAATGTAGCATAATATCCTTTAACAAATTATATGTTATAACAAAAATGGAAGTATTTATAATTATTCAGGTACAAAAAAAATGTTTGTGCAATAGTACCTTAGCTTTCTTTAAATATATTTTTATAAATTGAAAATATAACTCTCTTGATTTTAAATTTCATGTTAATAATAGAATTTAGTGTTTGGTTCTAATAAAAATGCAACAATATTTATAGCATGTAGAAATCGGATCCGTTAACTACTTACAATTGGAATGAATAGATTTTAAAATTCATTAATATAGTAAGTAAATAAACAACGTTTGCTATTCAGATGATAAAAGAGGCAAAATTATACTTAGACAAAAAAATTTAAATCAGTAGCATGATTTATACAAGTTACATATCTAAGTAAGTTGAAGTATAGAATTTTGATAAGCAAAAAAAAACACATTTCTATAAACTCATAGGAGTATTAAAATGTCTCTCTTTAATCATAATAAGAGGTAGACAATATAAAACTTTACTTGATAGCTGTTATAGCAAATTATGTTTAATTTAGTAAGAACCATGTTTAGGTTTAAATGTATTGATCAATATTGTCTAATTATTCAATCAATGTGAAATAAACCCTGTTCTTAAGTTTTAAATTCACTTTAACTTTATGAGATATTCATAGCCAAACTAGGTTTATAATACCATTGTTATAATGTAAACAAATGTAGTTGACAAGTGGCATCTGTCGAAAAAAAGTATAACTAGTATGCACCTCGAGTATCCAGTTTGACACCTGTAATACCAACCAGATATAAGTATTGATGTCGTGCTGTTTACATAGCAAATTATTGCTGCTTGAACTTTGACCAAGCCTCTTCGCAGATAATTAAAACATTTATTTAATTTAACTAAGTTGAAATCTTGCGATCTTGTACCAAGCAATTGTAGTACTTTGAAATTCTGTACATCCTAGATAGACGTAAATATATATAACACGGCGATTCTTCAAAAACCCGAAGCTGACAATCTTTAGTGTGCACCTTAAACGAATTATAATATTAGATGTTGAACTAACGTACCGAAAAATTTCTCTGCATTGTTAATACAAATAAAAATCATCACGTCGACCATTCTCGACGCTTTATTCAATTCTCCAGCTTATCGCGATTCTCAGGTCTGAGGACGCTAAACGAGCCATGTTGGTTTGATAAACAGCGACCTTAGACTCCCTTTTTCGATTACGAACAAGTTCATATTTACTTGACACCTTCGTCTTCGTATATTTTCGGCAGATGGCTGTGCATATTACCACGTATTTCATAATGATGTTAATTAGGAATGTATTTATTTATCTACATTATAAATGTAATAATATATTTTTATTAAATCACAAGAATATAAATTAAATATTGTAAACAACAACTGGCTCAATTGTTGTGATATAATTATTTTGTTCCAACGTATTAGCCATAGCTAATTAGATATACCAACTGTATAGTGGGCACTACAAGGTGTGTTGCATATATTAGGGTTTACTTATGATTACATAACAAGATCCTTATTGAGATTATTTTGACAAACGTAACATTTGAAAATGTTACAATGTGTTACAAGATTTCTTGTGAATTTAATTATAGGTTTAAGGATATTCATGGTCTGTAAATTATTTGATATTTTGTAGGAGGTAAGAGGGTTAGTTTAAAATATATGTGTGCAGAAATTTGCACTAAAGGTCCAAGTTTTACTATGAGCTCGTATTGAAATGTCTATTGAGTAAGAAATATGTGTTGAAGCCCTATTACTTTCTTTTAATTAATTGGATATATTATCATGTTCTAAATATTGACCTTGAAAATGTTAATATATTGAAAGACAAGTTATTTGCAGTCCGCAATAAGAAATTGTATATAAAATAAGATGTATCTGTAAACAAACTCTTATGAAAATAATAAACGCTTACTGACAAATACAAATCGGGCTAGTAGATATATAGCCATTAACAAAACATTAGCTTTATTACTTCACAGGGGAAGAAACATCCCCTGACCGACGGTTTCGGCTATAGATGGCTATAAAAGTACGTCTGGCCTTTGAGATTTGCGGAATGTTAAAAATTTGGTTTTTTGCAACGTAAACAAAAATAATAGAAAGACAAGTTATTTGCAGTCTGCAATAAGAAATTGTATATAAAATAAGATGTATCTGTAAACAAACTCTTATGAAAATAATAAAAGCCCGATTTGTATTTGTCAGTAAGCTTTTATTATTTTCATAAAAGTTTGTTTACAGATACATCTTATTTTATATACAATTTCTTATTGCGGACTGCAAATAACTTGTCTTTCTATTATTTGAATTGCCTTTGGGGGAACCTTGGCCCCGGGTTTGTTCGGGGGAAAAAAAACGAATCTACTATGTAGTTTCAATACAATTCTGTACTTCCACACTTAGTAGTGTTGGTGTTTTATCACCTGATAGCGGTTTTATTTACTTTTGCCATAGTACAGAGATTGTTTCGAAATTATACCAGTATAATAGCTTTGATTACTTCATAGGGTTGGAAACTAATCTGCTTTGATGAGGCTTAATAAAGCCAAAACCGTCGGTCAGTGGATGTTTCCTCCTGTGAAGTAATAAATGCTAATGTTTTGTTAATGGATATATAACTACTAGCCCAATTTGTATTTGTCAGTAAGCTTTTATTATTATCATAAGAGTTTGTTTACAGATACATCTTATTATATATATATATATATATATATATATATATATCTATATAAAAGATGTATCCGTACATAAACTTTTATGAAAATAATAAAAGCATATTTTGTTACGTGCCAAAGTGGCCCTTAAACATGTCTTAGGTTAATTTTGATGTGCGGAAGTTTCGCGCCACAATTTCAAAAGACTCGGGGCGCGTATTTCCGTTACGTCACAGTGCGTTTGCGCCAGATCGCGCGACGCGAGTGGGTTGGACGAATAACTTCGCGCCGACGTGTAAAAGACAAAAGTGGCGACAAGTTTCCGGTGCTCTCTGTAACGTGGCTTTTTTGCCTGAACCTTCGAGTGGAGTGGACGCTTTGAGGTATCGTATCGTGCTTGTTTTTATCTATGTAGATTCCTTTGCCTAATTATCTTGTTTGTCGCCCCTTACCATGTTCCTGTCCATTCCCTACATAGGTAGACGAAATTTGCAGCCGTAGGCAGAACCGCATTCCACGCCGGAAAGGAGCCCTGAGATCGAGTCCAAGCTATCTGGATGTGCGTAAGACGTACCCCCGTTAATTGCCGTTTCTTGTAAAAGGGCCAGCAGCAGCCCTTCGGGACGTGCAGCCACCATCTTTATCTATCCTGAAGGACGATAGGCGTACTTCGTGGAAATCTGGACCTATCATGTGAGTAAATTCTGTATTACCTATTGTCTTAACTTTTTATATTTTTCCGATAATTGCGTCTTAATTTTGTGCATTGGTGACGTCATTGGCAGATGGCCGCGCTAAAGCCTGTGTAAGCTGGAGCTACCACCCGCCCGTGACGTCGCTTATTTCGCGCTTGCGCGATGTATTTATCGACTCTTTAACGGTATTTATCGACTTTTTAAATTGTAAGAAATTATCGCTTTTTAAATTGTAAGAAATGGCGCCCTTAACGAGGCAACGGTAAACCTATGAATTTTCCTTTGTTTTTATGACTATATAATGTATTCCCTAATGTAATTTATTAGCTTTTTCACTAAAAAAATTAATTATTTAATATCTGTAACCTTGAATTTTATGTTCGTGTTTTAGAACACGCCACATTCCTTTAAATGTCAAAATCAAGTTGTTATGGTATTAAAAGGTGAATACCGCCATTTTCAAAAATATAACTGTTGATTATAAAATGTGTTTTTATATGTTTTCCCAAATTTAGAATGTGGGATCTGTTTGTTAACTTCAATTATGTTGTTGAGTGTTTAGTTTGTTTTTAGATGCAAGTATGAACCTTTAGGAAACATCAGTTACTTAACCCTACTTTCTAATCGTAAGTATACATAAAATAAATAAGTAATTGCATCCCTTAAACACCGTTTATCACGAAAATTATCTATTTCTATTAAATTTAAACATAACTCTTGCTGTTTTAAAAAAAACTGTACCAAAATTATCTTGTGTGTTTACAAAAAAAGTGTCTTTAGTCATTTACCTGTTTGATTAGGATATTCAAACTCGCTTTTAAAGAAACCTTATGTTTACAAACGTTTATTGTAGTGAATTGCCCCTTTAGAATATCTTTTGAATATGCTAGATTAACAATTTTTGTTGTATTTGTTAAATAACACATTACCTACGTGTTTTTATAATTTGGAGTGTCTTTTTGTAGTTTATCAATGAAATATTTCTTTGATTAAACATTAATTTTGCTCTCATACAGTCTAAACGTGTTTCTTTAGTGTTTTGGTTACTTAACGTGATAAAATTTGAATATTATTCTTTACGAGTGACGTTCATAGCAAGTTTCCACCCTTAAATATCTTTATCGTACCGACCCGAAGTAGCTCTACCGTTTTTTACCTTCTGATTTACCTCAGTATTGTATATCTCATATATATCGTGTTTTAAATATAAATTCAAAATGAATGTAGCACATTTAAAGTCTCTCGAGCTCATCTACGAGATTGAGTGTAGAAATATTACCCCTGCATCTAATCAAAACGATAGGAGATCACAACTTAGAGCCATTTTAGCCCAGGAAATAAAAGGCACTCCCATTTTAAAGAAAATCGTTTCCGATTGGCCTCACAACGTATCTGAAATTAAACTGTCTTTGGACGATATAACTGGTATAATAAATAGAATAGATCCTTGTCCCAGTGATATTGAGCTAGGGCGTTTAGTTTCCAGAATAACGCATGTCAAACAGCGTATAGAATTATTGTCCCTATATGACGATTAACAAGCGAAACAAGCTAAACAAAATGTATTGTCGGAAATATTATTACTTGAAGGGATTGTTCTTGATAGACTCAATCCAAACGCAGACGTAGATATATCGTTACCGTTTTCAAATCTCGTACTTGCTCCACCTCAACCAGTAGGAAAATCCATACCTGTTTACAAATGGGGTCTCACTTTTCAAGGGTTTGACTCGCAAGTCTCTTTATAGTCCTTCCTTGACCGAATTAATGATTTCAAAATTTCTCGGCAGTGTACAGATCAAGATTTATTTGTTTCAGCAGGTGACTTGTTTTCCGACTCCGCGTTGATCTGGTACAGGAACATCCGAGACCAAATTTCTACCTGGAAGGAGTTAGTTGCGTGTTTGAAACGAGATTTTCCTCCGCATGGTTATATTACCGACCTTTGGAACGAGATACGAAATCGAACCCAAGGACCTGACGAAAATGTTGTTTCTTTCATTTACCTCATTAGAAGCTTTATATAGTAGACTCGATAAAAAACCTTCAGAATCTGAAATTATCGATCAGTTACTTAGAAATTTAAACCCTTATTTCTCTGAACGTCTGGCCTTACAACACATCTCTTCCTTAGCCCACTTTAAAGATCTATGTCGCTCTCTTCAGGAAGTGAATTTAAGAATTGATAAATACCGCCCTCCCCCAGAAAAACAATCTGGTCTTTTAGAACCCGATTTAGCTTGCAAGTTCGAGCTTCCCATAAAGTATCTACCCTTAATGTTCCTTCTACCGTAACTAATAACTCACTTACGTGTTGGAACTGTAAGAGAAGTGGACATAACTATAATGTCTGCACATACCCCAGAAATATTTTTTGTTATGGTTGTGGTCGCTCAAATATCTATAAATCTAACTGCACGAACTGTAATCCTAATGTATCGGGAAACTCCCGTCGAGATATTCCAACTCAGGGCGTGAATATCTCAAGAAATCAAAATCGTCCTCAACACCAATCATTCAACGGACCCAGACGCTAAATTTAAACCATAAAACTACTTCTAATGCTGTACCGTTATTAAATTTATCTAACAAGAATACCGCTACTGTTAATGTACAAAATGCCATACCTTCATTAGAAGAATTATGTTATACTACTACATCGGAGTGGTCTAATTGGTTACAAACCGTCAATTCCTTTTATCATAAAAAGCCTGCCGTTTTACAACTTGCTAAGAAACCCTTTGATAATCGTCCCCACTTGTCCATCTCGACTGGTTCCTTAAATGTAATTGCTTTATTGGATACAGGTTCCTCTTGCTCCCTTATAAACAACGAAGGTTTACATCAATTATCTAAACAAAATATTAAAATTCAAATTGTTCCCGAAAAAACTTCCATAAATTTAGCTGACGATAATGAAATATATGTAACGGGTTCCCTTAAATTAAAATTCAAGTAGAATCACTTGAACGTGATGTTTCATTTTTGATTGTCCCTGCATTAGCTTATCCTTTTCTACTAGGTGTGGATTTCTGTAAACTTTTTAATCTGTCGCTTTATTTCCAGGATTTTTCATGGCAAACCTCTCTCAAAACAAATTCCTGTGCATCTACAGGAATATCTAACAAAATCTCTCTTACTGATTCCCAAAATGTAACTCTTAACGCTACAATTGACAAATTTTGTAAACTTAATACCTCTGAACTTGGTTGCGTTACTACTGCAACACATGTTATCTCTACAGGTGATGCCCTCCCTTTTAAGCAACGTCAATATCCGTTATCGCCTGCATTACAAAAGCATTTACATGCTGAAATAGATAAAATGTTAGAATCTGGTGTTATCTCTCCCTCAAATTCACCCTGGACGTCTCCCGTATTATTAGTTCGTAAGAAGAATGACGAATGGCGTGTCTGTTTCGATGGCAGAAAGTTGAATTCCATGACTGTTTCTGACGCTTACCCTTTACCTAGAACTGACTCTATTTTAAGCCGGCTTCGAAACGCAAAATTTATCTCATCTATCGATCTTAGACAAGCTTTTTATCAGATACCTCTCAACCTATCTTCTCGTCAAAAAACTGCTTTTTGTGTTCCAGGCCGAGGTCTTTTCGAATATAATTTCTTGCCATTTGGTCTCTGTAACGCACCACAAACCCTACAACGTACTATGGATCAAACGCTAGGTCCTATCTTACACCAGGAACGTGCCTTTGTATTTTTGGATGATATTTTAGTTATGTCAAGTTCCTTTGATGAACATATCGCTACATTAAATGAGGTTGCAGAACGCTTAAATGCAGCAGGTTTTAAGATAAACTGGGAAAAGTGTCAATTTTGTTGTTCATCCCTTACATTTCTTGGTTTTATTATCGATGGAACTGGCCTACAAGCAGATCCTGCTAAAGTTGACGCTATTACTAAATTTAAAACACCTAAAACTGTTACCGAAATCAAACTTTTAATTGGAATGATTAGCTACTATCGCATCTTTCTACCCAACCTTTCAACTATATCTGCACCCATTACCGCTTTAATTAAAAATAAAACCCAAACTATCGAGTGGAATTTAGAATCTCAACAAGCTTTCGAACAAATTAAAACATTAATCACTTCAGCACCTATCTTAATTTCACCCAATTTCGATGAAAAGTTTTATATACAAACCGATGCCTCGCTTACTGGTTTAGGCGCAATGTTATTCCAGGTAAGCAATGGTTTAGAGCATCCAATCGCTTATGCAAGTCGCGCCTTAACTTCTGCCGAACAAAAATACTCAGCTACCGAACGAGAATTATTGGGCGTTATCTTTGGCATCGAGAAATTTAGAGGATATGTTGAAGGTACACATTTTACCGTAATCACTGATTGTGCAGCTCTCACTTGGCTTAATAACTTGAAACAGCCCGCAGGTCGTTTGGCAAGATGGAACTTGCATATATCTCAATTCACTTTTGACGTAGGCATAGGCCTGGCAAATTAAATATCGTACCTGATGCCTTATCTCGTGATGTTGTTTCTCTTAACCTTCCAAATTTAATTCCTGATACCTGGTATCTCAATATGATTAAAAAAGTTGCTGACAATCCCGATAAATTTCCTACCTTTCGTGTAACTAATAATAGACTATATAAATTTGTATCTTCTTCTCCGCATAAAATATCCAATATTCCTGAATGGAAACTTGTCGTGCCTACTGCTAACCGCAGTGAGGTGCTTAAATTATGTCACGATGACCCCATAGCTGCACACCTTGGTGTTACAAAAACTCTCGCTAAAATATCTGAATTATATTACTGGCCCACACTTAAGCAATCTGTTTGTCGCTATATTAAGAACTGTAAAATTTGTGGTTCTCATAAGAGTTCGCAAGACGCTCGCCCTGGTTTAATGAGTAACTTTAAACGTGTATCTTATCCCTTTCAATTAATTTCGCTTGATTTATTAGGACCTCTCCCCCGATCGAAAAGAGGTAACCAATATCTTTTAGTTGTCACCAATTGGTTTTCTAAATTTGTTATGGTGCAACCCTTACGTAAAGCTACATCCGCTGCTATAATTAAATTCCTAGAACAAAATGTATTTCTTATCTTTGGTGTCCCTCAAATTATCCTTTGTGACAATGGGGCACAATTTATCTCTAAAGATTTTCAGAATTTCGTTAAAAGTTACAAAGTACAAAAAATTTGGTTTAACGCAAAATACCATCCCCAAGTAAACCCTACCGAAAGAGTAAATAGAGTTTTAGTTACCGCTATCTCTTCCTATATTGATTCAGACCATACTACATGGGATGAACATATTTTTAAAATTGCTCAAGCTTTGCGTACATCTAAACACGAAGCAACCCAATTAACTCCGTCATTTCTTGTTTTTGGAAGATATACCCCAATCGATGGGAGTTAGTATGGTTTAGTGCCTGACGATACTAACGTAATTGAATTTGACGATAAAATACGCTGGGACAAAGACCAACAATCATTACCTTCTATCTTTAACGATGTTAGAAAAAATTTGTTAAAAGCTTACGAAAAGAGTAAGGACCATTATAATTTACGTAAACGAAATAGTTCCTTCGCCTTGGGCGAACAAGTTTGGATAAAGAATTATGTCTTATCGGATGCATCTAAGAAATTTTCTTCAAAATTAGCCCCTAAATTCATCCTTTGTAAGATTATTCGCGTCATTAGTCCCCTTATCTACGAACTTCAGGATGCTGGAGAAAAACGTCAAGGCAGGTGGCATATTAAAGACCTTAAGCCATTCTCTGCTGACCCAAATGCTAGTTAAGTTTTTCACGTTCTATTCTCCTCACTATATACCTAATATTTTTTGTTCTCACCATCAATTAGTTAACTTTAATTACTTATTTCCTCTCTTGTACTGTGTATACCCCCTACACGTTTAACTGTACTTACCTTAAATTAGCTATCTTTTTCTTTTGGTTGACTTTTCCTTGACCATACCGTTAGATATATATCACTTCATCCTCTACACCCCCCAATATAACTCTGTTGTTTCATTTAATCGACCCTCGAACTTTTCCTACTGCATATTATTTGGTTTTAAGTATTTTTTCTTACGTCATTTAATTTTGTGTGGTAATTGTCGTAACTTTGGTTGTAATAACTCATTGAATTTTTATGATTGGTTTTAGCTGATGTTAGAGTGGATGTTTTTCTTCCTTGGGCTCACATAGGTCATGCGCAGCCTATGCCATTGTTAGAAATAGTCCATGTTCGCAGTTGCAAAAAACTAGGATTGCCTATTCCATGTGTTTTTCTTCTGAATTATTGCAGTCGCCCACATTATACTACACCATTATTTGTTTCTTTTTCTATTAAATCAACATAACTTATAAACATTTTTTTTCATTGTTTTTTGTTGAACTTCGTGGTGAGACGCTATTGCTTCTTATTGATATCTTATTAAATTCTCGGTTGTTTTAGCATATGGGGACAGTGTACCTGTATTTAACTGCTTATAATTGGGCTTTTTTTTTGTGTGTTTAGGGTGCAACCGTTTTAAAAAACTACCTTAAAACAGTTTGTTTTTGTGTGAATGTATCTGTAATGATACTTTTAAGTTGTTGTGTCAACTTTTGTCTGATTTTCTTATCGTAGTGGATGTACTCGTTAGGAAAATGATCGTACTAGTTCTCTTAAGAGCCTAGTGAATTTCAACATATGTTATACCTTATCTTGTCGGATTAATATCGCAGGTGGTCCTTCAGACTGCGCTGTGTTTAACAGGGACAACTCTCTACCTTCTCTCGGACGCTTGTCCAAAAACTCTACTTTTTCTTATCCCGCTGTCTCCGTCTATGCCTTATTCTTCTTTCGGTGGACCTGTTCTTGTCCCGGAACACCCGTCTGCCACATAAGAGTGATGTTCCCTCACTCCGGGCTACTGACCACATTGGCTGGTTGAGTAGCGCTTTGCTATCCACCTTTCTCTGTCTGTTTTGCTCAATGCGAGCCCTTCCTCTACTTTCTTCTACCTGGAAGTGCCTCTTATGCATTCCAAATAACCTACCTCCTTCTTTTTACCGTTCCTGTTTCTCTGCCTTTTCATTTCCGTTAGTCACGTGTGGTTGCACGGGAGGTTTTCACAGACACCTGGACCACGTCCCTGGGAATCTTTCGTGAGGTCATGCGGTGCCGCTGTCAGCGCATGGGCTCTGGCAGTGAAGGTATGTATGAGTGTGTGAATGTGTGAGTGGATGTGTATATCGTTATATACCGTGTGGGTATCGGGTGATTATATCACCGATATCGATTAACGCCGGGTGCAGGGATGCACCCAAATGCCTTTGCCGGTCCCTCGTGTCGTTTATTGCAAACGGACCTGCTTCACAGGTCTCTCTTTTTAGAGGGCACAAGACAATCCCTATTTAACGACTCCACGGAGTCACTCTATCTTTACCTTTATCCATTGTCTTTGGTAATAACTAAGCCAATACCTTTGTCTTGTTTATTATCTTTGATAATACCCTTAGTTTTAATATCGTTATCTTACCGATTACCTTTAATAATAACTTTAGTTGAATATCGTTATCTTACCGACTACCATTAGTAATAACTTTTGCTTAATATCGCGTTACCTTACCTACTATCTCTAATAATAACCTTAGCTTAATATCGTGTTATCTTACCTAGTATCTCAAATAATAACTAAAGCTTAATACCGTTATCTTATCCATTACCTTTGAGGATAACAATTTAAGCTCATTATCGTTATCTTATCTACTATCTTTAACAACAATTTGAGATCTTGCCTTATCTTTTTATCTTCCTAACGTGTGGTATCTATGACCAGACGTGGGAATTATTTTTTCTTGAAATTTGAGTGAAAAAGCTAACCTGATATAGAAATGTAATTTGTTAGGTTAGCCATATAAGGATTTAGTAGGGTGGTACTTTTGGTAAATTTGTTGATTCACAACCATGTCATGGACAAGTTTTAATGTGTATCGTTAGTAAGCCAAAGTACCAGTAACAAAATTTGCTAGAGTGTAGAGTGACTCACTCTATGAACATTTTTAAATTTGGGCATTTCTTGCCAATAAAGAACAGTTTTGATGCAACGCTCATGTGTGTTTGCACGTAAGAACTTTAATGTTAGCTTTAGTTTAGATAGGTTAGGCGACTTTTCGCATCCGTTTTAATTTAAGTAGTGTTTCATGCTCCCCGACAAATTTGTGCTGTCGATCATTAGTGTAGTCAAAAACAATGGGGCTACATTTTCCGTTTCCTGGTACTTCGGTAGACGTGTTATCGGTCGAAAAAACCAGGTGGCGCCTTATATAAACATTTTGTAGGTTTTACGTTAGGTTTTATGTAGGGTAGTTAGGACTTAGATTTTAAGCTGTTACTGTGCTAACAGACTTTTTCTTTTTTAAGTTTTTTCTTTTGTGGCTTTGTTGCGATTGTTACGTGCCAAAGTGGCCCTTAAACATGTCTTAGGTTAATTTTGATGTGCGGAAGTTTCGCGCCACAATTTCAAAAGACTCGGGGCGCGTATTTCCGTTACGTCACAGTGCGTTTGCGCCAGATCGCGCGACGCGAGTGGGTTGGACTAATAACCTCGCGTCGACGTGTAAAAGACAAAAGTGGGAACAAGTTTCCGGTGCTCTCTGTAACGTGGCTTTTTTGCCTGAACCTTCGAGTGGAGTGGACGCTTTGAGGTATCTTATAGTGCTTGTTTTTATCTATGTAGATTCCTTTGCCTAATTATCTTGTTTGTCGCCCCTTACCATGTTCCTGTCCATTCCCTACATAGGTAGACAAAATTTGCAGCCGTAGGCAGAACCGCATTCCACGCCGGAGAGGAGCCGTGAGATCGAGTCCAAGCTATCTGGATGTGCGTAAGACGTACCCCCGTTAATTGCCGTTTCTTGTAAGAGGGCCAGCAGCAGCCCTTCGGGACGTGCAGCCACCATCTTTATCTATCCTGAAGGACGATAGGCGTACTTCGTGGAAATCTGAACCTATCATGTGAGTAAATTCTGTATTACCTATTGTCTTAACTTTTTATATTTTTCCGATAATTGCGTCTTAATTTTGTGCATTGGTGACGTCATTGGCAGATGGCCGCGCTAAAGCCTGTGTAAGCTGGAGCTACCACCCGCCCGTGACGTCGCTTATTTCGCGCTTGCGCGATGTATTTATCGACTCTTTAACGGTAATTATCGACTTTTTAAATTGTAAGAAATTATCGCTTTTTAAATTGTAAGAATTTACCTATACAAATAGAGCTGATAGTTGTATAGCCATAAACAAAACAATAACTTTGTTGCTTCACAAGTAGAAGAAACCATCCATCGAGCGGTTTCGGCATTTTTGAGCCTCGTCAGAATGGAGTAGTTTCTAACAACCATAAGGTTGTTAAAAACTATTTCATACAGCTGAGATTGAAAATATATTACAAAATAATTTAAATAACCAGAAAGACCTATATAGAAGTTATATTACTAATATACTAACAAATTTTATTCATAAAAGTTCACAAAAAAAGATAATTAATTTAGAAAAACTTTATTCAGTGTAAAAAATTTTAATGGAACAGTAAATTACCAAGCCGGTAAAGGTAACATTACAGTGGTCATGTCCAAAATAAACTATATTAACAAAATTAAGGATATATAAAGTGATAAAAAAATATTCCTACAACTTAAGAAAGATCCCACTACATCCATACAAACAGAATCTTTAAAAATTATAAAAAGAAATTGAAAAATAAAAACCATATTACAGAACATGAATCAAAAAAATTAAATAATTATAGCAGCACAACACCAAGAGTATATGCATTACCAAAAATACATAAATCAGGTTATCTTTTAAGACCTATATCAGCATCCAATAATAGCTCTACAGAAAACTTATCAAAATATATTTCTGAAATCATCAAATATTCTTTAGACAATAAATACACCATCAAAGATTCTTTTGAATTTTCTAAATGTATTAACATCTTTTAGTTACCTGATAGATATGCTTTAATTAGCTTGGATGTTGTGTCGCTGTTTACAAATATTCTAAAATAACTATTTTTAGAAAACATTGAAACTACGTGGACAAAAATAAAACAAAATTGCAAAATTAGTAAATAAATTTTTTTATATATAGTAAATTTTATATTTGACAACAGTTATTTTTCTTTTGACAATAAATTCTATAAGCAAATATTTGGATATTCAATAGGGTCAAATATTAGTAATGTAATAGCAGATACTGTAATGAATAGATTATTAGACAAAGTTATTACACAACTACCTATAAGAATTCCCCTTTCTCAAGAAGTTTGTTAATGACATTACAGCTGTACCAGAAAATGAAATAACAAATACTTTATCAATTTTTAACAATTACAGTAATCGCTTATAATTTACTGTTCAATAAGAAAGTAATCAGAATGAATACAAACAAAATTATACTTGATTGGTTCCAAAAACCCACAAATTTTGGAAGATACCTAAATTTTGACTCTATCATCCAATAAACATAAAAATTAATTTTATTTTAGAATTAAAAACAGAATAAAAAGGATATTACATACCTCACTGTATTTAAAAAAATAATATTTATCCAAACTTTTTAATTAAAAAACTTTTATCCGATCAACTTAAATCTAACAATGAAACTATAAAACAACATACATAAAATTTAAACTTATCCAAATGAACAAATAAGTTATAAATCAATTGCATATATTGAATATCTAACACCAAAATTAATCAGAGTTTTTAAAGACGAAAACATAAAATTTGCTAAATATAATATATATAATACATATATACATAATATACTTCAAATCATAAAAATATCATATGAGATTAAATGTTTACAATGTTTAGAACCATACATAGACCAAACATCTCAATTCATAAAACAAAGAATAACACAGCATAAAAGTGATATAAAACTAAAACCAAAAGCATGCGCTTTAACCAATCATATACTAAATACGGATCATAAAATAGATTTTGATAACCCTAAAACCTTACAAATCGAAAACATTAAAAATAAAAGACTATTTCTGGAAATGTGCTGCATCTATAAATCATCTAGCACATTAAATAAAATAACAGATATTGGTAATTTAAGTTCTATATACATGTATTTATTAAATTTTAAGATAAAATTAAAGGATGCACCAGGTTCTTACTGACAAAAATACACACACACCACTGCACACAAGTTTTTTTATTGCAATTTCAAATTAGAAACTCAACATGTCTAAAGTCAAAAGTTTTTCAAAAATACTCAACTACATTGAGAAAGGAAGATGTACATGTTTAATATTCCTAATATTTACAACATTGATAATTTTTTCCTTTTTGCTAGTTATTAACAATCCTCACCCTTGAAAGTGTCTTCTTTTAAATGAATAATTTGTTAACTTTAATGAATACCTGAGCCTATGAACAAGAACTAAATAAAATTCGAAAACTTAGGCATAAAGAAAAAGCATTCTTTAACTTAGATCTTAGGTTAATTATTAAAGGATTTCTGCATCTCCCCTAAGTCAAATTAATTTTATTTATGCTTAAAGATCTGGTGGCACTCTTTTTACTTCTGAAATATTGAGTTACCACATACAATCCATGTCCAAACTCATGCTTTCTCTTGAATTGAATCTCAAGCTAGTTGCGGGTCAGTAGATGATGGGTAATATAGCACTTGTGCACAATTTTGTTTCACTGGAGTCTCTGATGTGGTGCATACACTTACAGTTCACTGGCGCCCGACACCACAGCCACCAAAAATATGTATATTGATGTAAAAAAATTTATATTTCAACTATAAAATAATATTTAAAATGTTATTTTAGCTTCTATAAGACCCGTGCTCTTGAAATTTGATAAGACACCTAGGGTAGGTGCACTAAATCAACACATCTTGTATCAAAACGTGTACCACCAAGTTTGCAAACTTTTTCTAACCCGCATAAGAACACTTTAAGAAGATATTAAATTTTTTTTAGCTTTTATAAGACCTCTGCTCCATAAGTTGAGGAAGGTGAGAAATCTTCTCAAATATCTGAATGCAAAGTGGTTTTAGTATTAAACATTGGTGATTGAACGCCAGACGGTTCAAATAATAAAACGTTCATTTTTTCTGCACTACTTTAGGTAAAATAATTGCAGTTGTGGGTGCAACTTCAAAGGCAGATGCTAAACTAGTGCTAGCAATGGTGGGAGCTTTGATAGAATGTGATACTTTATTAAGGAACTTTAAGGTTCTATGACCATGTTTAGAACGAGTTTTGCGTACTTTACAATGATCAAATATCCTTAATTTAGACACAAGCAATACTGATTCTTTTGAATCTTTTTTGCAGGTTTTGATCTAGACAGTATTCCAAGATTTGCACCTCGAAATGTGCTTGGTGGTTCCGATGTGCTACAAGTTTTCAAAGTTGTTGCATCCAGCGGAGTCTCTGGTTTTGGCTTATGATCAGTTAAAATTTCTAACAATTTTGATGAACTCGAGTACTCAGGTATTTCATTGGATAACTACTTGGTATTAGAAGAATTCGTACTTGCAATAGATGCATGATGAATAATAGCACCATTGGCAAACTAATTACTCTCTGAGTTCGATTCCTCTGCAAAACCTTATCTAATAACCGCTCTATAGAAACAAGTTCTTATTTTAAGGAAAATCTTTCTTTGACTTAGTGACAGTGCTTTGCAGATCTTTAACATCAGTGAAATCACTAGAAAAATTAGTGAATGAGACTGTTTTTGAAGATAACGACGGTACACTAGTAATATCTACTTGGGCATCAGCTAAAACATCTGTTAGAAATGTTGGATTGGGATTTCCAGCATGACTTTGTGTCAATGTTTCAGATGATTCTGTAGAAGTATCATCACAAATAGGTAAAGCTTTCAAAGCAGCATCAGTTAGTGCTGATAAACCAGATAAATCTTCAGATTCCTTGCTAGATCTTTTTGCTGAAACATTTACACATGTCTGAACATAAGATTCAACACTGTTATCCAACACAGGAACACTAGAACTTTCAAACAATCCTGTATTTTGGGTCCCAAAATCTTCAATTTCGTTTTGGTTTATCACTATAATAGACAATAGGCAAAAATATTAATGTCGTAATTTGTATGCAGAATTGACTTTTGGCATTATTTTCAATTGAATTATATTTATCAAGTTCATTAGTAAAAGCAGTCCTGGTTTTAGAAAATGAATCTG
Source organism: Platerodrilus igneus (assembly GCA_036346225.1). Classification (NCBI taxonomy): domain Eukaryota; kingdom Metazoa; phylum Arthropoda; class Insecta; order Coleoptera; family Lycidae; genus Platerodrilus; species Platerodrilus igneus. The sequence goes on from JARFIW010000803.1 coordinate 1,376,268, forward strand.
TACTAGGTAAGATTAAATTTAAAGCAATTTCTGAATGTTCAGAATCAAGTGTACTTTCGGAAATAGTTTTATTAATTGGTGCTGAATTTGTGCTGGCTTTGTTAAATCTGGTATTCTTTGTTTTTGACTTTCAAGCATTTTAAATGTGTATGTTTCAGTACTATCGTTGTTGTTCAATACATAAGTATTTACGTTTAATAAGTTAACGGTGTCATTATTTTCAAGAGGCATTAATTACTTCAATTGTTCATGTAGTTGTAGATGTTTAAATGTTCAAACAAATCGCTGTTTGAGATTAATTGGCTTTTCGTCGTTTGCTTCACAAGAGTCTCGCCTTGGAAGAAGTGGTATTTCTGGTTTGGCATCTATGTGCACTCCTACAACAAAGTCATTAACGCTTCTCTTAACAAGTATTTCAGTATCTGTAAAAACAGGTGGACTGCTGGATATTTTCATTTGTAAAAAAAGACCTTCCTTAGCAGGCTCAATACTTTCATCTTTCATAAAAGTATTTAATGTTGGTTGTGGAACACAATCCGAAACAGATACATCTACATGCAAAAAAACATCTTCATTTACAGGTTTCCAAGTTTTATCATTTATAAAATCATCTGAAACGGATAGCCTGTCTTGCATGAATGTCGCGTTGTCAGTTGTAATAGATTTAACAAATTCATGTTTATATACAATTGGTTGTTTTTCTTTAGTTCTTGCCAAAGCGTTTTTATTTGAAGAAGACAATTCCTATTCTAAGCCTATTGTTATATTTGGTGCAGATTTCAGTGAGTACGAGTGTGCTCTTTAGTGAATGCTTCATTATCTATAGCAGCACAGAAATCTTCCTTAGCCGAACCTGAAGCTATGTCAATAGTATCGGCACTTAAGATTTGTAGTGAAGCAGATAACTTTCCGTCAATTTCAGGCACAAACTGCAATTAACTGCACAACTAATACAATAATCACAAATCAAATATCTGATTTATGCTCTGCCTCGGAGTAAACTGCATATAATATTGCAAACTATTGTAAACCCTAGTGTTAATTGCCGATCATAATCATCAACAACAAATAAACAAGCAGCAGAACCAGCACCCATGAATGCAACTAGCAAGTTTGATATCAATACTATGTCTATAGTATTTAAAGGTGTAGTTATGGCTGAAAATATCGAGACATTGCCAGCTCTAGGGGTGGGACAATCTAATATAACAAATGCCCCAAAAAAATTATTAGTTAAATAATATTTTCGTCTCTTATGATTTAAATGAGCATCAGATCTGATAATCACATACCAACTTAAGCAAAACTTTAATTCAAATTATTTTACAATTGTCATTCAAAATTTCAAACATACTAGATTTAGAGCAAATATCACTTTTGAGAAAAGTATACTCTAAATAAAAAATTTAGAAAGTCAATATAAGATTAATATTTGTGACATGAGGGGGTGGGGAGTCTTATTGAATGGAATGATTAAAATTGTTCCGTCTCAAGACATTGCCGTTGTGGAAAAGGGGATTGCAAAAATAATTATCTGTCCTTTTGGGGTCCAGCAAAATTCACTCACCCTTAACCATTGGCTACTGGTGGCCACCTTTAGGCTGGTCAGGCACAGGTTTCAGCTGAATAACAAAAGACATTGGCCCCAGACTGATGTGGTACTTGATGGATACCCTCTAAGATTTTCAAAAGTGGTAGCTGGCTAGAGGGTACACCAAGACTAGCAAGTGGCTTCCACTCTAATGGCCTATTGTCTGGCTATTCCATAATAGTGACTGGCACTATTGGGCCTTTGTGGTTGTTGACCAGCACCCATGAACGAAACTAGCGAGTTTGATATCAATACTATGCCTATAGCATTTAAAGGTATAGTTATGACTGAAAATATCGAGACATTGTCAGCTCCAGGGGTGGGACAATCTAATATAACAAATGCCCCAACCCTAAAATCTTGTTTGATGGCCAATTGAACCTTTTAAATTAGTAATTGGTAAATCACATTTAAGTCCTGATAAAACAGTATTAAAAACGTATACTCATTAAGGCAAGGACGCAACAAACTTATCACTGAAAACAAGTAAAACAAATCGCAGTTTTAATAAAAAGTCGATCTAGTCTTTCAAATATACACATAATTGTCCCAATGGGTAGTAACCAAACAAACACAGAAATTGTAAAAAAAACTTTGCTAATGAAGCTTTCAACCAGTGTGGTACCTACAACAAGTACTGTCTCCAGATTATCAAGTGAAACTAGTTCTGAACCAGCAGTAGGCAGGTTAGTGCTTGTAAGTAGCACAAGTAAAAATAGGCACTCTTGTGTTCAGTTGAAGATACACCATAGCGATGCTATAGATAGCCGCAACACACTTGACAATAAAAAAATAAAGTTAATATTCTACAACAAAAGACCCCCCCCCCTCCCTATTATAAAAGCAACTAGTACACATGAGGTATCAGGGAAGTTTTTCAGTTTACGATCTATTGGTATTCTTCAAGCAGTTCCTGGTGTATCACCAAAATCCCATACAACCATTATCACATTCAAAGGTGAAATTCTTCCTACACCTCTTCGAGTATTTTCAAAAGTAAAAAAGTTTCACTGAGTACAACAAAACCTCATGGAACTGGTGTCACTTCTAGAAGTAAAAGTATTTTGTCTCTTCCCAGAGTATCTTGTAAGCATCACAGTTCATCGAGCACTAAAACAGCTGCATTGGTTTCACCAGTTCATGCATCTCCTAATACTCTCAACTCTTTATGCATGAAAGGTGCAATTCGTTCAACAGTTCATATTCAAAATAAATTTGAATATTCAACTAGTGCAAAGAAGGTTAAGCTGGAACAAGATAACATTGCAGTCTCTTCAGGAACTATTATTATTAAAGGCGCACGAGGTCAAATTGTTAAAAAGCTTATAGGAGTTGAAAATGCTGCTTTGGAAAAACAAGTCCAAGAACAGCTAAGCGCAATTAAAGCAAGTGGTAGTTTTGTAGAAATGAAATCTAAACAAGAAGCAATTGCAAAATCTAGGTTTTCTCAAAAAAATTGGTTAATAAAGAAATGTCATCAGTGAATAGAACCATTGCAAAATCTGTAGTATTGTACTATGAAAGTTTTTGCAAAATTTCTAAAGATTAAAACATCAGCATTGAAGTTACACATGTCACAAGGACAACCCCACATTCAACACAATCAGGACTTCTAAAATCAGCACCTGCAAAAGGTCAATAAAACAGTTCTCAAATAAAACAGAATCTTTTTCTCCACATTGGGAAAAAGGAGTAATACTTTGCAATTCGTCTGGTAATCATACCCATGTTGATGAAGGTCAAATTGTGGCTGTTCCAAAAGGAGCATCTGATAGTACCTTTGTGTTGGTTACAATAGATGAAACAGGCTTAATACCATGAAATGATGAAATCCTTCGCTTCATAGATCCATCTTTAGCCAGCGATGTTAATAATGTAATGCTATAAGTTGACAACGGTGCAGCATTCACCAGACCGACAATTACGGAAAGCACTACAGCAATACAACTCTAATATTAGTGAAAGCGATGGTGTTCCTGCTCAATCGGCTACACAAGAAATTTGTGATTTAAGTAGTTACGACTTGGCAAGTAACCAACAACAAATTGTACTAAATCTCACTGAAGGAAATCAGGTTATTCACAATCTTATAGCAAATGCCGGTGGTAATATATTTGTACAAGTTAATGATAATCATTCGTTGTTGTTTACAGAACAAGCTGTTGATGCATTGTTTCCATGTCAGCCCATCATCAGGAACCAAGATATTCTAGCGGTGGTACTAGCCAACACTGATGTTCTTCAAGATACACATATTCCCTCTATTGATATTAATTTACCACCGTTAAGTTCTAATGGTGTGTTATATTAAACTAGTGTAGCGAATGCAATGAGATCTCCTATTATGGCAACCCATGATCTACCAAACATTAATGCAAAAATAATTTCCGACTACAAAACAAATATACTATCCATAGATGTTCCAAACAATGTGCCTCTACCTATAATAATTAGATTCAAATATTGTTCAATCAGTTTCTCAACAACATCTGTTAGTTACTAGTGACTTGGGCATGCCATTGACTGTTACCAAACCAGGTGGTGTCTTTAAATTCGACTCAAATTAGGAGTCCTTCCTTTGTATATTTACTGTCATTCAATCAAGATCTGCACAACAACAAACTTATAGCAATGGTAGAACATCAATGCCATCATTGAACGAAGATTGCTCAATGAGTGAATTAACATAAATTACTGATGACTGATATAAGAATGTGATTTTTTGTGAAGAGTTCTTGAAGTCTCGTTTCCGTCATCGAGACAATATGAACCATTACAAATTGGCGCTCATACAAACGGAGCTCGATACACAATTCTCTGGATTAAAATAATGCTGTATTCGTTTGTGTACTTTTGTATTCATATAAACAACTAAATTTTTTTAGATGAATAAAGATGAGGACTTTAATAAAACTGTTACTTTAGAAGAGTGGAACAAGGTAGAGCAGGGCATGCAAATGGAAAGTCAGGAAAAAGGATACAGTAAGGACTTGTTTAAATTTTTTGAGGAAATTACTAAAAAAATTACGAAGAGTGTAAGGGTAGAAAGTCTAAAATTAAAGGATGAAATCAAAGAGGATAATTCTAAATGTAATGAACAAATGAATGTAGACATAAATAAAATGAGTAAAGCAATGGAAAATCAGATCAATGAATTAAAGAGAATCACGGAAATTACGCTAAAGCAAGTAAAAGAGGACGTAGAGTTGAAAATCGATGTTACAATCAAACCTATGGAAGATAGGGTTATTAAAGAAGATAAAATAAAGGAAAATTATATCCAATGGGGAAAAGACATTAAAGTGCTACGATAACATTAAGTATACGACAACCAGAGTCTGAATGTAAATACAGTATCAGAGAACAAATTAATTATACAGGTCAAGTAAAAATATAAGTCGGTGTTTCAGACACCAGGAGTATGTACAAAATTTGAATGTTGTTTGAAAACCAAGGAGTACACCCTTTGTTAAAAAAATATCGTATCCTATTTTTCAAACCAGGAGGCGGTAATGAAAGAAATCGATCGGATGTTAGAAGTTGGAATTATCGAGGTCAAATTCACCTTATTCAAATACTATAGTCGTTGTAACTAAGACAGATAATTTGGTAAGAATTTGTCTGGATGCACAAGAATTAAATAAGGTATTGATACCAGATAGAGCCATCCCCTACTATGGAAGAGTTATTTCTGAAGTTTAATGGAACTAAATATTTAACAGCCCTCGATCTTACCAGTGGCTACTGGCAAATCAAATCGAATAGGTATAGTCGTCCACTAACAGCTCTTTTGGTTAATGATCGTAGTTATCAGTTTAAGGTTTTACTGTTCGGACTAAATGTTTCGATGACAGTTTTAGCAAATGTTTAGACATTGTAGCGCCAGACCCATTACTTATGAACCTAGTGACTTGGTACTTATAAAGACACATTATAGATCCTCAGTTAGCAAAAAAGAAATTAAAATATTCTTTTTACTTTAAGGACTGTTTGTGATACACAAAAAGATATATGAAAATTGAGGATGTGAATCACTCGAAATAGGAGCGAACCAATTTCTCAAATTAATCTCGGGAGTAATGTAATGACTGCGGTCCTTCCTGGCCATATAATTTGCCTTACATTAGAATGGCTGTGGTCAATGGAATTTTTTATAATGAAAGGGTGTTCTGGATGTTGTTAAGCGGATGAGCATGAAGGGTAACATTATAGTAAATTCTAAGAACTGAGTCATGCTCTACTTGGGGTTGGTTGTTTTTAAATTATAGCCATCGTTTTGGAAGATGCTACAAATAGGATCAGAAGATGCCAACGGTACACCTCAGAGTTTCTGGTTTCAGGGCTTTGAGCATGCGAATGGGTAGTTATATATTATTATTAAGTGGGCCATGACAAGAGTTAGAAGTTCAGATGCACGTGGGACCACTTACACATTTTTTTTAATATAATCAATGTCACAGTGTAAATACATTATGGGAATTCTGTACCGACGATTAATAAATAACGGAAAAAGTGAGAACTAATTAATATATTCAGTTTAGTAGTTTCATAAAAGATCGCTAATAATTTTGAGTATGAAACGCCATTGTATTCACAAGCAATAAAAATTTCATTGTGAAAGTTATTTAAGAAGTCATATCAGTGAATAGACAAAGCCAGTGTTTACAAACCCCTGGAAGCGGCATAATTATAACCATGTCGTGGTGAAGTCAAATTCTTGGCATCGTTAGATCTATAGGCGAAAACTAACGATTCCGGTGAGTGACCTACCTGAATGTGATTTTTAGAGTATAGACCAAAGCGTGTGAAACCATTGCTCTGGATATTGCATGTGCTGTTTCAGCAAGGGATTCTGCATTAAATATTGTTTTGTAATAATCAAATTAAGAAAAAAGCTCTTCATTTGTTGTTAGTTATACAGAAGGAATGCTTAAGATTTGTTATAATTATAATTACCTTGTACTACAACAGCACTACAAGGTAAATAGTGAGTAAGTAGGATAGCGGTGAGTACAGTTAGTTTTGTATTTTTTTTATTTTGGCCAAAAGCAGTACAGGTGTTATGTAAAGTATTTATATAGATTTTAGTAGAATAAGCTAAAATGTATTTTAACGCCGACAAGGGTGACCGCAAAACTAGTAAATAAAGTGTATTATTTAATGAGAAATTAAACACTTTTTGTTCTATTTGGGCATATTAATTTCGACAGTTTAACTTAATATAAATTTACTACGAGTTTATTGTGCAGCCAACAGCTGTTGAGGTAACTATTTTTTAAACAGTAAAGTATAAATCAGGTATCAATTAAATTGTATGGTTTGTAGATACACATTATCTTTTAAAAAGTCTAATGAAGAGAAATCCCAGAATCGTGTAATGACCCAACCCTAGATTTTTTCTATGCTATGAATATTTAAAAGAGTATGATATTTCATGTATTTATTACAACTAAAGTAGATCCTGATCTTGTGCAAAGATCATTTTTTAGATAGTCGTGGATGGAGTTGTAGAGAATTAAATAATTTATTCTGGCTCAGGTTATCCGCCCTGAGAACAAAACTGTAAAGACGCGAATTGTTAATATAACTGTAATCTATTCCTATCCCGGATAATCACCATGTATTGGCATATTTCTTATCTCAAATTGTTTTTAAAAATAACTAAACAGAATTGTTGACCATCTGTATATAAATATTCAGATTGTCCTCAATCACAGTAGAGCATTGTTATTAATACTATATAAAATATTATCCTTTTGTGATGAGTTCCCGGCGTCTCGTTTACGTTAACGAGACAATAAGAACCATTACAGGATAGATCTGGATTTTCCAGTTTATAGACTCATTCTTGCATTGCAAGATGTTCATGTATTTTTTCATCTTCATAATTCTTATACAACATCGAAGGAATAACAGGAACAGGAAGAATTTTGATCTGTGAATACTAGTTTCAGTCTCAATCTCGTCTTTTCAAAATATTGGCACATTTGTTTTATTAGTTAATACGTTGACCAATTTGGAAGTACGACACAAATAAACAGTATACCAAAAGAGCATTATACAACATTTAAAGATTTGCAAAACAATAGGTACTTCTGTGTTACAGCTAGAAACTGTACTTTATTGCATTGTATCTTATTATTGTAAAAGAAGGTAAATTTATTTTCATACCTGCATAAGGGTTGGAATAAACGGAGAACAAAACGCTCTCTCTTTCCTCAAGCAGTGTTAAGCAGAACGCGATGGTAACAGCATCTCGTTGTGGAGATGCCATTGTATACGTTAAAGTAATAAATAAAAAATTATCCTTAGAATTGCCTTTTATTGCTAAAGGTCGCTAAGATAATACTACATGGTCCTTGCCGGATGAACCTTTTTTGGTTTATTTTTGTGGTGCATAATTAATTTGAAATTAATTACGTATAAGTGCAAAGGGATGAGCAAGTGGTTCATTTCTACAAGTTACATGAGCAACATTGATGTCGAAATATTGCAATAAGCAAACATTACGTGTGTGTCAAGTGTTTAATTCAGAGTGTGTAGTAATTACAAATCTTGTATGATAACAAAATTACTACAATAATTCAGTTCGTGGAAAAATTGGCGTCAGGCAAATTTTGTGTGTTTTAAAGCGGACAGTCGAACAAAACGCGGCAGGTAGGTTGTAACGGTACATCCTACAAATTTGTATGGGCAAATTCGAAATAAATACGACAAGTATTTCAATACCTGGTCCTAAAGGGGTTGCGAGAATTCCTTACAATTGCTAAGTTGATGACACACAAATTCCAAGCACACCTTTTAATTTCAAATGAATTAGAAAGCGACAGGTGAGTTCCTTACATTCATTCCACTTCCTAGAAATTTCGAACACTAGCACTAGTTTTAATTCATATTAGAATTTTTATAAATAACATACATTTTGTGATAAGTAATAGGGCATTTTTTTACATACGTAATGGCTACTGAATTAGAAAAGCTAATTAGATCTCGCAGCACTGAAAGCTCAAATTACAAGATTTGATTCCTATTTGCAAGGAGTTTTAGTCAAAAGAATTTAACTAATGAAATCATTTTGCAAGTTCAATTAAGAGTAGATAAATTTGAGGATTTAATTGAAAGGTTTAATGACGTTCAATTAAGCATTGAATGTTTGCAGGACAAAGTTGAAGGTGAAGTTGCAAATCAAGAGCGCAGAATTTGAAAATTCGTATTTTAGATTACTTTCAGCTTCTAAACAACTTGTTTCTGATTTCAATGATAAGGTTAGCCAAGTGACACCTAATGAAAATAAAATAGTTAATTCTAGTATTGAATCAGGAAATGATATTAAATTGCCGCCTTTGCAAATTCCTATTTATGAAGGTTCATATGAGGAATATAGTCAATTCCATGACATTTTACGTCAGTTATCGATTCAAACCCAAATTTAAGTGACATTCAAAATTATACTACTTGAAAAGCGCTGTTCGTGGAATCGCGGCAGAAACAATTCAGGCACTAGAAGTGAGTTCCAATAATTACACGGTAGCGTGGGATTTATTGCAAGAACGTTTTTCAATAAAAGCTTAACTATATTTAGTCATTTAAAAGGTTTATTTGATTTGCCTCCAGTTCAAAAGGAAAATGGTACTAAAATTAGAAAGTTATTGGACTCTTATCAAAGACATTTGAGAGCCTTACAAGCTCTAGATGAAAATGTTCAAGGGTGGAACACCATGCTGGTATTTTTAATATCTCAAAAATTAGACCCAGCTAGTTATAGGGGTTTTGAAGAAACTCAGTCGAAGGATAGGGTACCAAAATTGGAAGATCTCACGGAATTTTTAAAAAGGAAATGCGATTTGCTTGAAAAAATTCAGGGCAATGTATCTGAAGCAAAGGTTACTAGCTCTGGCGGAAAATCCAAGGTTCAAAGTCATTCATTTCTTAGTGCACAAAGCGAATGCGCATTTTGTAAAAAGAAAGATCACCCAATTTACAGTTGTTCAAATTTTTTAAAATTGCCAACAACCAAAAGGTCAAGCAGTGCAAAGGCTCAAATTGTGTATGAATTGTATGAGGCCTAATCATTTTAGCAAAAATTGTAGATCGCAGGGATGTAAAAAGTGCGGTAAAAAACATAGTACTTTGCTGCATTGTGAAACGGAATCGAACCCTGTAAGCAAAGAGGTAGATACAAAAGACGACACACCGATTGTGGGTGAAGTTGTTTTAAGTTCACAAGCGTTATCACAAAACGCAGTTGTACATAGAACTCTGCTTTCTACAGCTAGAGTAAAATTTACGATAGAAATGGAAAAGTTCATAACTGTAGGGCATTGTTAGATTGTGGTTCGCAGTCAAACTTCATGACAGTTGATTTGTGTAATCGGTTAAAACTTGATAAAATAAAAATGATCTTCAAGTTACAGGTTTAGGTTCGATGAAATTTAGCATAAAATTTAAAACTGAAGCCACCATCGAATCTAATGCCAATGCATATTCTTGTAAAATATCGTGTCTTATTGTTGATGAAATAGCGGAAATATGCCAAATTTTGAATTTGATACTTCATCATTTGATATTCCAAAAACTTGAAATTGGCGGATCCAGAATATAATAGACCTAATCAAGTACAATTACTTTTAGGGCAGGTATATTTTGGGCGTTGCTCCACGGCCAAATTAAGTTAGGCAGTAACAAGCCTATTTTGCAAAAACCATGTTAGGTTGGATATTATCAGGTCAACTATTAGAAAATAAACATAATAGTGAAAACACCTTGCAGTGCAATTTTAGCTCGAATCTTCATGAGCAGTTTAAGAAGTTTTGGGAACTGGAGGAACCAGTTATGCCTTCTAGTTTTGAATCTAAGGAGGACCAAATGTGTGAACTACATTTTGTAAGTACTTTCACAAAGGACGTTCATGGCAGGTTTATAGTGTCTATTCCTTTTAAAAAATTTCCTGAAGAATTAGGGGAATCTAAATCAGTGGCTCTTAAACGTTTTCTATCGTTAGAAAGGAAGTTTTCAAAAATGAGTTTTGAAGCAAGAGTATGTAAAATTTATGAAGGAATATGAGGCGTTGGGTCATATGACAAAAATAAGTGAGATGGTTTCACATAAAGGTCCCACCTATTTTTGCCACATCATGCTGTGTTAAAGAGGGCAGTTTGACCTCAAAAATTCGTGTAGTTTTTATGGTTCTGCGCGTACCAGTTCAGGTTTATCATTAAACGACTTACAAATGGTAGGTCCGGTTTTGCAGGATGATTTGTTATCAATTTTGTTAAGATTTAGAATTCATTCAGTGGTTTTAACTGCAGATATTGCTAAAATGTACCGTCAGGTTCTAATTAAACCGAAGAAAGGTATTTACAACAAATTTTTGGAGGAGGACGTACTAGAGCCTATAAAAATATATACTTTAAATACGGTAACATACGGTACAGCATCAGGGTCTTTTTTTAGCAATTCGTGCATTGCAACAAATCGGGCATGAATGTAAAGAGACAAATCCAGAAGTTTCCAAAGTCATTTTGAATTCATTTTACGTAGATGATTTGTTAATGGGTACCAATTCTGTAAAAGAGGCATTAGAGATTCAAAAGGGATTAGTGGAAGTCCTAAGAACAGGGAAGTTTGAACTCAGAAAGTGGAATTCAAACGAGCGTTCTATTCTAGAGCATATTAAAATCAGGAATCCTTCTGAGGGATATTTAGAAATTGGCAGTTCGGAAAGCACAAAAACTTTGGGATTATTTTGGTCATCAAACGGCGATTATTTAACATATAGAGTGAAGCAAATTAGTTCTGCAAAGTTTATTTCAAAAAGAAGTATTCTGTCTGATATTGCACAGATTTTCGATCCGCTGGGATTACTAACACCATGTATCATCATAGCAAAAATGATAATGCAAAAATTGTGGCAATATAAATTGAGTTGGGATGAATCTATTCCTGCAGAATTGCATACAAAGTGGAAAAACTTTCGGGATAATCTCTCGAATGTAAACAAAGCTCGTTTACCAAGACAAGTTACAATTTCGAACAGTGTCGAAATTGAATTGCATGGATTTTCAGACGCAGCGCAACATGCCTATGCTGCAGCTGTGTATATCAGATCAGTTGATGGAAATGGAAATACTCTAGTTAGGTTATTATGCGCAAAAACTAAAGTATCTCCTCTAAAGGTAATTACAATCCCTAGGTTAGAATTGTGTGGTGCACTGATTTTGAGTCAATTGGTTGATAAGGTTATTAAGGTGTTAGATTTAAAGATTGATAAATGTTTTTATTGGTGTGATTCAGAAATCGTACTTTCGTGGATCAAGAGCGAACCAAGTCGTTTAAAAACATTTGTCGCAAATAGAATAACTCAGATTCAATCATTAACAAACGTAAACGATTGGTTATATGTTAATTCAAAAGATAATCCTGCGGACTTAGCTTCTCGTGGTATTGCTCCAGAAAAAATCTTAAATCAAGATATTTGGTGGTCTGGTCCATTTTGGCTTTCTTTTCCGCAGTGTGAGTGGCCTATAAAACAAATTTCATTATTGCAAAATAACCAGGAATTACTAGAGGTAAAGGGTGTAACTTGTTTGCTAGTAAACGAACTATTCATGTCATTTAAGAATTTTCTACATTTAATAAGGCTAAACGCATAATGGCATATTGTAGTAGGTTCATATGTAATATAAGGTTAGGAGCTGTAAACAAAAACATTGGGCCTCTTACCGTGCAAGAGCTTCTATAAGCCGAAGTTATTTTAGTAAAATTGGCGCAACAAGAAGTATATGCCCAAGAAATTTCAAAATTAAAACAAAATTGTCAGTCTCAAATACGAGCAAACTAGTGTCATTAAATCCTTTTATAGATGCGAAAGGGCTACTAAGAGTAGGTGGAAGATTAGATTCCTCATTGTATAGTTACGATAAAAGCACCCAATAATATTGCCTAACAAGCATGTATTAACTAAATTAATAATGTTTGATTATCACATCTCATTACTGCATTCTGGCGCAAACATTGTTAGCTTCTATGCGTGAGAAGTATTGGCCTATTAATGGTAAAAATCAAGCCAAAGGTATTGTGAGATCATGTGTTAAGTGCTTCAGAGTTAGACCCAAGGAATAAAATATTTAATGGGCAATTTACCTGCGGCTAGAGTAAAACAAGCGTATCCGTTTGAAAATTGCGGAGTAGATTATGCCGGTCCATTTGAACTACGAACTCACAAAGGTCGAGGGTATAAGTCTTACAAGGCATATGTGTGTTTATTTGTTTGCATGGCAACCAAAGCCGTTCATTTAGAGGTCGTGACCGATTTAACCACGGAAGCTTTCATAGCCACACTAAGGCGCTTTTCTGGTCGTAGAGGCAAACCCTCACACATTTATAGTGACAATGGCACCAATTTTGTGGGTGCAAATAGGGAATTGCAAGAGCTGGCTGAATATTTATCAAATGAAATTACTCAAAATCAATTAAATGAAAAATCAGCAACTTTAGGTATTACTTGGCATTTTATTCCTGCACGTTCACCAAATTTTGGGGGCATTTGGGAGGCTGGGGTAAAGTCCACTAAATCACATTTAGTTAGAGTTTTAGGTAATGTTTCCTTAACTTATGAATTTTTTTCTACAGTCCTAGTACAAATAGAAGCGGTGCTTAACTCCCGACCTCTATCCTCATTATCTGATGATCCAAACGATCCAGATCCTTTAACACCCGCTCATTTTTAATTGGTCGAAAATTAACAACGGTGCCTGATCCGAGCCTATCACACATTAGCGAAAACCGTTTAAATCTGTATCAGCAGATGCAAACAATGGTTCAGCATTTTTGGCGTCGCTGGTCAACTGAATATATTTCTGAGCTGCAGCAGCGACAAAAATGGCGTCAAGTAGGACAGCATTCAATCAAGGTTGGTGATATGGTAGTGATTAAAGATGATAAAACTCCTCCCTTCAATGGAATATGGGAAGGATTGCTGAAGTGTTTCCTGGTAAAGACGCTATTGTTCGCGTTGTTTCAGTGCGAACCAATCATGGTGTTGTAAAGGTTTTATTGGCTAAGATTTGTATTTTGCCTATCAAGGACAATTTGCCTTGAACATGTATTTTACTTATATATAACATGCATATTTGTTCTCAATTATGTATTAATATTGTTTTTTCTGGTTTCTTTTTTGATACGTTCAATACTTAAGTTTTTGGGTGGGGTCAGTATGTTACAGCTAGAAACTGTACTTTATTGCATTGTATCTTATTATTGTAAAAGAAGGTAAATTTATTTTCATACCTGCATAAGGGTTGGAATAAACGGGGAACAAAACGCTCTCTCTTTCCTCAAGCAGTGTTAAGCAGAACGCGATGGTAACAGCATCTCGTTGTGGAGATGCCATTGTATACGTTAAAGTAATAAATAAAAAATTATCCTTAGAATTGCCTTTTATTGCTAAAGGTCGCTAAGATAATACTACATTCTGCTTGTGATAAGCCAATTTAGTTTATAAAATTAACCCCTTCCCCCCAACATATTTTAGTTTCTACATTTTTGAAACAACAGTCATCATCATCATAATTTTATGTTAACAGATTGATCATTTGGGAAACAATGCTATTTCAAATTAAGACAGCGTAATTTAGTTAGTAAAAATAAAACGATGGAATTGCTATTAGCAAAAGGAAATACCAGTTACAAATGGAACTAGATGGTATTATGTATTTTGGTGTCATAATATATAACGATTTCTTCTTTGTATGTTATCCGTAACTGCAAGGATGTCACACAAAATAAATACACGCATTAACTACTCTATGTATCACTAGAAATATCTATGTTTCTTTGTAGAACTTTCGTCACTACTTTCATCTTCATTATATTGTTTGCTGAAGTCTGTAGGTTGATCACTGAAATATGCCGTAGGAATTGAAGAGTTGGTTGTGTATAGAGACGACATCAATGACAATGTCGGGTTGAATAGGAATTTCACATGAATCTTCATTAATATTGGCAGGATCAGAATTTATCGTAGATATTGTGTCGTAAGATAAAGTACCACTACTACTTCTAAATATATTAGTTTCTAGTTTAAACACTGAACGATATAAAAGATATCCACCAAACATATCAAATGGTGGTTCAGCACATGCAGGGTTCAGAATACCAAAATCACTCCGATTTGATGAATTGAGTATAGCTGAAAAGTCTGCGTCCATGCTCTTTTCTGTATATTTAGTCAATGGGTTGGTTGCAGTCATCAGTAATTTTTCTTATTTCACTCATTGAGCAATCTTCGTTCAATGATGGCTTTGATATGGGACCATCGCTATAAGTTTGTTGTTCTTTAGTACCTTGATCGAATGGTGGTAAATATACATAGGATGGACTCCTAGTTTGAGTAGAATTTAAAGATACACCACTTGGTTCTGTAACGCTCAATGGCATGCCCAGGTCACTAAGAACTAACAGATCTTGTTGAGAAACTGATTGAATAATATTTGGATCTGCAATTGTCATAGGTAGGAGCGCATTCTTTGGAACATCCGTGGATAATATATTTGTTTTGCCGTCTGAAATTATTTTTATATTAATGCTTCGTAGCTCATGGGTTGCCATATTAGGAGATTTCAATGCATTCGCAATACTAGTTGCATATAACACACCATTAGGACTTAATGGTGGTAAATTAATATCAATGGAGGGAATATCTGTATCTTGAAGAACATCAGTGTCGGATAGTGCAGCCGTTAGAATATCTTGGTTCCTGATGGGCTGACATGGAAACAATGCATCAACAGCTTGTTCTGTAAACAACAATGAATGATTATCATTAACTTGTACAAGTATATTACCACCGGAATTTGCTATAAGATTGTGAATAATCTGATTTCCTTCAGTGAGATTTAGTATAATTTGTTGTTGATTACTTGCCGAGTCGTAACTACTCAAATCACAAATTTCTTGTGTAGCCGATTGGGCAGGAACACCATCGCTTACACTAATATTAGAGTTGTATCGCTGTAGTACTTTCCGTAATTGTCAGTCTGGTGAATGCTGCACCGTTGTCAACTTATAGCATTACATTATTAATATCGCTGGCTACAGGTGGATCTATGAAGCGAAGGGTTTCATCATTTCATGGTATTAAGCCTGTTTCATCTATTGTAACCAACACAAAGGTACTATCAGATGCTCCTTTTGGAACAGCCACAATTTGACCTTCATCAACATGGGTATGATTACCAGACGAATTGCAAAGTATTACTCCTTTTTCCCAATGTGGAGAAAAAGATTCTGTTTTATTTGAGAACTGTTTTATTGACCTTTTGCAGGTGCTGATTTTAGAAGTCCTGATTGTGTTGAATGTGGGGTTGTCCTTGTGACATGTGTAACTTCAATGCTGATGTTTTAATCTTTAGAAATTTTGCAAAAACTTTCATAGTACAATACTACAGATTTTGCAATGGTTCTATTCACTGATGACATTTCTTTATTAACCAATTTTTTTGAGAAAACCTAGATTTTGCAATTGCTTCTTGTTTAGATTTCATTCCTATAAAACTACCACTTGCTTTAATTGCGCTTAGCTGTTCTTGGACTTGTTTTTCCAAAGCTGCCTCTTCAACTCCTATAAGCTTTTTAACAATTTGACCTCGTGCGCCTTTAATAATAATAGTTCCTGAAGAGACTGCAATGTTATCTTGTTCCAGCTTAACCTTCTTTGCACTAGTTGGATATTCAAATTTATTTTGAATATGAACTGTTGAACGAATTGCACCTTTCATATATAAAGAGTTGAGAGTATTAGGAGATGCATGAACTGGTGAAACCAATGCAGCTGTTTTAGTGGTCGATGAACTGCGATGCTTACAAGATACTCTGGGAAGAGAAAAATACTTTTACTTCTAGAAGGGATGTAACCATTTTATTTTCGATAATAATTCTTTGCATATAATTTCAAGAATAGTGTAATAATTTTATTATTAATAATAATTCTTTGCATATAATGTCAAGAATAATGTAACAATTTTATTAATAACAATAATAATTTGCATTCAACTTCAAAAGTAATATGCTAAGCCTGCATCGTCCTTTAATAATCTAGTTATATTCAGATACCTGTGTCGTATACAGCTATTTACAAGCACATATCTGTTTGATTGTTCCCCTCCTGACGGCGCGACCGCCCGAGCTGGTTATAAGATAGTCGGCCACAAGTGATAGAGATATCAACATGTTCCCTTGGTTGAAGGCCGGTAATCTGCAAATCCATTTCAAATAGTTAGGATATCTTCGAATAACGGTCGGTAATGTATATATTTTGCGAACTTGTATAATTTGAGATAATTTATTTAGCGTGACAAGTAGGATGCAACTTTTAAAGACACACAAGGACACAGTAAAACACATGTAAGATGCTACCTTTAGAAGGTGACGTAATTCAACTTTGAGAGTACGATTGCTGCTGAATGTAAGGCAACAGGATATGATTCGACACGTGGAACGCATGAATTATAGAAGTTGGTTTGGATGAATTGGTTTCAAATTGCAAACGCTGTTATCGTTGCTTGAAGATTGGTGATCCCGTCTTCCTTTGTCATAATGCGACAATTGCAGTTTTGGTTCGTAGATAGCTATAAGTTCTTTTTATGTGTTTCAAAATTTGGAACACGTTAACTTGCTTTGATGCGTAATACATATACACTGAAAAAGTTTCAACTAATTGTTGAGCTGGATTTACCAGTAGTATAACGAAAGTTCATTGATTTAACGTTTTAAAAACAACATGCTTTGTTCCATATGAATCGTCAGTAATGTCAACAGGTGTTACTGACGTCATATTTTTCTACTTTGTATAGCTGACAGATGATATTTTAAAAGCAAATGCTTTGAACAGCTTTAGTACAATATATGTAAACATGTATATTTTATGATCAGTTTTATCTACATTAAAATTAGTATACATAATTTTGAAAGCTCAAATGCTAATATTGTTAGGAGCTATTAATTTGTTATCTACCTGAAAAGATCTGCCCAGGTCAGAACCCTATTTGTACAACAAGTTCATGTTGTAAAGTAAAGTGTTTGATTGAAAATAATAAAGACAAACATGAAAGTTAAAATTTTAAGATTGATGCAGTTAAAGATTAAATTTTTTGTTACAAGTTATATTATTTTAAAAGAGATCTTTTAGTAAACAATCGGTTCAAGATTAAAGGTTTTTTTATTTTGATCAAGTGTGATCAAATCTTATTACATAAAGCTAAAACCCTTCTAAGTAATAAATTGATGCCAAAGTTATATTGAAAATACTTTTTTTTATTATTTCTTTATGTATTTTTGCAGGACACAAATGGTGTTTCACTTTTTTATTTATTTAACTATCACAATTTCTTACAGGAGCTGCGTCTTATTTTATTAAGACAGTCTTTTGTCAGCGAAGGCGATCTTTTTTTCTTTGGGTCTCCACGTCCGCCCTTAGAACTATGCTATGCAATTATCGTGATTACATCAGGACTTGGTGGCGCCTATTTGATTTAGCTTAAGTTTGATCTGCAAACAAAATTCGACTTATCCCCCCACTTCTCATTGCTCTACCCAGGAATACGTTTCACTGACGCCCATGCGTGAGGCCAGCTATATATATATATATATATATATATATATATATAAAATTTGTTTCACTGTATAAAAAAAATATTCGTTTCAGGGATACCAGTTCCGTGAGGTTTTGTTGTACTCAGTGAAACTTTTTTACTTTCGAAAATACTCAAAAGTGTAGGAAGAATTTCACCTTTGGAAGTGATAATGGTTGTATGGGATTTTGGTGATACACCAAGAACTGCTGGAAGAATACCAATAGATGGTAAACTGCAAAACTTGTCTGATACCTCACGTGCACTAGTCATTTTTACAATAGGAATATTGTTTTATAGAATATTAACTTTTTTATTTTTTTATTATCAAGTGTGTTGCGGCTATCTATAGTATCGGTATGATATATATCTTCAATTGAACACAAGAGTGCCCATTTTTACTTGTGCTACTTACAAGCACTAACCTGCCTACTGCTGGTTCAGAACTAGTTTCACTTGATAATCTGCCCGCATGCATGTATGAATACTAGTGTGTGTGCGCATGCACATGTGTATGTTGGCATGTGTATGTTTGTGCAAGAATATGTGAATGTGTGTGCGTGTGCACATGTGTGAGAGTAAGAGTGTGCATGCAGATATCTGTGTATGTGCACACACATGTGTGTGTGTTTGCATGCATGCAAGTGGGTATGTGAGTGAGTGAGTGGGTGTGCATGTGCATGCATGAGTGCATGAGTGTGCATGTGATTGGGTATGTGTGAGTGAATGAGAGTGTATATGTGTGCATACATGTGGGCACATGTGCATGTGGATGGGTGGGTGCATGGATGCACGTGTGAGTGAGTGTGTGTTTGTGTATGCACGCATGTGTGTGTGTGCATGTGTGTGTGTGAGAGCATATATGAACATGAGTGTGTAAGTGCATGCATGCATTCATGGGTATGAGAGCTTGTGTGTTGGTGAATGTGCATGCATGCACAGTTATGTGCGTGTATGCACAGGTATGTGCGTATATGCACATGTGTGCGTGTGTGTGGGCACATGCATGACTGAGCGTAAGAAGGAGTGCATGCCTGCATGTGCACATGCATGCATGTGTGTGTATACATGTAAGTATATGTACATCCACGTGGTGTGTGTGTGTGTTTGTGTAAATGGTGGGCCACTTTCGTCGCCTCTTACAACAGATATCATACCGTGGGTCTATTCCATTCTTGGACCCACATGGAGCACAAGAGAACGGAAGAAAAAAGAACCAAGAAATGTGTGCATGTGTGTATGAAGTGTGGGTGTATGTGTTGCACAGCTTTAGTCGCCTCTTACAACACGCAGGTCGTACTGTGGGACTATTCTATTCCTGGATCCACACGGGGCACAAGAAAAAAACAAAAGAAAAAAGAACCAAACAGAAATGTGTGTGTGTGTATGAAGTGTGTGTGTATGTGTTGGATCGCTTTAGTCGCCTATTACGACAGGCAGGTCGTACCGTGGGGCTATTCTATTCTCAGACCCACATGGGGATGGGGTACAAGAAGAAAACGAAAGAAAGGAGTCTAACAGAAATGTGTGTGTATGAAGTGTGTGTGTGTGTGTGTGTGTGTTGGAATGCGTTAGTTGCCTCTTACAACAGGCAGGTCCTACCGTGGGACAATTCTATTCCCTGACCCATACGGGGTACAAAAAAAGAATGAAAGAAAGGAAAACCAAACAGAAACGTGTGTGTATGTGTTGGACCGCTTTATTCGCCTCTTACGATAGGCAGGTCAAACGATGGGAATATTCTATTCCCGGACCGACACGGGATGGAGTACAAGGAGAGAGCAAAAGAAAGAAGAACCAAGCAGAAATATGTATGTGTGTGTGTGTGTATGAAGTGTGTATATATGTGTTGGACCGCTTTAGTTGCCTCTTACGACAGGCAGGTCGTACCGTGGGACTATTCTATTCCCGGTTCTACACAGGGTACAAGAAGAGAACAACAGGAAGGAGAACCAAACAAAAATGTGTGTGTATGAAGTGTGTGTGTGTGTGCATGTGTTGAACCGTTTTAGTCGCCTCTAACGACAGGCAGATCGTACCGTGGGACTATTCTATTCCCAGACCCACACGGGGCACAAGAAGTGAACGAAAGAAAAGAGAACCAAACAGAAATGTGTGTGTGTGTGTATGAAGTGTGTGTTGGACCGCTTTAGTCGCCTCTTAGGCCAGGCAGGTTGTACCGTGGGGCTATTCTATTCCCGGACCCACACGGGGTTGGGGTACAAGAAGAGAACGAAAAAAAGAGAACCAAACAGAAATGTGTGTGTATGAAGTGTGTGTGTGTGTATGTGTTGGAACGCCTTAGTCGCCTCTTACGACAGGCAGGTCGTACCGTGGGACTATTCTATTCCTGAACCCACACGGGGTTGTGGTACAAGAGAAGAAAAGAAAAGAGAACCAAACAGAAATATGTGTGTTTGTAGTGTGTGTGTGTGTGTATGTGTTGGACCGCTTTAGTCGCCTCTTACGACAGGTAGGTCGTACCGTAGGGCTATTCTTGTCCCGGACCCACACAGGATTGGGGTACAAGAGAACGAAGGAAAGGAGAACCAAACAGAAATGTGTGTGTGTGTGTATGTATGAAGTGTGTGTGTATGTGTTGAACCGCTTTAGTCGCCTCTTACGACAGGCAGGTCGTACCATGGGACTATTCTATTCCCGGACCCACACGGGGTATGTGAAAGAAAAGAAAGAAAACTCAGCAAAACATGAAAGTAAATAATCGTAAAGTCCAAAAGTCAAAACCTTAAGAGAGCAAAATCGGCGTAAGAATCTGGCACAGGTGAACTAGACATTGATCTTAAGATGTTTGCCCTGCCAGCAGGAAAACGAAACGAGGTCAAGAACATTAGGATTTTGCCGACATACATCTTCATGTTCTGAATCAGCATCGAGTATTGTCTGCCCCTTTTGGGCAGTTTTCTGCAAAACAGAAACAACAGGGGGTGGTTTAAGAAACTCAAAACGCGTTACGAAAGAAAGTTGTTTGTTTTTACGGTTGGTTGTGAGAAAGTCAAGGTAGAAAAGGAAAAAGTATTGACTGTAAGGGAATCAACCTTACAAAAAGAAACATACAACACTTCAGTTACGTTAGATAAAGGGGCAGAAGAAGATAAAAATTCAACGACGTTAGATAAAGGACTAGCAGTATCACAATTAGGAAAGAAAACAGCATTGGCTGTAGTATTAACCTTAGCCAAAGGAGCAAAATCCAATAACACTTAAGCAACATTACATAAAGGAACAGAATCAGGTAGAATTTCATCTATCTTACAAGAACAAACAAGATCAAGTAGAACTTCGTAAATGTTAGATAAAGAATCAGAATCAGGTTGACCTTCGTCGACATTAGAAAAAGAGACACCAGCAAGATTTTCACCGACCTTAGTTAAAAGAACAGAAGCAAGTAGAATTTTGTCAGCCTTAGATAAAGAAACACAATCAGAAAGGATTTCGTCAACATTAGAAAAATGAGTAAGAGCAGGTAACGTTTCATCAAAGTACGATAAAGGAGTAGAATCAAGTAAGACTTCATCAATGTTAGACAACGGAGTAAGAACAGACAAAACTTCAGCCACACTAGGAACTGATTTCTTGACAATAGTAGATAAAGATGGCCGACAATGTGAATGGTAAGAATCTTGCTCAGCAAAAATTATGCTATATTGTAAAAAAAAATGTAGTGACTAAGTCTTTACAGTGTGCTAATTGTGGTGAAAAAGTACATCAATCATGTAGTGAAAGAAAAGGTGTAATTAAGGATGATAATGGTATGAAAATATTTACATGTTTTGATTGCCATATGACAGAAACGGAGGAATTAGCTTCTTCAAGTACTATCAGTCAATCTAAAGTCTTAAATGTACAAAAAGGGTCACTTGTAACCGAAGATTCAGATGGTGTTGATCTGGAACATAATTTCACTAAGTTCTTGCAAAGTAGTACATTTCAGTATTTAATTAATAGTACAGTTAAATCGGAAACTGCAAAGTTACACCAAAAACTATGTGAGCTTCAGGCTGAAATGGAGATCTTAAGAAATAGTAACATTGATCTAATCAGGCTATTAACCAACAATATTAAATCCACCAAGTATGCTAAATCTACAATTTTAAAGAAACCAAATGCAGAGATAGGGAATATTGATTTAAACCCAACACCTGCAGAGTAAATTAATATGGATCAAAATAAGATATGTGTAGATAGTGAGAATGTCAACAATGTTTATGATAAGAGTTCAATACTTTTATAAAGTGTTTACAAACAACTATTAAAAATATAAACCATACTAAAGCACAAGTAATTCCACAGAAATGTACTTCAATGGCTACTAGTGAAACTAATATTAAAATTCCTTTAGAAAAAATTCAGGGATGGAAAGTTGTAACTCGTGGAAAAAGGAAACCAAATGTTATTGTTGGGTCTGCTCCGATAGTTGACCAAAACGGATTCGAGGCCTTAACTGGAGTTCAAAAGTGGCAATGGTTACACCTAAGTAGAGTTGCCCATATGATTAATGGTAAGCTGCGTGAACCTAAAGATATTATTGGTTATCTCCGTGCGGATGCAGCGGATGTAGTATGCTATTGCATTAGCAGTACAAAAACATTTAGTACTTTCAAAATAGGCATTCCTACAAATATTAAAAGTAAATCTATGGATTCTACGTATTGGCCGCCTAATGTACAAATTAGAGAATTTATTTTTAAGTCACCTAAAGGAAAGTTGTACAATACTGTTAAAACAACTGCTTTTTTAGAGGAAGGAACAATACCCAATCACCCTAAAAGTAAATTTTATTAATGAGCAAAAGAGTACGTTTCAATTGTCCCATAATGATAACAGTGGAGATTATGCAGTTGAGGTTTGTCATGCTACTGTAACAAATATATCTTTGTGTTACTTCCAAAATGTTCGTGGTATCCGTACCAAACTTCTTCCCTGCTATGCGTCTGTTCATGATTGTGAATATGACGTTATAGCATTAGTTGAGACTTGGCTTACAGATGATATTAGTGATTTGAAAGTATTTCCTGAGCTATATACTGTATACAGATCTGATCGTAGCTATGAAGTGGCTGGTCTTTCACGAGGTGGAGGATCGTTGCTTGCCAATAGGAATTGCTATGCAGCGCCAAAACTTGATCTTTCCAGTGTTAGCAGTTCTTTTGGTGGAATGAATATTGTTAGTTGTAAATGTAGCTTTCAGTTCGAACAATTGTATATTTTTGTGATTTACAGTCTACCTTCAATATCTATTTGTTTACTTGAGACTTTATTTGAGTATTTAGAGCGTTTCGCTATTTTCAAAGTCTTAATAATGGGCGATTTCAATGTACCTTTCTATAATAATGCTAACTTTAATGATTCTAAAACCTGTTTGCTGAAAAACTTTGAGCAGTTCACTGATGTGGTGCAATATAATACAGTATTAAACAGCAAAAGGCAATTGCTTGATTTAGTTTTTTCAAATATTTCTTCTAACATTTCTGAGGATATCCTGCCACTGGTTAGGTTAGATGCTCATCAGCCTGCACTTAGAATATGTTTAGGTGTTAAAATACCATATAGTGGTTTTCCCCAATCTGCTACTAAATCTTATAATTTTAAGATGGCTGATTTTCATAATCTTTACAATGCTTTGTCTAAGGCTAATTTGTCTTTTAGGGAAATTTTTGAGAATTCGGATGATGCTTGCAAAGCTTTCTATGACAAATATTTTGCCATACTAGATGAATTTGTCTTGTCCATCTTGGTTTACACCTGAAATTATTCATTTACTTAAAGTAAAAAACAAGTTATTATTTAGGAGGGTGCGAGCTTGTAACGTATTTTTTTTTCCTGGTTACAGTTAGTTCAATAAAATAAAAATAAAACAGCTATATTTTAAAGCATTTAATTTGTGAATTATCATCCAATAAAAATTAATGTATAATATTAGTAATAACACATAGATTCTAGTATATCTATACTTTAAAGTTTGTTGCCAAACGCTGACAAGTTGTTAGTCGGCACTTTATTCCCAACGTCCGAGAGTGTAAGACGCTTTTGTAGACGTGATAAAGTCAAAATGGCCCTGTTAAAACACGTGGCTTCTAATAAAGTCAAAAAGAAAAAGTAGAGAATAATAGATTCTTACGGTTTGGAGGTTGAGCCTAACAGCGGTTGCGTGAGCACGATTTTTGATAAGCCTCGCTTCAAGTAAGTTAGTTGATCCCGACAGGCCTGAGAATATGGAACCCCTTTGGACATCATTTGAGACAGTTAGTATATATTAATACAATAAATTATTCTAATATTTTTCATATAGTGCAATATCTTGAGGACATATCTTCAACAACAATTTTCGATGATAAACTAAATAAAATTTTCGTAGCAGTAATTTAAAGCAAAGATTTATGGTTTCGTTCTATTTAGTTTAACATGCAGTAAAGTAAAAGTTCATCCTACATGGAATCTAGAAATTTCAAACTTACCGATGACTAATGACACACGGTTATTACGCTGGAAATGTTCAACAGCTGTCGTCAAGGCTAGCACCTGCTGTACATTTGGATGCACGTGAGTGTTTGTAACTTTCCATAGCTTTGAAACTATAGTAAATTATTATGAATTATCCAACTTTGATTATTTGAGAAACAAAAATATAAAGTAGTTTTTTTAAGAAGTTAGTAACATTAACGTATGAGTATCTTGCTTGTCCGTTTGTTTGCACACGCATTCAAACAATGTATTTTAAGAAATTTAGGATGACAACTTATGTCAGACAAAAAATGTTATAGATTCTGTTTTCTAATCTAGACGCCATATGCTGCCTTGGTTAATTTTACATTATGTTTAAAGACTTTTAGGTCATGTAAAAGCACTTTCATTGGTGTAGGAAATTCGCGTGTTTTTAGTAGATTACAACTAAATTAGAATATTTACATTTTACAATCTCTGCTCTTTGATAATCAATTTTTTGTTGTAATAATCAAGGAAGTACTTCTATGATTAAAGTAATCTTATGTGTTATGAACAGTTAATAAATTATATGTTTATCTAATTAAATCTTATAGAAATGGTCTACTTAGGGATCTTAATTTTGAATGTTAAATTTCACTAGAATTATTATGAAAAAATATGACAATGATACAAACTTAAATATTGCAGTCACCTGTATATAATCAGACATTTATTCAAACAGAATTCTTTTTGTTTTTGAAAGGCGTTTTATTATTCAACATTTAATAAAAAAGAAAATAGTGCAAGTCCTCCTTAAGTAAAAAGAGTGTGTAATGAAAATGAATTCCCTTAGTATATTTTAGATGCCTAAATTCTATTATTCTATTTTTGGCAAATGTTTTTGAGGACACAAATGGTGTCCATGTTGTGCTTTTGTTTGTTCACAGGTAAAGCTGAGACATCTGTTTGACATCTGGTGGTTGAGGTCTTGGTAAGTGTGTCCGAAAGAGTGAAATTCAAGTTTTATGGCTATGTTAGTGGTGTTAAGATAAGGTTTCCGCATTCCCCTTATACAAGCACAGTTAAATTTTGTTGGTTACTGTATTAAAAAATACGGTGGCGCTCATTAAAGGTATTTTTGGTCTATTATTCACCCATGACCCAAGCTCATGATCTACCCAGAGCTAACACTCGACTAGCCGTTTATATCTTAAGAGTTTTCTTTGTCTCAAGCCATTTTCCATCCGACATTACCTTGGGCTTAAAAGAAAAAGAAGAAATTCTCGACCTTGTGATATCAGATTAAGGTTTAGAAAATTGGGAGGTTTGATTTATAGCTGATAGTCACGAGGATAAAGAAATATAAAATATACACAAAAATGTATATATATTACAAGCTTTATTTAAAGATTTAATACTTAAGTCTTATAATGATTATGAAACTCAAATGGAGGATAAGCTTAGGAATAATCCAAAAGTTTTCTGGTCCTTTGTTCGCTCTAAACAAAACAGAACTCGTATACCTGCCAAAATCTTCTACAATAGTCAGTTTTATGAAACCCCTAACTCAATTGTTGATGATTTCAAAAACTACTTTAGTGCCGTTTATGTGCCACGAACGGTTCCTTTTACACGAAATAGTTCAAGTACATCTTCCTCTCACTTGCATATTAGGAAAATTACTATTACTGAGATAGAATCGTGTATGAGGAAATTAAAAAATAAACATACATCTGGTATTGATCGTATTCCTTCTTTTTTAATTAAAGACTGTGCTAGTGTGTTGGCATATCCAATGTCTATAATCTACACTATATCACTCAAAACTTTTAATTTTCCTAGAATGTGGAAAACATCTTTAATCTGTCCAGCTTTAAAGGAGGGTGATTCTAGTAACATTATAAACTACCGTCCAATATCCATCTTGTTGAACTTTGCTAAAGTTTTTGAGATGGCTATCTTCAATGACATACTCTGTTGTTGGACACAGCATTTCTCCATACCAACATGGATTTTTCTCCAAGAGATCGACAACAACTAACCTTGTTCATTTGACACAAGTCATCTCCGAGATATTGAATGATAATGGACAAGTGGATGTTATTTATACAGATATAGCTAAAGCTTCCGATCATATTAATCATGATATTTTGTTACACAAACTGGGTGCAATTGGTCTCAGTTCACCCTTACTTATGTTCTTTGTCTCTTATTTAATAGACCGCATTCAATTTGTTTCGTATAATGGTTTTAAGTCTGCACCTTTTAGCCCTACCTCAGGTATACCAAAAGGCCCCAACAATTTGGGTCCTCTCTTATTTCGTATTTTCTTTAATGACACTGAGAGTACTACCTGTGGCAAGCTATTGTACGCTGATGATCTAAAATTGTTTTTTCCAATAAAGGAGTTACTTGACGGTCAACATTTATAACTTCAGATTGATCATTTAGCCGAGTGGTGCCAGCGAAATTTGCTCAACCTTAATTCTAATAAGTGCCATGTCATTACTTATACAAGAAAACTGAAACCAGCACTATACACATAACATGTGGACACACATATCTTATTAAGGCACAATATGACCAGAGACCTTGGTGTTCTTTTCGATTCTTCACTTTTGTTTAATCCTCACATCAACAGCATTGTAACTAAATCATTCAAAATCCTCGGGTTCATCATAAGAAATTGCAGAACATTTACAAATATTGACGCTTTGAAATCAATTTACCAGGCACTGGTCAAGTCAAAACTTGAGTATTGCAGTATTGTATGGTCTTGTATGATTCTTATATCTGAAAATTCAGGGTGTTTACCCAGAGCAGAGTTGTAGTTAGAAAATGCTATTAGACATGTTTCAATTGTCTGATCTAGAATCTCGCAGGACTGCTGCTGGCCTGACTTTCTTATACCAATTACTCCATAATTATATAGACTTCGCTGAGTTACTTGCCTGTATAAAATTTTTAGTTCCGTGTTCTGAGTCAAGGCATACGAGTTTGTTCTTTTTGCCTACTGCCAGAACTAATTTGCTGCCGAAATCGCCCTTATATGTGACATGTTCAAGCTACAACTGTGTAAGTGGCCAATGTGATATAAATGTAGACTCATTGAAGAGTATTCTGAATATTGTCAACAGCTCAAGTAGAGTTAATTAATTTTTTTCAATAATTTTCTTTTTTTTAAAGTTTCTTTAAAATGTCTAATGTTTTATTCTTTCCTATAATTGGGATATATACCTGTTGGAAATGTAATGTATAAATATAAAGAAACAGGATCAGGTAAAACTTTGACGACAACAGCACCAGGCATTATAACTACAGGTTCACTAACTTCAACAGGACCTTCTCTATCCATATTAGAACTTATCGTCACTACAGCTACAGCTGTTATTGCAGACACGACAGAAATTTCTTGAGTAGAATCATTTAAGAAAGCAGAAACAGGTAAAATTTTGACAACAACAGCAACAGGCATTAAAGATACAGGTTCATGAACTTCAACAGAACCTTCTCTGACTGAATTAGAAGTTATGGTCACTTCAGCGACATTTGTGCTTGCAGACACAACAGAAATTTCTTGGATAGAATCGTTTAAGAAAGCAAGAACAAACTCTTGCGTTGCTACCTGTAAGTCACAAAATTGAAGTATGGGCTCAACAATCCCTTTGATCATAGTTTGAATCGCAAAGGACAGAAGAAATTTGGTTCTTGTTAGTAGAGGTTCGGTAAGTAGGGTGTAATGGCGTAGAAGTCAATATTATAGTTCAAAAGCTCATATGGCTGTGTGTATGAAGTGTGTGTGTATGTGTTGGATCGCTTTAGTCGCCTCTTACGACAGGCAGGTCGTGTGGGCTATTCTATTCCCAGACCCACATGGGGTTGGGGTACAAGAAGAAAACGAAAGAAAGGAGTCTAACAGAAATGTGTGTGTATGAAGTGTGTGTGTGTGTGTGTGGGTTGGAATGCGTTAGTTGCCTCTTACGACAGGCAAGTCCTACCGTGGGACTATTCTATTCCCTGACCCACACAGGGTACAAGAAAAGAATGAAAGAAAGGAAAACCAAACAGAA